>OY744603.1:57489756-57624756 GCA_963556255.1 Allolobophora icterica | reverse complement strand
TACATACATACATACATACATACATACATACATACATACATACATACATACATACATACATACACACATGCATACATGCATACATACATACATACATACATACATACATACATACGTACGTACGTACGTACGTACGTACGTATGTAAGTACATATATACATACAGACATACATGCATGGATGCGTGGATATATATAGGTACGTACACACACATATAGGCTTACTGTTATATGGTCCCCTTACAGTTTAAATAATAAGCTCGGTCTAGAGATATGAGTTTAAAAGATGTTTATTTACATCCACAAACTACAGATATAAAGTCTACCTTTTGAAATGACAACAAATCCTCCAAAACAGGTAGACATAAAAAACGAAGGTAGAACAGGCAACACTGAATGCTCTTCTTCAGTCAAAGAGTACGCTTAACATTCGTCTCAGATAATATAGCAGCGCTGTCAGCCTCATAGAGCGCGAAACCACGAGCTTTATGAAAAAAGAGAAAGCCTTATGCGGCGCTTCTATTGAAAATATAAGTACTTGGCGGAAAGTTTAACTATACACAGTGGCGTAGAATGGTTTTTAGGGGCCCTTGTGCAGAGCTTCAATGGTGGGCCTTTGAACTCCCTTCGATTTGAAACAAAAAACGCTGTGCAAAAAACGCTTGGTGCTTTTGCGATATTTGCATAATTCGCACCGTGAGAAAAGAGCAAATATCATAAATCGCACCCCAATTAAATAATAATTAATTATTATAAAACGTTCCTTTTATTTCTCCAGGTTAACATAAAAAATTGAGCTAGAGATTATTATTAATCTAAACTCATTGCTCCATCTGCTAAGACTGCTAAAATATGAATCATCCTCACTTAAATTCTGTCAAATTGGAAGGCTGATAAAAATAACGAAACAAGTAATTATTCAATTGTCAATTTAAATCACACAACGTACTACAAAGTAATAATATTCCATACTGCGTAGTAGAAAATATTAACAAAAACTCTATAAATTTTAAACGTGTCGCCGTCGGTCATGACTTCAATATATTTATACGTCAGAAAAACTACTTCCGTCCATAGACTGCAAATAGTAAAGAATTTTGTTATGGCACACCGGTTGTTTACTAGGCCTAAGTCATGCATTTGGATATTTCAGGCGTTCAGCTTCTATATTCAGATTCAGCCAATAAAACTATTGAGTCGAGTCATTTGAGTGTGTAGTACTGTGTAGGGCCTACGCTGTTGCTAACTTGTGTACATGTAGATTTACTTTTAGGCTAAAAATGACTGTGCTCGCTGCCATGGGCCCTTCTGACCGTCGGGGGCCCTTGTGCATTGCACAACCTGCACAACTGATTGCTACGCCACTGACTATACATAAAAGACCTTGTTAGGGGAAAACGAAAGCCATGCTCGACGCTCCTTGATTAAATTTCATTTTATAGTCCCCCGAGCTAACCCCACTCCCTATCAGGAACTGGTCAAGCGTAACCAAGACACCATGGAATAACTATGAGACAAGAGGGCAAATATGACACAATACATACATACATACATAGATGCATGCATACATACATACATAAATGGATGCATGCACACAAACATGTATAGCCTACTTATCTGACTTTTAAAAGACTCGCCTCAATTACGAACATTCGTGAACAACTTAACTGGCCAGAAAGTTAATTGGTGAAAAATGTTTAACTCCATGCGTCTACAGCTGTTTCTTTGGCTCATTTTGTTGTTACTTTTCCACCTCTCCTTTCGTTTCTCTTTCGGTTTTCTCTACTGCACTCACAGCTGCTACTTGAGCCTACTTCTACAAAAGGCTATATTGTTACTTGTGTTGCGGCTTCCACTAGCTGCTACTGAGGAGGAAAAGCCGCCGATGGAGAAGATAGGCCTATAATCTGGTGTATCTACATGTGTTTAAACCATCGCAAAGCGAAACTGAATCGATCATTGTCGGATAATCATTGGTCCACTTCGGAATTCCTCTCAAGAAACACGTTCCACTCGACTCTTCATGATTCTCCTCTGCATCTCACTCTCCTTTTCTTTCCACCATATATATACTCTTCCTATCCTCATCCCATTCTTCGATTACTCTTCCTCCTATTTCGGTTTCCTATACCTTCCATTAGGGTGTTACCATCCTTCCTCTGTTCATCTCCTTCGTCTTCCAATCCTATGCTCCTCTATTCATGTTCCTCATCTTTCTTTGCTTCCAGAGCTTCTATTTTTACTCCAGAAAAAGCAGGAGCGAATTGAGATAATGCAGTGGTTATAGCCAGTGGTTAAATTGCTCATCCAGAGGTGGTGGGTCTCTAAATATTTGCAAATCCCAAAACCAACGGCTCATCCTAAATTACAACAGGGACGTCATTTCAGCTTTTTCCGGGGGGAGCCCGGGGAGGGGAAGCAAAAAGAGGTTAAAAAATTTCCGCGCTGACCCGCGAACATTTTTTTCACCTTTTTGGGCGTTTCTTTTAAAATGATTGTATTTAGTCTACATGTGCAAGAATGTAAGCCAATGCTGCAAGTGAGTCTCTTTTTTCTTTTTTACCCCTTTCTTCTTCCTCCTTTTCTATTTTACATAATTTTTTTTCCCCCAAAATATGGGGGCAAATGCCCTCCATGCCCCCCACCCCAAATGACGTCCCTGAATTACAACATGCATGAAACACGACACATCACCGATAATTTAAAGTAAAAGCATTAACAATTAAGATTCAAATATAATATTACCTTACATAACATTTTACAGAAGACTATATAGGCTTTGTTCGACATGTCAATGCAATAACTTACAAAGCACATAATAAACAAATATCAAAAATTAATATGCAGACTACTTTAAAATTGAAGAGCCCGGTAAGTAAAGCAGTCTGACTATAGCCTTAGATCATAACAGATGTAAACCCAGTGAAAAGCTGAAAATTAAGCAGGAGTTTCAATACTGTCATTCTGTCAATGCCACAATTTTATGCTGACTTAGAAACATTTCCATACTGCCCTGCATGCTTCTGTGGCTGTGGACGTTTTCGTTGCTTTGCACTTGCCTAAATCTGTTGCACGCTAACACTATTTATCCCGCTATAGCCTCGCCAGAGCAGAAATTTGGTTCGAGGCTTCTGCTCACTTGTGCCCCCCTAGCCAACTCAGCTATAATGAATACGCCGACGGCCCACTGTCGGTGGGAAGACGAGACGGCGACAGAGAGGACTGGCCAACCGCCCTCATATGCCAAGGCTAAGAAAATGAAGTCGCTAACACTTCATATCCGTGGCTGTCTGATAAGGGTTAGATTAATAGCTTAATTTAAGGGATTGCAAGAAAATATGTTGCAGCATGACGACCCTTAGCAATCCATCCACGTACGATAGCTTTCTTTACACGCTGGCCAACGTTCTTTTCGACATTATCTGCAGACTGCATGCGCGATAATTATAACTAATCAGATGACGTGCTATTCCAGATTTTGAAACGATTCCAGCTCAGACTTTCGAAATTCCGCAAACGAGTTATTAGTGAAGTAAACTACTGTATTATCGCTCGGATGTAGGCCCAAATCTACTTCTGCTGCCACAGCATTGGGTTACTACCCTTCGGCAGCGATTATAAAACAGCAGGCGATTTAAGTAAACACATAGGCCCAAGTAGTTTTCTGTGATGCTAGTGAATATTGAACCGCACTGTGAGGCGGATGAATGCTAATCAGAACTTGTGTGTGTGTGTGTGTGTGTGTGTGCGTGTGTGCGTGGTGGATCTCCCTATTGAAGTGATGGGTCTCCCATTTTAGGTGGCGGATCTCATAATTTGGATGGTGGGTCTCAGAATGCAGGTGGCGGATCTCAAATCAGAGGTGCCGGATCTCAGATCCGGCGGGATACGGCTGAATTTAACCACTGGTTATAGCACAGGTGGATGCTGTTTTCTGTTGCTGTAGACGCAACAACCAGATTTTTATAGCGCCCGTACATAGACATGTCTCCTGACGCGGATTATGTGTGACGCTGAGAAATTTTCGGAGATTTACATTTCATTACCGGCCAGGTCATGATTGAGTTTTGGAGGCGCAGTCGTTTCCCATTGTAATTGTACTTATTAATTTCTACGTCGTCTCCTCAAGAGAAACTCATCAAAGGCAATCCTTGTCTGAAAGCAAGGAACATACGATCGGACAGAATCGTTTTAGGATGCTTTCAAAAACTTCCCAGGACAAACCGCATCTCAAAGCCAGCGTCCGGGTTGAGGTTGGAAGCAGTGGATGGGATGATGCAAGCGGAACTCAAGGGTGCGAAATGGTGAAATTGCATCCCTGACACCCGACCAGAGATTTAATCCTGGACTCCAGTGACACCTCCCAAGACCTTTGTGTGGACTCGCACTCTGCATATGACCCCCATGCCGAAATCCTGGATCCACCTTTGTCAGTTTGCATAAAGAAGAGAGACATCTTATGTTGATTTTCATTCTTAAGCCCCCTAAGTTTCTTCTTTCCAAACTTCATTCCTCTCATATAACTCCTTCTTAAGCTCTTCGTTTCATAATCCATTTTCACACACACACACACACACACACACACGCACGCACGCACGCACGCACACACGCACGCACGCACGCACGCACGCACGCACGCACGCACACACACACACACACACACACACTCGCAGCCACGCACGCACGCACACACACACACACACACACATCCGTCTAAAATTTAGCATGTAATTTTCAATCTTCATTGCTATATTTTTTCCCAATTGCCACTCCACAATCATCTCCTCCTCATCCTCCTTCTTTGTCCAGTACTGTGTGGTCATCATCATCGTTGTGTCATGATCACCGCCGTCGTCGTAATCGTCATCGTTGTCATCCTCATTGTCGTTGTCATTGTCATGGATCAGTCGCTGATGTTTGTCTTCGCGCTGATAGGCAACAGAAAGAGAACTGACATCGGTGATTTGGGGAAGACGGTCGATTTAGGAGCAGATGGAGACATACAGGCGGTAAGAGGAGAAAGAAGAGGAGGAGGGAGAGAAAGCGATGGATTTCGTGGCGCCAAAGAAGGTGATGACCTGAGGTCAGAGTTCAGTGACCCTCGACGTCCTGCTCGTCCTGCTCCTCTTGACTCTGCGGTCGATCAACTGAGGTCTCTGCTTAAGGAGACGGCGCTTGATGACGACGATCGGGAGGAGGAGAAGCAGGAACAGTGGCACGAGGAAGAACCACCGAGACACAGTAACACTGACATCAAGGACACTCTGACAATGCTGAGAAGAATCGTAAGCAGGCCTCTTCTTTTCAATAACAAATAATAACATCATCAACAACAACGAGGCAACAACAAACACCAACAACAACAGCTATGACATCGTTTGTAGGCATTGCATTTGACTTTGTGGGACAACCATTTTGAAATCGTCTTAAAATGCAGTTGCTTATAAGATCACTTAGTCTTATATGCGGCGTTTCTCAAAGGTACTTAGAAAGCACTGTGTTAAATACACATGAAAACATGCACATAATTATACGTGCGCAAACACAAGCATATACACGTGCACGCAAACATACACTAGATGGATAAGTCACTTGAAGCACTTGAACTGCTTATGGTTTTATAAAACAATTTATAAAATGGAGTCTAGTAAATATAATATTGCGGAAACTTAATAAAATCTCTCACTCCCTCGTTCTGCCTGGGCTAACTGTTAGCCGGTGTAGGGGATCCCACTCTTCCTATTCTGGTAGCCTCAGGGAGGCTCAGGATGGCGTCGGTGAAAACCCCTTCGCAGGACTTTGTCCGTCGTGGTCCCGCCTCCGTGGTCTGTCAGAGAGCTGTATGGCATGCCAGCCTAAGCCAACGATCATCAGTCGAATACTCACACCGTTAACTGCACAACATTTCAACACCGCAGACGATCTGGCTTCGAACCCTCGTTGCTGCTACTATGCGTTGAGAGCACAAGTCGGCCGCCTTTCCACTCGGCCATAAGTGACGTCTGGCAATCGCTGCATAGATTCTTCTGAGACCGTCTGCTGCTCGTCTTCTTTTTCTCGTCTGCTCATCGTCTCGGTTTTTCCTTTGGTTCTCTTTCGCCCTTCATACTATTCAAGGGGGACCGAGGGACTCCATATGGGGACCAGAGGGACTCTATAGGGGGACCGCTCGAGGGAAGAGGACTCTATAGAGGGACACTGTAAGGCAATGCCAGCAGGCGGTTTTCGCAGAAGTTCCGCCTTGGTGGAGGGAGGGGACCCTATAGGGGACATGGAGGACTCTATAGGAGACCTATAAGGCAATATCAGCTTCAGAGGAATGCCGCCTGCCGACGGGGGGGCCCTATAGGGGACCTGGGGAGGGAGTAGGACTCTATAGGGGGACCTGCGGAGTCTATAGGGACATATAAGGCCATATCAGCCGGCGGTCTTCAGAGAGATGCCGCCTAGGCGTTGAGAGGGACACTTAATAGCGGACCTGAAGGACCAGCTGCGACAAAGCAATCGTGTTGCATTGCGAAACTTTGTGGCTCAGGAACACATTGTCTTAGAGTTATTACTAATGAGACCTGATTCCAATAAATTAATCAGCCCCTGTTGTAAATTCTTGTTCCCAGTGGATCATCTAATTCTAATACCCAACTTGAAAATTAGATTAAGGAGAGAAACGAGACCAACAGAGAACATCAATTACCAAACCAAGAAACTTAAAGATGAATACATTGGACAAAAGGACGAATGACGAGATAGAGAGGTACATACAGTTCAACGACCAAAACAGCATAGAAGTTATGTGGTCAAACATAAAAAAGGAATGCAAACAGCAGCTAACGACATAGTCAGAAGAGCCTGCAAGAAACCGTAAGACCATGGAACATCAGACGAAGTATTAGAACTCGTGGAAAAAATAAGAAACATAGACAAAAAACAAGCTTACACAACAGACCGGAAAAAACTTAACTGACTCACATCCCTAGAGAAATCAAAAGGAAACTGCAAGGAGACAAATTACAACTGGATGGAACAACAATGTGAAGAATCGGAGAAAGCGTTCGGTATAAATAGAATGCAAAAATATATAATAAGATAAAATTACTTAGTGGACAATTTCAGCTCAAAGTTGCATCAATCAAAGACGCAAATCGTAAAGTAATAGCAGACGATACAAACATACGTACAGAAACGATGGAAGGAATACTTCCAACAACTACGACACACATAACGACCCTACGGTTCTCACAGAGGTTTCCATAAACAACACAGAAGAACAGATACCAAACTTTCTACAGGAAGAGGTGTGCACGCCTAATGAAAAAAGATGAAGCACCAGGCGATGATGAATTCACTACGGAACTTCTTCAACAAAAGAGAAAAAGTTGCCAAAGCTAAGCGTACCCTTGTTACAAAGAGCAAGACTGGGCAAACTCCACAAAGAAAACGGAGATCCGCAAGACTGCAAAAATTACAGAAGCATTAGCCTAAAGAGCATTCTAGGAAAGGCTTTCACCGAGCTGATATAAAACAAAATGAAGCAATGTGTGGACTTGTGGAGACAGCACTTGGAGAAGAGCAAGCCGAGTTCAGGCAAAAAAACAGAATTGGTCAACTAAGTTATTCAAAATGAGACAGCTACTTAAGACAGCCATATAACACTTCATAGACTTCAAGCATTCGGCAGCAAATAGAATGATGGAATGTGAAGAGCGATGCAGGAATACCAGATCAATTTGTAAAAAAATTCAAAGATATATCGAAAACCATCGAGTACCGGTACCATAAAAGCAGATGAAAGGATCACAGAATATTTTCACACAAAAGCGGAGTACAACAAGGATGTCACTCAGGACCATACATAGTTAGCCTAGTATTAGAACAGTAATGTCACTCAGCCTTAACAACACCGAGGCAGGAATCGAATTAAATGGAAGGCTGGTGAATATTCTCCGATTTGCTGACGACATTGGTCTCCTATCTAGGGGTGGACCAGAACTATGATATTACGACATAGATTGACGAAATTGTTAAAAGATTCAGCCTAATTATCGACGCAGAGAAAACAAACATTGGTGATTGAAATGACCAAACGGACATCAATGACCATCACAGTCCAAGTAGAAGCTATTGAGCAAGTAGGACAATTCTAGTTAGGAGGGCTAAACGCAGATGGCAGCAACTAAAAATATATACAAAGGAGAATTGGACTACCGGTACCTCACAAGCAGGTCTACTTAAATTTATTATACTTTATTAAATGTCTTGGTACATACATACGAAACAGTTATACGAAGGAGAATTGGACGTACTTCACAGGCATTTGGATTAATGAACAGGATATGGAGAAGCAGAGAATTAACAAAGACAAGATAATAAGACAAAATAACTAGCCTACGAGACGATGATACAAACGATTTTCCGATACGAATCGGAATGTTGAACAATACAAAAACAAGATGAGAAAAGAATTATTACAGCAGAAATGAGTTCAATTGGCTGCGGTAAATAGCACGGATTTCTAGACTACAGAAAATAAGGAACGGTGACATACGACAACCATTAGAAATCCAAACAACTCTGCTAGACAAAATCATTCAACGAAGAATCCGATGATATGGACATTGTATAGAGAGAATGCCAGTTGACCGAATCGCAAACAATGCACTACATGCAAGATTCGAAGGAAAATAAACAAATGCAGACCAAGATAGATAACGTAAATGAGTACATAACATCACTTGGACTAACACTAAGGGGAGCAATGGACCTGACAATGACCGAGGACAGTAGTAATCATCGCCGCCACATGGCTGGCCTCAGGAACTGATGGTGATGATGAGGGTAAATATGTAAAAAAATAACAAATAGTAAATTGCTCGTTTTCTCTATCTTTTCAGAGGTATGCCAACTAAAAAGATCCTTTATTAAATGTCTTGCTACATACCGGGGGTATCCAAAATTAAAAACTACACTCTATTCCACCAATCACCTGCGCACTAATTCGACAAAATGTTCCTTGTGAGGAAAATCCTCTGATGCGACTCGTTAGCTAACACCTCAGATTTTTCTGTCCTTATATCATTAGCGAGATGGTGCCGACGCTATCGCCTTTTAAAATGTATAAAACTGTAATTGACTACTTGTATTATATTACAAAGATACTGATACTTGTAAAAGAAATAGCCTATGAATTGACGTTAAGGCTGTTTTATTTTTGCAGTTAGACGATGTCGAACGCAAGCTGGATTAGCCACCAGTGTCCGATTCAGTGAGTAAGAACAACATTACGCTGACGGCGCTGAAAACATTTAGTATTCGCTACAGAAACGAGTTGCAGATCAATAGGCCACACTGACTAAATTCCCGATTTAAATTCGTCTGAACCCATTATTTGGATCCGACTGTCACGATTAAGAGAATGCCTACACCAAATTCTTTGCTTTGATTGGTCGATGGTTGACCTACTTATTTCGAATTGGTCGTTTATGACCAATTTTGTATAGGCACCGTAATTATTTGACATATATTTCGGGCTTCCTGATCCGATATCCCGATTTGAAGATTATTTAAGCCCTCCGGTTAACAACTCTTTTGGTCTCGAAGAAACAACTCCGTATGAAATCATTAAACTGTGTCGCATTATTCGTTTATCTCATAGTAAGGGAGTCGATGACATAGACCCACTTGTCGTTTCTCCCTCTATAATAAATATTGCTTGACCATTGTCCCAGACAGTCAGTCAACTGTTCTTTCAATGCTGGTATATTTCCTAATGCTCTAACAATTGCAAAAGTTATCCCAATTTTCAGAGGAGCGACGTTGGTAATTACAGGCCGATTTCAGTCCTTCCATTCTTTGCTAAAATCTGTGAAAAAGTAATGCATTAAAGACTAAGTAACTTTCTTGAAAAAAAAATTATTTATCCCTCTCAACATAGATTCTAATCGGTCGATCGCTCCCCGTCTAGGCCACTATTTAGCACTCAGGATAAAATAGCTGAAGCAATAGAGAATAATGAATGTTCCCTGGTGTCCTTGTCGACTTGACCAAAGCCTTTGATACGGGACGTGCACATTGGGCCATAAAATTTTACTTACAAAACTTAATAACTACGGTATGAAAACATCCAACTTATGCACGGTTTGAGAATTACCTCGAGAACCGGTGACAGCTGGTCTACTGCAACGTTGTACACTGAATGACCGGCACGGTTAGCTTTGGTGTCCCAAAGGATCGAAATTAAATAGGACCGTTGTTATTCCTTATCCTCATTAACGACCTCCCTAGCGCGTCTCCACTACTGTCCTAATTCCTCTTTGCCGACTACACTAACATCTTTTATTCTCATTAACCCCCTACCTATATTAAACAGTGAATGACGAACTTATTCGGATTGCCAATTGGTTTCGTGCCAACAAATTGTTCCTCAGTCTTGACAAGACCAATTAGGCCTATATATCCTATTGAAATCTCATAGGAAAATCTGACATATCACATCTAATATGTTATATTATTGATAATTTTCCAATCACCCAAACAAGTTCATCCAAATTCTCGGGAGTAATATTAGACCAGCATTTATCCTGGAAAGATCATATACAAGCTACCTCCTCTGACAAAGCTAGGAATATTGGAATTCTGAAACGAGCCGCCTATAGGGCCTAAACTTCCATCTCAAATTCGGCTAACCCTCTGCTGCACTCTGATCTATCCATATCTCACGTATTGCAATTTCATTTGGGCCTCGACTTATAAATCTAACCTTCAAAGACTCATTATCCTCCATAAACGAGCAATCCGTTGCGTGACCGGCACTCCATACGGTTCACATATTGACCAGTTATTTCTTGAATGCAAGTTGCTAAAAATTGAACAAAGTAGGACTACTCAGATAGGTGAGTTTATGGATTGGTATGAACATAACTTATTACCTGTGTTGCATAGACTGCTCTTTTTTACTTGCCTCCAGTGTTGTTGTCAAGACCTTAAACCTTAAGACCCAGACCAAGACTTTGAACCTCATGACCAAAACCAAGACTTTAAACCTCAAGACCAAGACTTTGAACCTCGAGACCAAGACCGAGACCAAGACCAAAAAGGTCACAATCAGGTCAAGACTTCTATTCCTTACTAAAACATTGTCCAGTCGGAATATTCGCTATTTTAATGAACGCGAAGGCCTAAGTCTTTTATTTTATTCAAGCAAATTAACTTTTAAATGCAGAGAATTCCAAATTCGTATTTACAAAAATCCTTTATGCAAAATGTTATTCCAGATGCCTTTTGTATTTTATAAAAACCAATTCACTCAGAATTTTCTGACCAAAACGTGTCTTGTGGGGCCTCATAAATTCCGCCATGTGAAAATAATACGTTCTACAGGTTCTGAAGTCGAAGGCACACACAGTAGCTTTTCAGCCAGTGGATGTAATGGTACAAATCGTCTTTTGGAAATCGTCTAATGGTTTATTAGACCGTCTGGCTTCAGAAACAATTCTCGGGAGAGCTTCCAGATGCAGCATAAACAAGACTTGTATCCGTCCGTAGATATAATATATCTTTAAAAATTTAAAAATTTATCAAGCTGTTTGCGTCATCCGAATAAATCAAATACGACATATTATGTCGTATTTGATTTATTCGGATGACGCAAACAGCTTGATAAATTTTTAAATTCTTAAGTTCTATTAAATGACTGTTCATATTGTCATGCGAGACCAAGACCAAGACTTTGAACCTCAAGACCAAGACAAGACTTTTGGTCTCAAGACCAAAAACGAACTCGAGTGCACTCGAGACCAAGACCTTGGTCTCGAGAACAATAAGACTGCCTGCCTCTGATGTTCATTCCTATACTCTACGAGGATCCAATCTTTAGCGTCAACCCTTTGCTCATACAAACACGGTTAGCATCCATTAGATATGCATAGGAGCAAGTTTGGAATACGATACCCCTATTTATCCGTCAATTACCTTCTCTGCCTACTTTCAAGAATAAATTACGCCATTATTTGCTACAAGAAATAACTTGAACCTTCCCGATTTGCATTATTGGGTGCGTTAGTTAAGATACGTTAGTTGAGATAATATCTCAACTAACGTATCTTAACTAACTAACATATTATATTGGTTAACTAATGTATTATTACTTAAGTTACCTCATGTGTATCGATGACAATGTATTTCCTACACCTATTTTTCTTAGCTAGCTGCCACGCGCTCTAGTTACTGAGCATTATTCACCGTGTCATAAGGCCCTATTAGCGGCATTTCCCATCGTTTTTGGGTCTCCGCCTCGTAACTACCGTTTATAGGCCTACTGCATAACTGTTAGTCAATGGTAACAGGAAATAAACAGAATTGAATTGAATTGAAAAAGATATTCAGTGTCATTCAGTACCAATTCCTACCAATAACAGCGATAGCATAACGTTAGAAGTTTTATACACGTCATTATAAACTCTTAACTTTAAGACTGTTTTAAACAATTTTTGCAGAAAATCGTTTAGAAATTTCAGCTCCACTTTCGGAATATGACCTCTGTCCAGCTCGGCTATAATTAAGAGTACACTGATCGTATACTGTAAGTGGGAAGATTAGGCGGCTAGGGAGGAGCCTGGTCCCCAGCCTCATATGCCAAGGCTAAGAAAAACCAAATCTCTACCACTTCATACCCGTTGCTGACAATCAGGTTTACGTTAATGGACTGCTCTTCTTCAAAAATTTGTCATGGAAAATGTGTTGTCTTAAAAGTCTTGGCTTGGCAGTCAACATATACATAACTCATTCACATATTTCGGAGTATAGAGTCTATACATACAAAGGAAGCTCATTAAAACATGGTCTTCAAAAGCCACATCAAGAATTGCATTGTAACAAAATTGCCGTGTAACGAATCATGTTTTGAAGCTGGATTACACTTTGCAAGCATGTCCCCCGTAGGAATATGTAATCCCGGAGCATTTTGTCATTCCCTGGATTATGGGACTAGAAATCAGTCCCGGGATTATACTTTATGCAATAAAAATTCTTCTCGACTGTGGCATAAATATATATTTAATACTATAACGCGGTTGTGTGTTAAAGACATAATGGTTTTAAGAACATTGTGACGTTGTGTTGTTAACTTAAATTGTTACTTAAACGAAAAGTTGAAACGTTCGATGCTCATGTATTGTTAAGAGTTATTTACGATAAAATGATCGCAAGAGGTCTAAGGCGTCAATAGTAGAATCGCCGAGCAATTATGACTCAGATCATAGGCGGAGGCACTTGACAGCAGTAGGGCTCGGTTGATACTTGATTGTTGATAGTAATACCACCACCGGTAATGATGTCCGAGAACACCAGGTGACCACCGGAGCACCGCTGCGGGAGAAACCCAAGCAGTAGCAGCCTAGCAGGCTCGCCTACCAGTAGCAGCGCTACTGCAGCAGGCACAACTGCAGCCAGCAGCACACTGATATTAAAGCAGCCAGAGTCCGTCTACAGGTAGTCTCATAGGGCCTCTGTTTTCGTCGTTGCTGCTTATCTGCCGTATTAGCGTCTATTGCCCAAGGAAGAATTATACAGTGGATCACGTAATTTTAATCCAAAAATCCGAATTTGTATTCTCGGAAATACGGGATTCCACGTCTGTCAATCCCGGGATTACGGGATTTAAAAATGTCCCGGGATTACATTCCCTAGTACCCAGTCACTTTACCTCACTGGGTTTAATATAAGGAGTATTGCTACTACGAGGGTTCTCGTGTGTATGCCTTTTCTTTGGAGAAATTTAGAGAAACACATACATGTATGCATCTACATAGAAAAACAAAGATAGGCTATCAAATTCATGAAAGCAAGAAATGGTAACCCAGGTAAAAGAATCATTCAACCGAATACATAAATGATGGATGGAGGCACTGGAGGGCCGGCGAAACAACGGTTACCAAACCCATGTGTATAGCAACATGAGTACTGGACATAGTAAAACAATGATGAAATGAGGCACAAGGCAAGTTTCACGAGTTAAGTTAATTCAACGTGCAACAAAGGCATTAACTGTAGATTTCTGTGCACACGCCACTATATATCATTCATTTATATTTGCAGAAAAAGTACTTTTTCTAAATATTTGCCAGTTTTAATTCTTTATCGATTCAGAAATCGAAAAAACTTTTTACAGCTGTCCAGCATAGGTCTTATGGAGTAGGCCCTACGTCATGAGACACTCACTTTACAAACAACTGCACATAAATACAGATTGACAAATAATGGATAACATAGATAGATATTTTCATGCACGTATACATACAAACTTTTCCAAGCATCTTGCACCTGGACCGTACTGTGGATTAACATCATGACATACATGGCTCTTAACGTTGAGTTACGACAGGTGGAACAGATGTGCCTCTTCGAATCTGACCCCAACCAATCAACCTACCAATGACCAATCAGATAAAATTCAGATAAAAGATGAAGTATTGAGTTACTGAATATAAAATTGCAGTTAACAAAAAGACTGTCATCACAGTTCTGTAAAACTGTCCCAAACAGAATTAAATCAACCAGTGATGGAAAATCCGCTTGGGATTGTCCGTAAACAGCAGCCACTTAAAAGATATACTCTGGATCCCACTTTCTTCCTAGTCCACATTTGACATTACACTCCCCTTCCTCATTGCACAATACCACACTCGCCTAGATCAGGCTAATCTGTTGATCCTGCAGGGCTAACTGTACTACAGGATGGCGTACTTCAACATGCCACATCCAGTAAAGGCACTCTTAGTTGGATCCAATGCAGTATACCAGTATTTGCCACATTCAGATCAAGATATCCCTACTGTGCCACACATTCAAGAATCTTAATCTTACAAAGGCGCATCCACTATTGTTAAAGGCATCGGGCGAATGTCCTTAAGCAATAGACTTCAAGTAGGCTACTTAAGTTAAAGTACTCATCTCAAATGTTACTTTGGTAAAAATAAAAACGTATTCGTCCAAATGATACATTTAAAGTGAAATGTTACAGTACTGAGTCTTGTTTCTATTATTCGAACCACTTATCTACTTTCAAGAAGACTAAATTCTAAAAATGTTTGTCATTCAACAGAGTGCGTTTATGGTTCATTATTAAGGTCACTGCATTTCCTTCTATGCTCTTTAATTTTACCATAGGCAACAAATATGGCAATGGATGTTCCAAATTGTCAACGGATTCACTTGCAATGAGGAAGGGGAGTGTAATGTCAAATTCGGCCAAAACTCAGCTAATCTGGCTTGGCACCCGTCAGCAGCTCGGAAAAATAGACTTTGGATTCCTTGCCAAGGAATACCCACATTTTACCTTCCTAGCTTCAGTCCGAGACTTAGGAATCACCCTAGACCAGGAGCTTACATTTGTTCAGCATATTAATCTCCTCTGCCGCAGCTGTTACTACCAGCTGCGACAGCTCAGGGTCATATCTCGCTCCCTCTCTCCTAGTTCAGCATCTACACTTGTTCATGCTTTTGTGGTCTCCCGCCTCGATTATTGTAGCGCCATATATGATGGACTCCCAACCTGCCGATTGAAGTGCCTCAATCGGGTCCTACGCACGGCTGCCCGGCTGGTGGGTGGCATCCCTAAATTTGGCCGGGTCTCTGAGTATATGCGGGAGGTGCTCCACTGGCTCCCCTACCCGCAGCGCATTGCTTATCGGGTCTCAGCTTTAGTTCGGCGGTGCCTTGAGGGCTTGGCTCCCCCTTATCTCCGGGAACTTTGCTGCTCCACTGTGGCTGTCCAGCGTCGTGGTTCACTTCGCTCCGCAGCGCAGGCTGAGCTCCTTGTCCCCCGCGCACGGACTGCTATCCGGCAGCACCGTGCCTTCTCTGTCTCCGGCCCAGCGACCTGGAATGGGCTCCCAGTAGCGCTGCGCCTGACCCCGATAAATTGCTCTTCTCTGTTCCACTCTTGCCTTAAAACTGTCTTGTTTGACCGGGGTTGGACTGGGAGCGCTCCTGAGTAGATTACCTTGAAGGGGCGCTATATAAGACTTCTGTAATAATAATAATAATAATAATAATAATAATAATAATAATAATAATAATAATAATAATAATAATAATAATAATAATAATAATAATAATAATAATAATAATAATAATAATAATAATAATAATAATAATAATAATAATAATAATAATAATAATAATAATAATAATAATAATTATAACGCCTGGAAAGAGTTTAGGGATGCAATGAATAAAAGTGCAAACCGTGTCCACTTTATCGACTTTTCGCACTTATTTTCCAAGCTTCAGAGGGATTACCGCCACGAGTCACGTGTTTTGGATGAAGCCTTTCTGTTGGTCACAGTTGGAAATTACCAGAGCTTAAAAATAGATTTCCCACCGCATGCTGTATACAAATTTATACTAGGTCTTTCTCTTTCAGCATTGCTCTTTCTAACAAAATGTTATAGCGCAGTTTTTAGTAGCGAATATTGTAACAAATATATTACATAAATTGTAACTAAATAAAACCTATTGTGGTAACTGCTTGCGGATGTTTGTTAGCTAATGAGCATAAAAGAGCCAGTTATCTGACAATAATAAAGTAAAACCATTTGTATGCATGTATATGCATGCACGCATGAATGTATGTATAGTATACATCTATACATGTATGATTGTATGTATCTGTAAGTATGTAAGTATGTATGTATGCATATATGCATGTATGATTGAATGTATGTATGCTATATATGCATGTACAGGTGTATGTATGTATGTAGGCTTATGCATCAATGCATGTATGATTGTATTTATGTATGCATGAATTATGCATGTATGTATTTACTAATATGCATGTATGTATGTTTGACGTCGGTTCTAACGCTATTTGGTCGCCCGTTCGATCGCCCGATTCGTAGATGCCGACCAATGTCAGGCACAAAAATTCGGATGTATAAAAATGATTCGCGACGTTCAGTATAACAACTACTACCACCTCCTTGTAACGACCCCGACTAGGGGCCTACACTTTACAGTTTCAATCGCTACACTCAAACACTGTTTTGGGTGACGCAACTACGTCTAGCTAACGCACATGTGCAGAAATACCAACAACCTGTGTGTCTTGACCACAGCGCACAATTGCCGTGCACATGTCTAGGCCACACACGCTAGTGCATTCATGTCAAACTTAGGCATAGCACTGATTCTGCTCTTAGTTCATTCCTCTGATTCGTTTTTATTACTTTTTGTTGCGTAACATGTTTTTGGATCATCAAAAAACAGTGGGTGGACTCAGTAAAAGTGGTATAACTTTGGTTCTATTCGAGATATTTTGTTGAAATTTGGCTGTTATACGTAAATATGAATTACCTTTCAGCCGGTAAAACTTGATTTAAAAATTCTTATAATTGGCCGAAATATTAGCAAAAACGTGTAGGGGGTTACTTTTTTTGGCCCACCCTGTATATATATATATATTAGGGTGGTCCACGAGACAATGGTAAAATTTCACCTTTAGCAGAACTAGTCTCCACAAGTTTAAATCTGTTCTACCTCACCTAAGTAAGATGTGATCCAAATCTGAAGCAGATTGGAGCACTTTTAGAGGTGGCTCAAGGCCCCCAACATTTTCTTCCTAATACCACGTACGGCTTAGTGAAAATCAGTGACTGTTATTTACTAGTCTAGAAAATTTACAGTTAGACCTGACCCAAAATGCTTCTGAACCTTTTTAAACGGTTTCCTGCTCAGAAAACCATTGCTGAATAACGTATCCAAAATCCAACAAAATCTGACCGCGGGAACACCCCAAAAATGAATTTCAAAATGGCGGATTGGCTGTTTCCTAAGAAATACCAGTAATACTACCAATAATTTGCAGTTAGACCTGGACAATATTGCTACTGAGACTTTTTAAACGGTTTCCTGCTCAGAAAGCATTGCTGAATAACATATCCAGAATCCGACGAAATCGGACCACAGGAACACCCCCAAAAATGAATTTGAAATGGCGGATTGGCTGTTTCCTAAGAAATACCTGTAATACTACCAATAATTTGCAGTTAGATCTGGACAATATTGCTTCTGAGACTTTTTAAACGGTTTCCTGCTCACGAAGCATTGCTGAATAACATTTCCAGAATCTGACAAAATTGGACAACGGGAACACCCCCAAAAATGAATTTCTAAATTTAGGCCCCTTGAAAAAGTTCAATGTCATTCGTTTTTTCTTATTTCTATTTTAAATTTATGAAATGCTATTAAGCTTATTCAAAAATAATGTGAATAAATACTCCACGATGTCCATAGGCGTAGACTCTGGGGCAGCCGGGGCACGTGCCCCCAAAATAAGTGTTTTAATTCAACTCAAATTATGTTTTCTGTTCCTCAGTGCAGCTACCGATTTCATGCTTAAATGGTGAAAACCACTTGACCTTGAGCCACCTCTAAATGCTCATCAATCTCCCTCAAATTTGGTGGAAGTAATAGTGGGCAGCCATAGAACAAAAAGCGGGTTGTGGAGTGCAACTCTGAGACACTTCATTGTTTTGGACCACCCTAATGTATATATATATATATATATTACATTACAATTCAGTTATGCATTTGACGTTGGAGCAGATAGTTGCTTGCAAGAACTATGGCTTCGCAAACTCATGAGTCGGTCGAATTAAAGAATATTATTTTATTCTTCGTAATTGACTGTAGACGATCAGTTAGTGAAGTAGAGAGGCTTCTGATTCGATAGAATCTCTGTAAGCGAGTTGCAGTGACGTTTTTGTACCAGCCATAGGACGTTCGAGCAAGTCAATGACTACTGAACTCTAAGGTCGAGTCTGAGCGAGCGATACGAGAACGTTGTATGATACACTTCGATGGTGTGTTGAACGATTTCCTTTCGGAGAGGAAGAAGTATAAGACGAATCTCAACGGAGAAACTTTTGTCAGAAGCAATTCAACCAATCTACATGGAGATGCGAATTGAACGGGGTCTGCAGAAACACACCTGGGACTTGTGGGATAAAATCTTCAGTCAATTTCTACGTGGGATGTTAGATAGGCAGGAATAATATTAAGCTATCTTAATAACAGATGCTGGTTAGGTAAGAGCCTAAAGAGACATATATTCATAAATCCATTATTTACCTCTAAGGCATAACCTTTGGCATGTGTATGCTTTCAATCGATTGAACTTGTTGAACTATTAATAGGGGCGCCTATACATATTCATACATATTATCATATGACACTGCCTACATTTTGCTAACCTGGAGGCTTTGGATTGAATTACCAGTGGACCGCGGGTATTATTAATAATACTAAACTCCCACATCAAAGTCAGGCGTCACAATCATGTATGTATGCATCAATGTATGCACGTAGTTAGGTAGGTGGTATCTATGTATGTATGTTTGTATATATGTTGTGTATGTTTGCATGTATCTACAATATATATACGTATGCATGCATGTATGTTTGTATGTATTTTTGCTTGTATATATATATGTATGTATGCATGTATTATGGATTTATGCGTCCATGCATGAATATATGCATGTATGCTTGTATGTATGTTTGTATGTATGCGTGCATATTTGCATGTGTACATTTATCATTGTCCTGTATATATTCCCCCTTAAGACGAACCGAGATCCTGTAGTCACACAGTACACCCGACAAATCCCTCCACTTCTACCATGCTGCCTTTATTCTGTTTTTAAGAGCTTGCTCGCATCCTCCTTTGGCACTCATTAGTACCAACCCCAGATATTTAAAGGTTTCCATCTGCTTCAGTATATTTTCCTCACTGTCTATAACCACTAGGTCCTCATCTGTCTTGAGCAAACCATGGTTTCTGCTTCACTGGCATTTATTTTGAATCCTTACTCGCCAATGCCTTCTGCCAACCAGTGAAGTTTGTCTGGATGTTCGCCGCCGAGTCATCCGCCACAATGAGATCATCAGCATACAACACATCCCAAGGTACTTCTCTCTTGATATTCTCTGAATCGCGACCATGACGATGATTAACAACAGTGGGTTCAGGCATGCATGATCTCTGGTGTACACCAACTCGTATTTCATAATCCATCGTGTTACCAATCCTGCACCTCACCGAAACGCGTGTCCAATTATACATGAACTTTATCAATCGCACGATATTTTCAGTCACTCCCTTTTCCCTCAGACTCCAGTATACCACCTCTTTTGGCACTCTATAGAAGACCTTCTACAAATCCACAAAGGTCCCATATCTCTTGTTGTTAATACCTTTCCAGTACCTTTTCCTGCACTTGCCTCAATATGAATATTGCATCCGTTGTGCCTCTACCAGACATGAAGCTAAACTGGTTATCATATATCTTGACTTTTTGTCTAATACGCCATTCAATCACTCTTTGTACACCTTCAACCCGATCTCCAGAAGTTTTATCCCTCTGTTACTACCGCACTCCTGTGCATCTCCATTCTGCTTATAGATTGTCAATATTTCATTTGCCTTCAGATCATTTGATAGCATTTAGTGCTTCACGAAGTCATCTAGAATGATAAAAAGCAATTCGATACCATTTTGATCACGTGCTTAAGCATCTCAGCAGTTATTTCAGATGGTCCTGGTGCTTTGTTGTTTTTCATCCGTTCTGACGCCAACTGAATATCTTTACGTGGAATTTTGTTTTTCCAGACCTTCTACAGGACTTTCTTTCTCCAGCGGCTCCCTTGTATTTTCTTGATTGAATAGGCCTAGCTTACACTATTTTGTAGCGCTATAACTACAGGACATCTAAACTAATCTATTCAAATTCAATGACTTCTATAGCGCCCTTATAATAATATCCCGGACATCAGTCAATGGTCATTTCGAGCAAAATTGCAATCAGAAATTGAAATTTCTTCATTGGAGAAACCAGATTGAAATCCGATAGATCGTTGAACTAAAAGTCAGAAGCCATGCTATGGTGGGCATGTGTTAGTGTATCTATTGATGAGACCATGATGGTGGGTATGCAAGTTGAAAGGGGCGAGTTTAAAGTTTTGACCTGAAAGACAACAAGGAATGAATAGAGCGAACTGGGTTGGGCAACGAATTTCATCTAAAAAGATGGTAAAATATGATAACTGATAAGATAAGAGAAATCACTAGATCCTTTCAGATAACCTGAGCTCATAAAAAATTAACACGAATCAGCGTTTTGTGTGAACGGTTAGTGTATCTATTAAGCGAAGTGTAGTGTTGTGCACATCCTTCGTATCGCTGCGTCTTCATATGAGGCTGTTGTCGACAAGAGTTGAAATCAAGGGCTGATGGCGGATGTCGACAAAAGTTGACATCTAGGAGTAGAAGGCTGCAATCAATGCTAAACGTTCACAGAAGTCAACGAAACAACATAGTTGGGTCTAATGGTTCACAGCACTGGACACCCAATGTACAAGAACTCATATGTTTTACCCACTGCCACAGAAGCGATTACGATTGCGATTACGATTACGATTACGAAGCCGGAAGACCATAACTTCCGCGTACAGATAATACGGTGACACTAGCAATCCAGGATGTAAATTGGTAACATGTCTTTCGATTACCAAGCAAATCAACTGACCATCAGCTTCGAACAGAACTGAGGGTATGAAATACAACCCGGTCAATGTGATCTATGGAGCAGGCTGAAATACAACGTCACGCTGCCAGATGCAGACGTCAGTTCAAACTAATAATCAGGGCCCACACATTCAGTCCTTAGGCTGGGGCTATAAGTTGGCCTGCTTCGATCGTGACAGTTTAAAGCGGTGAATGTCGAGAAAGTCTGCGCCAGAACCGATCCAACTCAGATCGTTGACGGTGCGCTGATGTTAACGTCCAGGACAAACATTGAAGCTAAAACAACTTTAAAGGACGTGCTGTCATCTGGTGACGTTTCCAAGCATTCGGTTGCACACGGGAGTTTCACACGGAGAACCTTTTCGACTACTCGAAGATGAGAAGACTAAACCGATCCTCTGCCACGAATATTCTGCTTCTGGTTATTTGCTGTCTTTGGTGTCATGTTCAGCCAACTGCAGGTATGTTGGCTTCAAGTGGATAAGCAAAATCATCATTTCAGCGTCTGCTTCTCGATTTTCAATGTTGTTCGTTTCCTCAAACATTTCGTCGATGATTCTTTGAATTTGTAATAGGTTTTCAGTGATTTTTTCTGCCGGAACGCTCCGGAACGCAGTTTCGGTATCTTTTTCAGCTATAAAAAGCAATTCAGTTAGGCCTATTTTAATAAAAAGAATAGTTTAGCTCTTTTAATTTAGTGTGACGTCAACAATTTCTTGGAGAGAGTCTAACCGAGACCCATCCCAACCCCCAAACCCGTTTCTTCTCGGGTCTCGGCCTCGATTTTAGGCCTTCCATAATTGTACAGTTCCGCAACCTTTTTTCTAGAAAAAATCACTGGATTTTCTAATAAGTTTCTTATATCTTTCTCCTGAGCCTGCTACTTGGTAAAGACGAAGATTTTCATCGACGACAGGAACGCATAAAGATAGGAAGACAGACAGACAAACAGACAAAGGCACATATAGACAAGCAGGAATGAAGTCACGAATTCAACCTACAACAGATGCGACTGTGCACGTACTGCGTATTCTAGGCAATCTAAGGAGTGCCATTCTGTACCGTTAATTTAGTAGGTGGACACCGGAAAGAGAACGAAGCGAAGGAAGGGAAGGAAAGGATTGTGGTGGTGGTGGAAGGGTATGAGGACGTTTCGTCCGGGGACGATTCGTCAGAGGATAAAACTCAACAAATCTACCAAAGTCAGTGCCGTTTTAAGGCATAGGCACGCGAGGCACGGTCCTAGGGCCCCCGGGCAACAGGGGGCCCCGCGGCAGCCCAGAAACCAAAAAACAATATTATAAGTTCTGTTCTAATAAGTAACAATTCTGCAAAGTAAAGTAAGAACAATAACATATTTTTAAACAAACGTCTGCTGCGGTCTGCATTTTTAGTTAAATATATATTATTATTGGTAAATCATAGAGCGCTATAGGCCTAGAGTTAGACTGAAATAAATCAATCATTTTAACGCATGGCGGCGATGGCGCGCAGCTTGATGTATATTTTTGTTTTGCTTTCATTTGTCTGCTTTTTACAACACTATTCGAGGCATTTCTTATGTCTTGATAAGTTAATTTTAATTTTTAATATTAAATCTCTATAAAGTCCTATTATCTAGTCATTTTTAAATTGTTTTAAACTTTAAATTATAAGAAAGGCAAAAAAGTTATCAAATTTCTCACAGTTAATAGAATAAATAGATCACTCGGCAGGCTACTGAGTCGGTAGTGAACTTGGCAAACTTATTTAACTTAACGAAATCTAAAACTGCTCTTGTCAATATATATTTCCACCTACTCCGATACGTAACGTTAAGTTATTTTTGATAGTTTTTACCCTTTTTGTTATGCAGATTCAGATTGTGATCGTCAATTATCACCGTCGTTCCACGGTTAACCGATTTGCCATTTTTGGCCAATTGTCACTAACTGCGATTTATTAAACGAACTATCAGCTAGACAACCCACAAAAATGCGTAGAAATTATATGAGTGGGCTGCGAAGAGAAAAAAAGGAGGCAACGGAATTGGAAAGGTTGGCCAAAGATCCAAAAGTTCAATCCCCAAGATCGTGACCAACACGAACTAATTTCAGAATGTGAACACTTAAAATACTATAGCCTATGTCAGTGTCATTAATTTTGCAAAAACATCAGTGCCATCTATGTCAATAATCTATTCTATGCCATGATTAAGAATGACAATCTGGAATCAACGTTTCCAAACGTTGAAATTGCAATGAGAATGTTTCTGTCAATGACGGTGACAAATTGTACGGGTGAACGTTCTTTCTCAAAACTTAAGTTAATCAAGAACGAGCTTCGCAGCCGTATGATGCAAGAACGATTGAACTGCCTGTCTGTCATGAGCATAGAATCAGGTGTGTTGGAGTCTTTGAATTTCGATGATATTATGAGACTTTGCTCAGAGTAAAACACGAAAGCGATGTTTGTAAGAAAATTTCGTTACAAAGTCACAATCTTGTCAATCCATGTAGGCCTCAAACATGTACTCATTACAACCTCACTTTCAATTTGTATAACAGATTAACAATGGAAACTGTAACGTATGCAAAACTAAACTTTATTTTACACTTGTAGTACAAAGATTGCTGTGTTAACTGTGTTAGTATGAGTTTAGTAATAGTACTATTTTAATAAATTTAACAAGATGACACGTATGCACATGCAATGTATTAATGTAATACTCTATATCTGAGACTGAGAGATTGAGGCGGAAATCGGGTTACATTTAAGGTTAGTTAGGGTTTCTGGACTTTTGTACGGATTGTGCCTAGGGCCCCCAAACTCCTTAAAACGGCTCTGACCAAAGTGACAACAAAAGATCGATTGTCATGGTTATTCCTAAAAAAGACTAAACGACAGATTGCCATAGTAACAAATCTGAACAGTTTAGTTCTAGGTACATACTAAAACGAAAAACAACAGACTAAAGATTGTCAATTACAGCCGAATAAAACGATAATGTCATCGTCATTGCAAGTTCCAGTACTTCGAAGTTCTAGTTGTGAGAGAGATGCGCTATTGCACGAAGATATGTAAGAACATATTGTTATAGCCCTAAACCGCACGCCTAACTCTCGCAACCAAATTACGGTCCATTTACACAACCTTCGTGACGAACAATCCGTGAAGAATCGACCCGAGACGAAACGTCCTCATGACGAACAGTCCGTGACGAACAGTCCGTGATGAATCGTCTTTATTTATTCCTGAGAACTTAAAATATCTTGGGATAATCTTGCTAACACTTTGCAAAGAGGTGGAAGAAGTTGCAAAAACAATAAAAGGATCGAGTTAATACAAAAAATTATTAGACAGATTCAGTATTTTTTCATTTTCACAATGACATAATCGTACTTCAGAAATTATTCTGTTTATCAGAATGTCGGCCAGACGATATTAAATTTCGTTTCAATAGGTTGCTGAAACCGCGATCAGCAGAATGAACATGTAAGCTTACATTTATGCGGGTGGGGCTAAAGTAATTTTTAGCCCCCTAGTTCAAAAACCGCCACTGGAGGTGTTAGTGGTAAACCTGTGGTAGTAACGTTGGTGGTTGTGGTTGTGCTATTAGTATTATTTGTCAAACAAGAACAAGAAGAGGAGGCAGAGGAACAAGAACAAGTAAAAGAGAAAGTAGAAGGCTTGGCAGAGGGAAAGGTAGAAGGAAATAATGGGAAAATCCATAAAAGACGCAAAGAATCAACGACGAAATGTTTGAGGCTTCATTTCTTTAAAAGTCGATTAGAGGAGTACAAACTAAGTTTTTAATGCTTTAATTTGGTTTCCTCAAGTGGTATTAAACAGGGAATTAGATTTGGAAAATTTAAGAAATCAGTCAAAAGTTTCAGATGTGACGCTGTGACTCGATTTCAGAATTGTATAAGACACAGACAGTCAAGGTATTTTTCTCAGACGACAGAAGCAACCCTTCTGCCGTGGCACATTTGCATAATTTTATTTACATATAAAACCAGTAGGCCGGGTTTATTTTTAATTACAGTGTTATTGTAGCAGCTACCTTAATTCTATAACAAGTTGCGCACGTGTCAGCTTGGATAGAGCAATAAACGAAATTGAATGATTGATTGACGAACTCGATGTTTAGGCCTATATTTCGATTCGTTTTATCTTTAAATTAAAGGCTACAGTAAAACTGAAGATGATTGAATCGCGTCCTGTTGATTTGTACGAACTCCTAGAGCGTTGAGTTAGACTGGGAGAGGCGCTAGAAACTACTATGCGGTGTACCAGTGAGATTGTCAATAAACTCGAATATAAATGGAGACACATTATATCGCATCAGATCCGGCAAGACTTTGCCCTGGAAATATTCATAAAACGCCAAATTGAGTTTGTAGAGCGTCTAAATCGCCTAGAGACTTCAAAGGGTAGCGCCAGGTAACAGGAAATACAGAACCCTGTCGTAAGATTCAGAACGAACCCTTCTAAGTTGAAAGTAACTGCCACTCCTAGCTCAGGAGCAGCAGGGGCCATCTTTCAGGCACTACTAATCGTCACCCGGATAAGCTGGTTATTCCTGGGAACTGAGACGCCTCAGCCAAGAACCTCCGTGGTGGCATAGAGAGTTGGGAACAATAATACGGCTTCCCGCCTTCTCTAGACCGGATTTGAACCCGTTGCTAAGAGGTGAAGGTTGGATTCCTATTTCGACTATGATCTCACGACAGCACGAAGTCTCTTGACCATGGAGGCAGTGGCGGCGATCTTGTTTGACAGGTGGAGGGGGACACTTTAGAACTGATCTGGTCTAAAAAGAGTTTTGAACTAATCTGCTCAAAAAAGTCCAAAAAATTTTTCGTCCTCACGCGCGAAAAAATCTGTCTATATTTTGTGTTTCTTCAAACTGTGGGGGTTGGGTGGGACAAATGTATGGTGTGTCCACCACTGTTAAAGGTGGGTCTTGTCCCCATCGACCCTCCGGGATCGCCGCCCATGCATGGAGGGTTTCACGCCATCAGAGGTCAGATAACATAATATGAAATTCAGTGATGGGCACCAACTACTTACCTAGTAGTTATAACTACTTCCTAACTACTTTCGAAATAAGTAGTTATAACTACTGTTTAACTACTTTAGATGACAAGTAGTTATAACTAGTTTTGCTAACTACCAGATTAGTAGTTAACTACTTTGCACACTACTTTTCTATAGTTACGTTACGGTGCACTGATATTCATCTAGTTGCATGAGAATTTATTGTCTGTATTAATTACTGATATTCAACACAAGTAATAAAAACAGGTTAAAAAAAACCAAGTGGCAAGTGAAAAATTTAATTGTAACGAATTACTCCATATATCAAACAAACTAACAAGGGACAGGAACTGCTAGAACATGCTACAAGGCAACCTGATGTGTTCATTGTCTAAACAGTAGGCTGCTCTCTGCTCTCAGCCATCCTCGGTTCGAGGTTCGGCCGCATCATGCACAATGTTCCTCCAACGCCTCCTGTCCTCCGTCAGTCTTAACAATTCTCCCATTGCCAATCCCGTCCATTCTGTAATGTTGTCCAGCCAGTTTGTTCTCGGTCTTCCTCTTTTCCGGGCTCCCGGCAGTGTGCCCTGTATGATGTCTTTCTCCATGCATGCTCCTTCTCTTCTCATGACGTGTCCAAAATATATCATTTTTCTTTCCTTCACCGTCCTCAGTAAATTCCTCTCTACAGTAGGCTAACAAATGCCAAATTGCTATAACTACTAAAATATCTAACTTACAAAGTCTGCAACTGTTAAAACTCTTAGTACATTTAAGAGGACGTAGATGGTATACCGCTAGAACAGCTCTTCAAGAAGGCCATCCTGTCGAACATTCTGCATCTTTTTGGGGTAGGCCTAATTAGTATCATGCCAGAAACCATAAAAGACCTTCAACTGCGGCGCTGTTCGGCAGCGTTGAATTGGCTTTCTGGAATGGCGATGATTTTAACGTGTTGATGTTAAGGTGAATCTAAACCGTTATTACTGGCATTGTCACTAAAATTTATTAATACTACTGGATTGAAAAAGTTTCAGCCATTGGCCTATGGCTGACGGCGAATCAGATGTTAGGGCAGAAAGTCTTTGTTTTCATATAAGTAAGCAGCGAAATTATATAATACTTTATATTTTACAATATTTGAAAATTTTTATTCGAATGGATTTCTGGATTAAAGTATTTTAGATAATTAAAATTTTAAACTTCAACAAGTCTCCTGTCGTCTGCTCTATTTGGCCCATGGTTTGCCTTAACTGAGCGATAATCCGAACTTTCACAGCCCATTAGCTATCCAGTAACTACCAATAGAGATTACTGGGCATTGTCCAATGCCTTCTAGATGCTGTCTAGAAGGCAATGCATTGTCACACAGACCAAAGACACTCGCAATTCAAGATAGGAAGCCCAAATTGTTAATAGCAAAATTATATAGCGCTATTACTTAAAATATGTATGGACAACGTCCAAATTACAGAAGTTCTTGTAATATGGAGCTAGCTAAAGTAAATATTAAATAGGAAAAAATTTAGTTAATACGAAATATAGTTGTTAACTACAAACTACTTGATAAAAATAGAAATAACTATTTTTTAAACTACTTCTTAAAAAGTATTTATAACTAATATAGACAACTACCTTTATAGTAGTTATAACTACTAGTTAGTAACTACAGTAGTTAAAAGTACCCATCACTGATGAAATTAATGTGAAAGGAGCAACCCTGAATGAAGAAGGTGTAACGGGCGGCTTTTCTGATTTGTAATTATGACACCTCAACAGTAGCATGAAAACTTCTACTGTACAATTTACAAATTCCAATCTATATAATTGACTGCTATAGATGATTCAGTAAATGGCTCAATCAATCAAATCATACCCACACACATACGTAAACACAGTTGACACACACATACATACAAACATGCATATATATATATATATATATTGTTACGAGTTCATCCTAATAAAAGCTCAAACAACTCGTTTCTAGTTTAAACAGGTATAATTCTCCAAAAAAATTATCTATACATTACCCAACCGTAGAATGACGGTGGAAAACGGTTCGCTCCTCACACCGAAAGAACGCCAAAGAAAACCTGGTCTTCAATGCAGCAACAAGCTGACGACCAGAAACGAAGACACGTAGAACGTACGTCAAACACCAAACGTGTAAACTTCACGAAAGTAGCTTAACTACCATGCACAGGAAGTACTCGGACAAGACTACGGCCAGTCGGCAGTATCATCAGAGACTTCCCCCACACACCCTATTCTCTGTCCTTATATGGGATATCTTTCCCCGGTAGAGGTCTCTTCTCAGCCAAAGAAACCAGTCAAGCAGAACTCTTGCCCATCCTAGGACTAGTCAGTCGTGTGACCCTAACAATATATATATATATAAATATAATATATATATATATATATATATATATATATATATATATATATATCTAAATACAGACATACACAAACATGCAGTGCAAACATATTTATTTATTATTTACTCACTTATTTGCTTAGTCTCTTACTCGCTTACATACTTACATGCATTTTACTAATTTGAGTGTTTCTGAGAGCCCTGAGAGCCTCTATACAAATGCCTTTGGCAGCATTATTACAATTAGACATTTCATTGATTTCGGTTGCATTCAACGATATTTGTGTCTTCTGTTGTTTTTCGGTGAGGCCAAAAATTGTGTCGCTCACGTCTGCGGAGCAAGTAAGCATTCGTTACTATGGTTATCATGGGGCTGGCTCCTTCTTTTGTATTTAATACATTAAAATGTAATCCGATTGGATTTAAACTGTTGGAGTTTAATTGTAACATATATAGCAGTGCCACAACACCAGCGTCAATGAGACTATGAAAATCGAGCGATCATTATTCATTATAGGACGCGAAATATTAGTTCTATCAACCTTAGCTTAACCATGCATCACATTACCCTATCATACCATATCAAACATTATCTATTTCGCTTTCTTTGCCTTGCCATACATTGCCTCAACTAGCGCCATCTTACCTTAACTAATTTTACCCTTTTTTTATTTCTTAAGTTTATCTTACCTAGCCTTACCTTGCCTTGGCATAAAGTTCACACCTTACTTTACTTTACTCTACAGCACTGTCTCTTAACGCCTTTGTGAGGTGCTAGAAACAATTTTTATACATACATGCATACGTATACACGTACGTACGTACATAGATAATTACAGGCATACATGGATGCGTGGATACGTACATACGTATCTGACTTTTTAAAAGACTCGCCTCAGTTAAGAACATTGTTTAACAACTTAACTGGCCATAAAACTGATCGGTGAGAAACGTTTGACTCCATACGTTAACAGCTGTTGTTTCTTTGGCTAATTTTGTCGTTACTTTTTCCACCTCTGCTCCCGTTTCTGTTTCGGCTTTCCCTACTGCAATCACAGCTGCTACTTCTACAACTGCTATATTTCTACTTGCGTTGAGGCTTTTGCTAGCTACTGAGGAGAAACAGCCGCCGATCGGGAGAGGATATAATCTACTACATCTACAAGTGTTTAAACCATCGCAAAGCAAAACTCAATCGATCATCGTTGGATAATTTTTGGTCCACTTCGGAATTCCTCTCAAGACTCCCGTGCCACTCCATTCCTCGTGATTCTCCTCTTCATCTCACTCGCCTTTTCTTTCCACCATACTCTTCCTATCCTCATCCCATTCTTCGATTACTCTTCTTTCTCTTTCTGTTTCCTACACCTTCCATAAGGATCTACCATCCTTCCTCTGTTCATCTCCTTCGTCCTCCTCATCCTTAATCTTATCCTCCTGTCATTCATGCTCCTCATCTATCTGTACTTCCAGAACTTCAAATTTTACTCCAGAAAAGCAGGAGCGAATTGAGGAAAGGCAGTGGTCATAGCACAGGTGGATACTGTTTTCTGTTGTAGACGCAACAATCAGATTTTATATAGCGCCCGTGAATAGGGGAGAGGGGATAGAGTAGTGGTAACACTCATGGCCAGGAGAGCATAAAGTACGCGGTTCGACCCCCCTAACCCCCTCTAGGGCGGCGCCTTGCATGGCTGCCAAACCGTGTGTTAATTAAGATATTGATTGTACTTTCATGTTTCAATGTAATCTTACTGCGTCTGTCGGTTTGAAATAATAAAGAATATAATTATTATTATTATTATTATTATAAACATGTCTTCCTGACGCGACTTATGTGGGGCGCTGAGAAATTTCGGAGATTTACAGCACATTACCAGCCAGGTCATAATTGAGTTTTGGAGGCGAAGACGATTCGCATGATAATTATTGTAATAACTAATTATTTCTACGCCGTCTCCTCGAGGGAAACTCATCAAAGGCAATCCTTGTCTGAAAACAAAGAGCAACGATCGAACAGAATCGTTTTCAGATGCTTTCAAAACCTTCCCAGGACAAACCGCTTCTCAATGCCAGCGTCCGGGTTGTGGTTGGAAGCAGTGGATGGGCATGATGCAAGCGGAACTCAAGGGTGCGAAATGAAAAGGGAAATTGCCTCCCTGACGCCCGATCAGACGCTTAATTTACCCTTTACTCCAATGAGGGTTCCCGAGACCTCCGTGTGGCCTCGCACTCTGCATGAGGCATACTTTACTACAACAACTTGAATCTGTTGCTTTGTGGGCTTCATAACATAATCTTAAGCTTAATACTAAGATATCATGTGAAATGATTTTGACTCACCGCTCTACGGGTTTTGATCTCCCACCTCTTCAACCAGACATTACTCGAGTTACTTCTATGATTATTCTTGGTGTCAATATTAGGCCTACTAATGATTTAAAGTCAGCTTCTCATATTAATGATATTATTAGTACATGCTCTGGTTCTTTACAAGCACTTAGAGTACTCAGACTTCACGGTTTATCTAATCTTTACATGAAGTTGTTAGAGCTACTACTGTTGTTAGACTTTTGTATGTTGCCTCTGCTTGGTGGGGTTCGCCTCGTCCGTAGATCGAGCCAAGATTGATCGCCTTATTCGGAAAATGAAGCGTTGGGTTTTCTAGCCCAAGATTTTCCTTCGTAATCTTGGCTCTATCTACGGACGAGGTATATATTCTTGATAAACAAGCTGATCAAAGACTTTTTCGCTCCATTAAACTTAACCCTTTTCATGTTCTATATTCACTCTTCCCCCAACTGTATCTTCATGTATTGTTCTTTGATTCTGTTTAACTTGACTTTCATATGTACCCTAATGCGGTTTGTCATTTGGTTTTTGAATAAACGAATATATATAATATATATATATATTAGGGTGGTTCACGGATACATGGTAAAAAATAAAGTTTAAGCTAGAAACCAGGACACCCTCTCAGTTTTTTAGACCTATCAATAGTATTATTGAGACAAAATTTCAGAACTGTAAAGTTTCAGTAGGTTTAATGAATTGGAAATGTCCAAAAATGTCAAAAAACATCGTCCAATCCATGAATATCGAATGTCGATTTTTCTTGTTTTATAATTTCAACACCCGTTACCGTCTTAGACTCTAGAAACTGCAAGGCTTTGCAAGCACTGCGTCGACAGCAGACTTCTTTGTTGTGTGAGTGAGAACAGCTTTTCTATTTGCCTCGACCACTTGCAGAAGAAACTGCTTTTCTTCTTCATCATTGGTGATGAGTCGGTAGAATTCCTCGAAGAACTTCACACCCTCTCAGCCGTGTCATTCACCACTCTCAACTGCTGAATTATCTCTCTACCTTGCTTGTGATCCTCATTCTGGATCCATTACTCTGGTGGAAGTGTACCAAAGGAATCACTCATCTTCACGCATGACAGTAGAGTCAATGCTCACTGAGTTGTATAATCACCCAAAAAAACCTTCAGTACCGTAGCATCAGCTCTCACTTTCTTTCACCAGGCTTTGCAGTCATTCTGTCGACAATCTTCATTTTATCTGTTACAGGAAGTTGGTCTTGCAGTCATTCCGTCGACAGTCTTCACTTTATCTGTTATAGGAACTACAGCCTCATCTGAAAGGTACCACAAGTGGTTTTCTAGGACCTCCCTGGCAGCAATGCTGATCTCACAGTAAATAAACTCATATTGTCCTAGACCAATCCAAAGTGACAGATCTTGTTCTAGAGCTTCAGCAGCAAGGGGCCTTTGTCCATGCCTTTGCGTAATCAGGGCACCAAACTTCAAAAATCAATGAATCTGAGTTTCTTCTTGAGTACATCAGGTTGATCGCGAAAGAAGGTAGATTTTGATTGCATACAGTAACTTGGCCATCCAATGTGCATGGTGAATTGGCCCAGGGCTCTCCAGTGAATTATTGAAGGCTGACTTCCAAGGACAACCACTGTCAGTGTCAACGAGCTCTTGGTAGTCGTCTCTGATCTCTGAATCTGACTTTCTTTCAGCAAACTCCCTGCGAAAACTGATGCTGTTTCATGGGGTCTTCAGTGCCGGATATGACTTCCAGTCCTCGGAAGTTGACACGTTTCACACTTTCCCAGCAGATTTAAATCTCTTGAAGATTGGGATTTATGGTGAACAGATGGACTGCAGCACAAGGTGAATACTTTGGCTAAAATCAATTCCATTACATATAGACGGCAGGCCAGCCACAGGAGCTCTCAGCCTATTTGTCTTCCAGCAGAACACACACTCAGTTTAAATGCCCAGTGTTGACAGGCTATGTATCAAAGCTCAAAGCTTGAACCTTGTCAACTGTGAGTTTTCACAACTTCAGAAGAATATGAACGACCATGAATTCATTGTATCCTGTCCCAAGGCTAATTTGGGCTTATCCACACCACCACCTGAAACCAGCACTGGCAGGCGGTCACCATTTCCTGCTCCAAAGATCTTAGGCAGGGTTTTCCCCAACCCAGTGTAGTACCAGTTCAACAAGAACTGTGCACTTTTTTTATTCCAAGTACCAGTAAGTAAGTAAGTATGATAGCACAAATGAAACTATTTCAAGCTCACCTCCATGACAAATGTTGACCAGGTTATACGGCATCAAGATTTACAGCAAATACTACTATATAGTAATATTTATATGTCATTGAGCACCATCTTCCAGTTGGAATAGGAAGCTGAAATTTTATCTCAATAATACTATTGACAGGTCTAGAAAACTTAGAGGGTGTCCTGGTTTCTAGCTTGAACTTTATTTTTTTGGACCACACTAATATATATATATTATGTGTGTGTGTGCGCGCGCGCGCGCGTGCGTGCGTGCGTGTGTGTGTGTCCCCGTGCCCATGGGCGTAAGTTTTCCCCAGATAGTGGTGGTGATAACTCCTCTGCTCACTACTCTTCCCTTCCCTTCTCTTCTCTCTCCCCTCGCCTTCCTCTATGCCATCCCCAAATACGAATTTAGTATGCTTTGTCCGCCACTTTAGGTCACCTGCAAAGTAGAACAGTACATGTTTACATTTTGTTTAACTACTGTTAATAAGTTGAGCAGTCACTCGTGAGTCGTGACTCATTGGAAATTAGAAGAAAAGTCAGAACTTGCCAAACAGCAGAAGTCTACGATCATTTGCGGCTGCAAAGTTATTTGCAAGTACTCAAATGTCAAGGCAGTCAGTGTACTGCTGATGCACATGGCACACTGCCACACAGCTGAGCCGCTGTTGGCTTTACGCATATGTTGGCCTTCGGTCACGACCAGCTCGCTCTCACAGGTTACAAGGTTTTCGAGCAGGACTGAAAACTGTTGGATAAACGCTGAAGACGGCGGTAGAGATCCAGGTCGAATGATGGCAGCAATCTCCTTTCGAGAAGTGAGCAGATCAGAATCCTGGCGTGGTGCATCTATAATACAGTGATTTCCGTAACACAGCATCTAACGGCGATTGATGCCACGTCTCAGACGCGACTAGGACTGAAGATCGGGTAGCTAATCACGCCAAGGTTCCGGATGTTTCATGTCACATATTTCCTTGTTGCTGTTTACGGTCGGTGTCTTGTGTTGGGCAGGCTGCTTACGTCGGCAGAGTTGGTGTTCTGAAACTTGGGCGTCAAATTTTCGACGAAAAGTCTTTCTAATAAAGGGTTTTCACCATCACATCGTCACGGTTAAGTTACCTCAGTCTCTGCACTGTATGGATGCTTGTGAGGAGGGACGTTTCCGTGCCGTACCAGAGATCAACTTAAGTCTAAGATTTACAACTTAGACGTAGAAATATGCGAAGGTCTGTTGTCCTGATGGTATATTTCACTTAAAAAAGAAAAAAAAACAAAGCTTGGTATATAGTATCCATGATAAATACGAGACAGCCATGGTCGATGTAAACACGCCTAGTGGCGCCAAAAATCCAAACGTATACGCAGATCTGCAGACTTTGCAGGACATCAAAGTCCCTGATCCACGTATCCTGTTCATCTTTCTTCCAACTCGTCTTCAATTTTACCACATCTTTACTTCAGCTTCTTCTATTCAAACTTCAATCATCTCTTATAACTCCTCATTCAACTCTTCGTGTCATAATATATTCTCCTATTATACATATATATATGTAATTATGTTTTATTCTCAATATACATAGAAATATATATGTATAGGTGGCGGAAAAAGATCTGACATCGGTGATTTGGCGCAGACGGTCGATTTAGGAGCAGACGGAGATATACAGGAGGTAAGAGCAGGAGGGAGAAGAGGTGGAGGGAGAGAAAGCGGTGGATTTCGAGGCGCCAGAGAAGGTGATGACCTGAGGCCAGAGTTCAGTGACCCTCGACGTCCTCCTCGTCCTGCTCCTCTTGACTCTGCGGTCGATCAACTGAGGTCTCTGCTTAGGAAGACGGTGCTTGATGACGACGACCGGGAGGAGGAGAAGCAGGAACAGTGGCACGAGGAAGAACCACCGAGACGCAGCAACACTGACATCAAAGACACACTGACAATGCTGAGAAGAATCGTAAGTAGGCCTCTTCTTTTCAATAACAAATAACAATAACAGCAACAAAGCAACAGTACACGGCAACAAACAACAACAACAACAATTATATCATCGTTTTTAGTCGTTTGCAGACGTATCATTATCACTTGCGTTGCATTTGACTTTGTTAAGCAAACATTTTCAAACTGTCTAAAAATGCAGTTGCTTATAAGATCATTTAGTCATATATGCGGTGTTTCTGAGAGGTACTTGGAGGGTACTGGGTTAAATACACATAAATACATGCACATATACGTGCGCTAGCACAAGCATACACACATACATGTACATACATACATACATACATACATACATACATACATACATACATACATACATACATACATACATACATACATACACACATACATACATACATACATACATACATACATACATACATACATACATACATACATACATACATACATACATACATACATACATACATACATACATACATACATACAATATCACGGGAGGTGACTTTGGAAAAGTCACTTGAAGCACTTGAACTGCTTACGGTTGTTTAAATAATTTATAAAATGGAGACTGATAAATATAATGTTGCGGAAAATAAATAAAATCTCCCACTTCCTCCTTCTGCCTGGGCTAACTGTTAGCCGGTATAGGGGTCCCACTCTTTCTATTCTGGTACCTTCAGGATGGCATCAGTTGAAACTCCTTCGCAGGATTTGTCCGTCGTGGTCCAGCCTCCGTGTTCTGTGAGAAGTCTTGAATGGTATACCAGCCAACGATCACCGGTCGAATACTCGCACCGTTTATTGTCCGACAGTTCAACACTACCGACATTTCAACACAACCGAAGATCTGGTTTCGAACCCTCGTTGCTGCTACTATGCGTTGAGAGCACAAGTCGGCCTCCTTTCCACTCAGCTATGAAGTGACGTCGTGCAATCGCTGCGTCGATTCTTCTCAGACTGTCTGCTGCTCGTCTTCTTCTCGTCTGCTCGTCATCTCGGTTTTTTCTTCGGTTCTCTTCCGCCCTTAAAACTATTCAAGGGAAACCGAGGCACTTCATTTGGGGACAGAGGATTCTAGAGGGAGACCGGTGGATGGAAGGCAGACTTTATAGCGGCTCTTAGAGGGACGCTATAAGGCTATGCCAGCAGGTGGTCTTCAAATAAATGCCTCCACGGTGGAGCAGACACTGTGGAGGTACTCTATAGGGGATGTACGGACTGATCTTCTGCAATAAATAAGGGAATATCATCCAGCGGTCTATAGAGAGATGTCGATGGGATTCTATAGGGGACCTATAAGACAATATAAGCCGGCGATCTTCTGAGAGATGCCGCCTCGGAGGAGGGACTCATAGGGAACTTGGGGGACTCTATAGGGAGACCTGACGGAGGGAGGTAACTTCATAGGGGGACCTGAGAGACTCTATAAGGGGACACTATAAGGCAATATCAGCCAGAGGCCTAGAAAGGGTAAGAAGCTCATGTCGCAGATTGCTTGGCACTCTGTTCCAGAGTGAAGGACCAGATGCGTCAAAGCTACCGTGTCGCATGGCGAAAATTCGGAACTCAGGAACACATTGCCCTACCGATATCACTAACGAGGCCTGCTTCCAATATATTAATCAGCCCCTGATGTAAATTCTTGTTCCTGGTTGATCATTTGAATCTAATAGCCAACTTGAAAGTTAGATTAAGGAGAGGAACCCGACCAACAGAGAACGTCAATTACGAAACCAAAAAACTGAGAGATGAATACATCGGACTAAAATACGAATGACGAAATAGAGAGGTATATACAGATCAACGATCGGGACACCATAGCAGACATGTGGTCAAACATACAAAAGGGAATGCAAACATTAGCTAACAACAGTCGGAAGAGCCTGCAAGAAACCGAAAGACCATGGGACATCAGACAAAGTAGTAGTAGTATATTCGTTTATTATGCAAAACTGGTTGGCACACCGCAACCATGAACAAGAGAATAGATAATGTAAATAATATAAATTAAAGTTATGCTGGTTATGGGTTGTTGTGGAATGTACTCAAATTTTTTATAGAGGATGCGGGAGATATAATTTTTATTAGAGTATTAAAACTCGTGGAAAAAACAAGAAACATAGACAAACAACAAGCTAACAAAACAGACCGGAAACAACTTAACTGGCTCACTTCACTAGAGAAACTGTAACAAGACAAATAGCAACTGGATGGAACAACAATGCGAAGAATCCGAGGAAGCGTTCGAGATAAATAGAATGCAAGAAGTATTTAATAGGATAAAACTACTTAGTAGACAATTTCAGCTCAAAGTTGCAACAATCAAAGATACAAATGGTAAAGTACTAGTAGACGATGCAAACATACAGAAACGATTGAAGGAATACTTGCAACGACTACTAAATATCGACACACATAACGATCCTGCGGTTCTAACAGAGGTCTCCATAGACAGCACAGAAGAATAGATGCCACATTTTCTACAGGAAGATTTAAGAGATGCTATGAACTGTGTAGGCCTAATGAAAAAGGCAAAAACCCTAGGCGTGGAGGTAATCATTACGGAACTTCTTCAAGGATGACAAGAAACAGTTGCTAAAGCTATGCGCACCCTTGTTACAAAGCTTAAATGCCGGAAGCCTGAGCAAAATCGACATTCTTCCCCATATACAAAGGAAAAGGAGAAAATTACAGAAGCATCAGCCTAAAGAGCATTCCAGGAACGGTTTTCACCAAAGTGATACAAAACAAAATGAAACAATATGTGGAGACAGCACTTGGGGAAGAGCAAGCCGAGTTCAGGCTAGAAAGAAGCAGAATTGGTCAACTATTCACAATGAGACAGCTACTAGAGAAAGCATAAACACTTCATAGACTTCAAGCAAGCATTCGACAGCAAATGGCATCATGGAATGTGAATAGTGATGCAGGAATACCAAAGCAATTGATTAAAATTGTACAAAAGATATATCGAAAATCATCAAGTGTTATTAAAGCAGATAAAAAAGATCACATAATATTTTCACAAAAGCGGGAGTACGACAAGGATGTAACTATTGCCCATACCTATTTAACCTCGTGTTAGAAGCTGTAATGTCACTCAACCTTAACAACACAGAAGCAGGAATCGAATTAAATGGAAGGCTGGTGAATAATCTCCGATTTGCTGATGACATTGGCCTCCTCACTAGAGGCGGACCAGAACTATGATATTACGACACAGATTGACGAAATTGGTAGAAGATTTTCCTTAATAACAATGCAGAGAAAACCAAAATATTGGTGATTGAAAAGGTCAAAGAGACACCAATACCTATTACAATCCAAGGAGAAACTATTGAGCAAATAGAACAATTTTATCTAGGAGGGCTAATAAAGCAGATGGCAGCAACGAAAAACATTTGCAAACAATTGGACGTAGGCCTACTTCACATGATGGCCTACTCAAAAGGGACTTCAATTGGGCCTAAATGTCTTGGTACATACATACGAAACAGATGTAGGCCTACAGGCTACAGAGGAGAATTGGCCGTACTTCACAGGCATTTGGATTAATTAACAGGATATGGAGAAGCAGAGAATTTAACAAAGAAATACTAGACAAAAATATACGAGACGATGATACAAACTATTTTTTTTATACGGATCGGAATGTTGGACAATGCAAAAACAGGATGAGAAAAGAATTCTTACAGCAGAAATAAGTTGGCTGCCGGAGATCGCAGGGATTTCAAGACTTCAGAAAAAAGGAACGATGACATAAGACAACCATTAGGAATCCAAACAACTCTGTTAGACAAAGTCATTCAAAGAAGAATCCGATGTTTAGGCATTGTATAGAGAGAATGCCAGTTGACCGAATCGCACACAATGCACTGTATAGTAGGCTATACATGCAAGATTAAAAAAGAAACAAATGCAAACCAAAACAACGTTGGCTAGATAATGTATATGAGGACACAGCATCACTTGGACTAACATTAAGGACCTGACAATGACCGAGGACAGTAGTAATCGCCGCCACATGGCTGGCCTCAGAAACTGATGGTGATGATGAGGGTAAAAATGTGAAAAAATTAACAAATAGTAACTTGCTCGTTTTCTCTATCTTTCAGAGGTAAGCCTACTCAAGAGGTGCTTTATTAAGTGTCTTGCTACATACATACTTAAAATGAGAAACTGCACTCTATCCCACCCACCACCTGCGCACTAATTCGGAAAAAATTCCTTGCGAGGAAAATCCTCCGATGCGACTCATTAGCTAACACCCCAACTTTTTCTGTCCTTATATCATTAGCTAGATGGTGCAAAGGCCTGGGCGGCAGCAGTTCTTCTGAGTAAGGCGGAAGACGGCTGATCGGCAGGGGCAACGGCTTACACATGCGAAGGGAAAATCTAAGTGAGCAATCACAATGGTCGCCCACTGCGAGGTGGAAAGACGAGGGAACCTACTACCCAGTGTTGGGTAAACTCACACAAGAAATGAGTTAAATCAAAACTCAACTCACGCACCTCAAAATGAGTTTAAACTAAAACTCAACTCATCCTAAGTGAAATGAGTTAACTCAAACTCACTTGTTAAATGAGTTAACTCATAAACTCACACGTTTCATACTAGCACGTTCAAAATCGAGCAACAATTTTTCCATCACGCCTACTTGTAACAGAAAAATATTTTCCATCAAGAATACACGGTACTTCAGCCATGTTGTTCTTAACTGTTCACAATATACAAAATATGCAGTGCTTAAATACTGTCCTCTAGCAGTGTTTACGACCCTCCCTGCCGTCACCACTCACCAGTATGGAAAGCCGACGATATAAAAAAAGGCTTGTTTCAACATAATATGTGCCGAGTGCCGAAGAGTGAGTTGAGTTTAAAATAATTGACAGTTACAACTCAAACTCACAGAAAATATGAGTTAACTCAAAGTCATAACTCACACTCTTTAAGGTGAGTTAACTCAAACTCATAAATCACAGCAAGTGAGTAAACTCGTGAGTTTAAACTCATATGAGTTAACTCATACCCAACACTGCTACTACCTTAATCTCCCAAATAGCAACATGGACACCATGAAGCGACCAACCCTCGGATAGAGGAAGGTTGAGACAAAAGAAGATGGCGCCGGCGTTTATAATATTTATACTTAACTATAAATAGCTACGTGTAGGCCTATTATTCAAGGATAGTGGTACTTGTAAAAGAAGTATTACGTTAGGGCTGTTTTATTTTTGCAGTTAGACGATGTCGAACGCAAGCTCGATTAGCAACCAGCGTCCGAATCAGTGAGTAAGAAACAACGTTACGTTGACGGCGCTGAAGACAATTGGTAATCACTACAGAAACGAGCGGCAGATCAATAGACCACACCAACTAAATTCTCGATTGAAATTCGTCTGAACCCATTATTTGGATCCGACTGTCACGTATTAAGAAAATGTCTACACCAAATGCTTTACTTTGATTGGTCGATTTTTTACCTACTTATTTCGGACTGGTCGCTTATGACCAATTTTTGAACAGGAACCGTAATTATTTAACTTATATATTTCGAGATTACTTGATCCCACATACCGATTTGAAGATTATTTAAGCCCTCAGGTTACCAGCTCTTTTATTCTCGAAGAAACTACTCCGGATGAAATCATCAAACTGTGTCGCACTATTCGTTTATCTCAGAGTAAGGGAGTCGATGTTTTCAATACTGGTATTTTCCTAATGCTCCAAAGAATGCAAAGTTGTCCCAATTTTCAAGATGCGACGTTGCTAATTACAGGCCGATTTCAGTCCTTCCATTCTTCGCTAAAATCTTTGAAAAATTAATGCACGAAAGGCTAAATAACTTTCTTGAAAAACCCCAATTTTTTTATCCCTCTCAACGTGGATTCCAAGCGGGTCGCTCTCCATCTATGCCATTGTTGAGCATTCAGGATAAAATATATGAAGCAATAGAGAATAATAAATATTCTCTTGGTGTCTTTTTCGACTTGGCCAAAGCCTTGGATACGGTGGGCCATAAAATTTTATTTAGAAAGCCTATTAATTCAGAGGAATCCAACTTAGTTTTTTTTAGAATTACCTCGATAGCCGGTGACAGAGGAATCTAACTTAAGTATTTTTGAGCATTACCTCCATAACCGGTGACAGCTTGTATACTGCATCGGTGATGTATACTCAATGACCCGCACGGTTAGCTTTGGTGTTCCCAAAGAATCGAACTTAGGACCGTTGTTATTCCTTATCTTCATTAACGACCTCCGTAACGCGTCTCCACTCATGTACTTTATCCTCTTTGCCGTCGACACTAACATCTTTTATTCTCATAAACCCAACCTACCTATATCAAACGGATTTTCTATTGGTTTCATGCCAACAAATTGTCCCTCAATCTTGACAAGACCAATTATTTCCTATTTAAATTTCATAGGAAAATCTGCCACATCACATCTAATATTTTATACATTGACAATTTTCCAATCACCCAAACAAGTTCTTCAAAATTCTTGAGAGTAATATTCTAGACCAGCATTTATCCTGGAAAGATCATATAAAGCCTATCTCCTCTAGAATCGCTAAGACTATTGGAATTCTGAAACGAGCCGCCTATAAACTTCAATCTCATGTTGGGCTAACCCTCCACTACACTCTGATCTATCCATATCTCACATATTGCTATTTAATTTGGGCCTCGGCTTATAAATCTGTATTGCTATTTAATTTGGGCCTCGGCTTATAAATCTAACCTTCAAAGACTCACCATCCTCCATACGGTTAACATACTGATCAGTTATTTCTTGAACACAAGTTGTCAAAAAATTGAACAAATTAGGACTACTCAGATAGGTGCTTATGTATCGGTATGAACATTACTTACTACCTGTGGTGCGTAGACGGCTCTTTTTACTTGCCTCGGTGCCTCTGATGTTCATTCCTATTCTACTAGATGATCCAAACTTTATCGTCAACTCCTTGCTAATGCAAACACGGTTAGCAACCATTAGATATGCAGGGGCTAAGGTATGGAACACGATACCCTTATTAATCCATCAATTACCTTCTCTGGCTACTTTCAAGAATAAATTACGCCATTATCTGCTTCAACAAATAACTTGAACCTTCCCGATTTGCATTATTGGGTGTGTTAGTTAAGATATGTTAGTTAAGATATATTGGTTCGATGTAAGCTAACTAATGTATTATTACTTAAGTTACCTTATATGTATCGTTGACATTGTTTCCTGTAGCCTACCTATTTTTAAGTTAGCTGCCATGCGCTCTAGTTACTGTGCATTATTCACTGTGTCAGGTGCCCTATCAGCGGATTTCCCATCCTATTTGGGTCTCCACCTCGCAACCCCTATAAAATTTAATGTAACTTACCGCGTACACTGCATAACTGTTGCTCAATGTATACAGGAAATAAACAGAATTGAATTTAAAAAGATATTCGGTGTCATTCAGTACCAATTCCTACCAATAACAGCGATAGCATAACTCTGGAACTTTAAATGTTAATGTCATCATAAAGTTCTTTGTTTTTAAATTGTTGTAAACAACTGCGCAAAATTGGCTCCATTTTCGGAATTGAATTGATCGATCTTCTGGAACTACAAACACAAACAACACAAACAACTCAGTAATTTGCCAACCCAACTGCTAGTAGAACTGTGCAAGACAAAACTTTTTAACAAATTGGAATGAATTATAATTATCCACTATTGTTTATCCAGACCATAAAACATTTAAAACCTTGGCACCCTTCTCTACGCTTTCTGTGCATTTTTGGTTGGCAGCAGACACATACGACGAAAGAAGGTCAGCCATCCAGTTGCGTATTCCAAAGCTTAAGTCCAATAGTTTGCTAAAGGACTGATGGACAGCTAAATACAAACTGTATAAAGCAAGCAGCCTGTGCGTACACCAAGCAGACAGCCCAGAAGGAAGTACGAGATTTCCATTTTCACAAAGGTCTCTGGAAAAGCTACAATAGCGCTAAGCACCTGGTCAACCATGTGATCCGCTCAGCACAAGGTTGATTTTGGTTCCAGCGCCAAGATACAAAATTCAAATCTACTCAAAATCTATAGTGACCAAACCAGGAAGTCCTAAACACAATTTTATATAGTAGGCTACTCAAATTAAAACTGATAAGGTTACTATCACTTATCAAGAGAATGCCTAAACCAAATGCTTTGTTTTGAATGGTCGATTCTCGACCTACTTTTTCGGAGTGGTCACATATAACCCATTTTATAATTCATTTTATAATTCATTTTATAATTCAGCACTATAATTCTTCTACTTACATATTATGAGATATTCAGGTCATTCACTACCAATACCAATTCCTACCAATAACAACGATAGCATAACTCTAAAAGTTTTATCCACTTCACTATCAACTCTTATTTTTAGAAACGGTTTTAAACAATTTTGACAAAATTGTTTCAAAATTTCAGTTCCACTTTCGGAACACGACCTCTGTCCAGCTCGGCTATAATTAAGAATACACTTATCGTATACACTACTGTAAGTGGGAAGATTAGGCGGCGAGGGAGAGGATTGGTCACCCACTCTCATATGACAAGGCTAAGAAAACCAACTTGCTAGCACTGCATACCCGTGGCTGCCAATGAGATTTACCTTGATGGACCGCTCTTCCACTGTCACATAAAATGTGTGGTCTAAAAAGTCTTGGAATGGCAGTCAACAAGTACATAACCCATTCACATGCACACATGCAGTCTATACATATAAAGGAGTCTCATTAAAACACTGTCTTTTTAAGCCATATCAAGAATTGCATTGTAACAAAATTACCGTGCAACGAATCATATTTTGAAGCTGGATTAAACTTGGGATCCATGTCCCCAGTCACATTACTTCACTGGCTGTAATATAAAGAGTCTTGCTACTACAGGTTCTCATGTTTAGGCCTTTTCTTTGGAGAAGTTTAGTGAAACACGTACACATAGAAAAGTAGAGAGACCTACTGTCAGATCGGCGGCGAGATGGTTGAATGGTAACACGCTGGCACGAAGATCAGAAGTACGCGGTTCGGTACCCGCTAAACCCATAATGTTGACTCAGCCTGCATTCCCTAAGTGGCGATTGTAAAATGAGCAGTAGGACAGATGGGTGCCTTGCATGGCTGCCATACAGTTAAATTCAACTCCTGTTAAACTTGTTATCGTCTGCTACTACTATATCATGTAAATCTTACTGCGTACTTGTCAGTTTGAATTAATAACCGAAGATTATTATTATTATATATGGTTATTTATAAAGCCCTGCTCACATCATAGACTATTCATAGGCGCTTTCAGCGTGACAGCCCCAAGGGAAAAGAAAGGTCTTCAGGCAGCGGAGAGAAGAGGGCTAGATCCGAAATGGCTATCTAATTCATGAAAGCAAGAAGTTGAAACCAAGGTAAAAGAATAATTAAACCGAATAAATGATGGATGGAGGAAATAGAGGGCTGGCAAAACAATGGTTACCAAACCAAGTACATGTACTAACTGGAATCAGTGCTACTATAAGGAAAAAGAAGTTGGCTAGAAAGTGGCAATGAAAAGCATGGATCAGTACTATAATCAGCTGATTATATTATGACTTTATAAATAAATCTATTATAAATCTTTTATAAACATCACAGTTGTAGACATAGAAGGACCATAAAGTTTGTGATGACAACTTCACTCCAGTGAACTTTCAAAAGTAGCTACCCAACGAAACAGACAATAGTGTGGTTAAAACTGAGGGTTAGTTGCCCAACAACATCAATGGGTACTAATTTAGTTCAAACTGAGGCCAAAACCAACTGGACAAAGAGTAAAATTTCTAAAATTCTACATCAATCAGCCAAATCATTCACACAAAAACTACTTGTACATGATTATTCACATAATAATAATAATAAGTCCCCGAGGGATCATGTGTACCTTGGGGCAAAAAAAAATAATAATAATTCTTTATTTAAGCGCCTGCTAACCGCACTGCACTGTACAGTGAACATACATATAGCAAAATCGGCAGCCACAGGGTGCCTAATCACGGCCTACTATTCAGCTATAGCCACCGCCGCCGCCACCTAGCGAGAGTAAGGCTGAATAAGCCTTACGGGATCTACAGGGTTCGATCTTGGTACTTACTGCTCTTCACGCCAGTGTGCTAACCATCAGTGGCGTAACCAGAGCTTCCCAAAAGTTACGCAGTTTCCAACATTGAGGGGAGGGGTCTGGGGAGGGGGCTGTGCCCCTTCCCCAGAGTAAGAAAAATTTTTTATTTAAGGGTTTGTAATGGTGCATTTTGGAGACCATCTTTTGGTTAAAAGTAATAACTTTTACATAACTTCTTTGGCAAATTATATAATTTCATAATTTGGTTTTTGTAAATTGGCTCAGAGCAAAGTTCCAGGAACCAACGTAGACTAGCAACAGACAGACCAACATAGAACTGCAATAAACTAAAGCATTGAAATCTTTGCTTTGTACAGTGTAGGCCTACAACATGTAGGTTTCCGTTTTCTATGCACCGTCAGTCTGTTACACAATTGCAGTTATAATAAAATTTAAAGTAACAGGCTGACTGTATAGTGTATAGCCTATATCTATCTGCTACTTCTTAAAAAACGCATTAAAACGCGCCTGTCCATCCTGACATTAAGATTTAATTTATAACTGAATAGTTTCTGTATTGTCAAAGACCAGAACAATAATTATTAGTTGATAATCTGAAGCGTCAAAAGATGCTGACGTCTGTTGACGTCTCGACAGAGGTAAATGTTAAACAGTGCCAACGATGACAGTCTTTTTGATCCCATGGTGCTGCGTAGACATAGGCGTAATGTGTGGAAGGTATAGACCTATGAATAAGCTGGTTCCCGCGATTCCGCTGTTTTGGGCGCTGTAGAAATCTCGAGATTATGATCCATAGCCCCACCTTTTAAACAATGCCAATCAATATATATTTTATCATTGAGCCTTCCCATGTATGTAGACAGAGTGAGGAGTATGTAACAAAAAGTACGAAAGTACTTATAAGATACAGAGGTAAACCGAGAGCCAGACGAACTGAATCACAGACATTCACACAGGCAGACTTTCAGCCACACAAGTCGCCCGACAGACTGACCGCCGTTACCGGTCCGCAGGCGCCACAGATCTGGGCCATGGCTACACTCTTCTTGGAAAGATCTGACATCACCCTCACTCTCCACCTTACGATTGTGATCTTAGTCGCATCGGGAGTTGGAGATGTAGGTCAAAGCGCAAGCTTCTATATCCTTCATCGGTTACAAAACCGTATATGGACCCACACTCATTATGTCGGCCTTGATATGATGACTCCTGTCTCCTAAGTTCTCTCACAATCTGTCCTTGGTTAAACATATCCGAGCCCGCTAGCTGAAGAAATCTCCCTCCGTTACATAATATTATTATAATCATTTTAAGACGTCGTTGATTTTGACTTATACACATCATGTTCCGATTTTGCCAATAAGGAAAATGGAAAATTTGTTCAAAAACGAAAACGAGTAGGGCCTAGATGACATTATCGATGATAAAATTGCTGTTATGGAGGTAAGCTCATCAGCGTTTCATAATCAGTAACTGGCAGAGTAATATGTACAAAATGGCCTCCATGCGAAAAGCGAAAATGGAGAAGAAATTAGTCCCCGTTCTTTTTAGACCAAAGTTACGCCACTGTGCATAGAAATGTCTTAAGACGCTGTCAAATGATCCTTCAGCGCTCGCGGTAGAAACGCGCATAGGCCTAGTCAAGAGAATTTTCAATATTGCGTAATTAATCTTGGGTTAGGCCCCTACAAGTGATTCGTAGCATACAAGGTTGTATACAAAGGCCAGCGAGCTATGACAACTTCTTGGACTTCTCACTTTTGTTGCTGTCAGCAATTTCTCGTCTCCAGTTTTCTCTTTATTTATCGTTTGCTAAAGCATGCGATTTTCAAAAAACCTGTTAAAATCTTTACGCAGTTGCGTAATTGCGTAATGCTAGTTACGCGCCTGCTAACCATTACTCTACGGTCACCCCTCCACCCGATAATGAACGGAACTACATATTGTGATCAAATGAATTACATACATGCTGCAGGAAATGAAAATTCAACTGATCATTAAATATGCTGAATATTGCACACCAAAAAGTCCAATATACTATATACCAATGCTTTTGCAACAAGTGTACCGGACATAGTATATAGGGCAATAATAAAATGAGGCACAAGGCAAGTTTCACGAGTTAAGTTTATTCAACGTGCAACAAAAAGCATCAACTCTAGATTTCTGTGCACATGCCACTACACACCATTCATTTATATTTGCAGAAAGTTACTTTTCTAAATATTGGTCAGTTTTTAATTCTTTACCGATCAGAATTCGAAAAACCTTCTTCACTGCTGTCCAGCATAGGTCTTATGGAGTACGTCATGAGAAACTCACTTTGCAAACAACTGCACATAAATACAGATTGAAAATAGTGGATAACATAGCCAGATATTTTCATGCATGTAGGCTATGTATAAACTTTTCCCAACATCTTGTTCCTGGACCGCACCATGGATTATCACGACAAGGCTTGTTGACTGTTAACGTTGAGTTACGACAGGTGGAACAGGTGTGCCTCTTCGAATCTGACCCCAACCAATCAACCTACCAATCAGATAAAATTTAGATAAAAGATGAAGTATTGAAGTACTGGATATAAAAATGTACACTCGACAAATCCCTCCACTTCTGCCATGCTGCCTTTATTCTGTTTTTAAAAAACATCTTGCTCACATCCTCCTCTGGCACTCATTAGTACCAACCCCAGATATTTAAAGGTTTCCATCTGCTTCAGTATATTTCCCTCACTGTCTATAACCACTAGGTCCTCATCTGTCTTTGAGCAAACCATGGTTTCTGTTTTACTGGCATTTATTTTGAGTCCTTTGCTCTCCAATGTCTTCTCCCAACCAGTTAAATTTGTCTGGATGTTCCGCCAAAATGAGATCATCAGCATACAACACATCCCAAGGTACTTCTCTCCTGATATTCTCTTATATCGCGTCCATGACGATGATGAACAACATGCAGTGGTCTCAGGCATGCATGATCTCTGGTGTACAGTACACCATCTTGTATTTCATAATCCATCTTGTTTCCAACCCTGCATTCATTCATTCATTCATTCTGAGAATTTATATAGCGCTCCTTCAAGATACCTACTCAGGTGCGCTCCCAGCTCAGCCACGGCTAAAAAAGAAAGACTTGAGCGATTTATGAAACGCAGGCAAATTATTCAGAGCTAGTAATCGCAGTTCCAGTGGGAGCCCATTCCAAGTGGAGGGACCCACAACTGAGAAAGCCCGGCGCTGCCCAATAGAAGAACGAGCACGTGGGACCAAGAGCTCCCCTCTGGCCGAGGAGGGGAGCCTGCACCTCAGCGAAGTGCGTGCCCCATCATATATGAATTTCATCAATCGCGCGATTTTTCAGTCACTTCCTTTTCCCTCAGATTCCAGTATATACCACCTTCCTTGGCATTCTATCGAAGGCCTTCTCCAAATCCACAAAGGTCCAATGTCTCTAGACTTGCTGTTCCCTTTCAGTACTCTTCCTGCATCTGCCTCAATATGAATAGTGCATCCGTTGTGCCTCTTTCAGACATGAAGCCAAACTGATTATCATGTATCTTGACTTGTTGTCTAGTACGCCTTTCAATCACCCTTACATGCACCTTCAACCCGATCTCCAGAAGTTTTATCCCTCTGTAACTACCGCACTCCTGTTCATTTCCATTTTGCTTATAGATAATCACCATTTCACTTTCCTTCATATCATCTGTTAGCATTTAGTGTTTCACTAAGTCATCTAGAATGATAAAAAGCCAATCAATACCATCCTGATCAAGTTCCTTAAACATCTCAACAGTAATTTCAGAATGTTCCGGTGCTTTATTGTTTTTCATCCGTTCTGTTACAAACGAATCTCTTAACGTGTAATTTGGTTTTCCGGTCCTTCCACAGGATTTACTTTCTCCACGTCTCTCTTGCATTTTCTTGATTGAGTAGGCCTAGCTTAAAACATTTTGTGGCGCTATAAGTAGAGGATATCAAATCTAATCAAATTCAATGACTTCCATAGCGTCTTAATTCCATAGCGCCTTAAAATAATGCCCAGGACTTCGGTCAATGGTGGTTTTCAGCAAAATTGCAATCAGAAATTATAATTCATTGGAGAAACCAGGTCGAAATCCGATAGATCATGATGGAACTAGAAGCCAGAAGCCATGCTATGGTGGTTATTCAAGTTGAAAGGGGCGAGTCTAAAGTTTTGACCTGAGTGACAACAAGGTATGGGAAGAGCGAACTGAATTGGACAGCGAATTTCATCTCCAACAAGAGTTACATGTAAAATAACTGATGAGATAAGACAAAGCACTAGATCCTTTCACATAACGTGAGATCATAAAAAATTAACAAGAATCAGCGTTTTCTGTGTACGGACACAGTTTAGTGTTCGCTGATAAATATGGTGAAACTAGCAATCCAGGATGTAAAAGGGTAGCATGTCTTTCGATAAAAAAAAGCAAGCTAACTGAATATCAGTTTCATGAGGGCATGAAATACAACCCGGTCATTGTGATCTGTGGAGCAGGCTGAAATACAACGTTACCAGCGCAACACGTGTTGTAAACGGTGTGACTTTACAGACGCATGCGATTCATTGCCTCAAACGATATCGTATGGTACAAAATTATCACGTATAGAGTGACATAGGACTACTGTTTGCTTATATGGCCAAACATTTGCTATATGCCTGGGCGTCCGCGGGAATATTTTTGTTAGGGGGCAAACATTTTCTAGAGGGGCAAAATTTTTCTAAGGGGGAAAAATTACGCTATTCCATAGAAAAGTTATTCATGAACACAGATACCAGACAATTTTCAAATTCTTTCGGACGCCCATGGCTATATATATGTTTTACATGATTAAAAAAGACAAGTTTTTACGCATTTCGGGAAAAGAAAGACTCTAAAAAATTTCCGACTGCAGTCCAAATTAAAAAAAAAAAAGCATTTAGTCTCGAAAGTGAAATGCCATCACTCAATAAAACGGGGCACGTGAGCACATGCTGCCAGATGCGTAGCTTAGTTCAAACTAATCATGAGGGCCCGCAGATTTAGTCCTTAGGCTGGGGCTATAATTGTTAGCGACCTCATGGGTTGAGATTCGCCTACTTCGATCGTGACTGTTGAAAGGGGTGAACGTCGAGAAAGTCTGCGCCAGAAACACTCCATCTCAGATCGTTGAGGGTGCGCTAATTTTAACGTCCAGAACAAACTGTGACGTTAAAAAGCTTTAAAGGACAAGTGCTGTCATCTGGTGACGTTTTCAAGCATTCGGTTGGACACAGTAGTTTCACACGGAAAACAATTTCGACTATTCGAAGATGAGAAGACTAAACGGATCCTCTGCTACGAATATTCTGCTTCTGGTTATCTACTGTCTTTGGTGTCATCTTCAGCCAACTGCAGGTATGTAGGTTTCAAGTGGATTAGCATAATCATCAGTTCAACTTCTGCTTCTCGATTTTCAATGTTGTTCATTTCCTGAAACATTTCGTCGATGATTCATTGAATTTTTAATGGGTTTTTAAGTTTTTTATGCCGGAACCCGGCGCCTTTTTTCAGCTATTAAAATAATTTAGTTATTTTAATAAAAGAATTATTTAGGTATTTTAATTTAATGTGACGTCAAAAATTTTCTTGGGGACGTCTCACCGAGACCCCTTCCCACCCCCAAACCTCCAACCCCGTGTTTTTTTTCTGGCTTCGCCCTCGATTTAGCCCTTCCATAGTTGTGCAGTTCCGCAATGTTTTTCTAGAAAGAAGCACTGGATTTTCTTATAATTTGCTTCCATCTTTCTCTTTCCTAAGCCATCTAATTGGTAAAGACGAAGATTTTCATCGACGACAGGAACGCATAAAGACAGGAAGGCAAACGGACAAAGAGAAAAGGGCACAAATAGATAGACAGGAATGAAGTAACGAATTCAACCTACAACAGATGTGACTATGCACGTATTGCATATTCTAGGCTATTTAAATAGCCTAGAATACGCAGTCTTGACGACGGCGGTCTTCACGACTGCCTTGACGACGGCGATCAACGACCAACGATATACACTGCCGTCATAATTATGACGGGCAAATACACTAGTATATATGTAAAGAGTGTCATTCTGTTCTGTAAATTTAATAGGTGGACACCGGAAAGAGAAAGAGGCGAAGGAAGGGAATGAAAAGGTGGTTTGTTGTGAAAGCGGTAGTTGTAGTAATAGTATCGTTGTAGTAGTAGTAGTAGTAGTAGCAGCAGCAGCAGCAGCAGCAGCAGCAGCAGCAGTAGTAGTAGTAGTAGTAAGGCTGTGGTATTAGTAGAGTTGATGGTTGTGGTTATGCTATTAGAATTATGTAAAAGAAGAACAAGAATAAGAAAGAAGACTCAGGAGAGAGAAAGATAGAAAGAAATAATGGGAAAATCCATAAAAATATGCAAAGAATCAGCGACGAAATGTTTCAGACTTCGTTTCTTTAAAAACCGATGACAGGGAGTTTAAGCTAAATTTTTAATGCTTTAATTTGTTTACCACAAGTGGTTTCACGATTGCATTAGATGGAGGAATTAGATTTGGACAAGTTTAGGAAATCAGTCAAAAGCTTCGGATGAGTTGTGGTGACTGATGTGGTGCTATAACTAGAGTTACGAACTGTATAAGTCAAGATATCTCCTCAGACGACAGAAGCAACCCTTCTGCCGTGGCACATTTGCATAATTATTTGCAACCCGAAGGCCGGGCTTTTCTGATTACAGTATTATTGTAGCTATCTTAACTCTGTAACAAATTGCGCACATGTCAGATTGGCTAGAGCAATAAGCGAAATTGATTGATTGATAGATTGACGAACTCTTTGTTTACGTTTCGATTCGTTTTATCTTGAAAATTATGGCTATTGACAATGGCTTTTGATTTGTGCAAACTCCTAGAGCGCTCAGTTAGGCTGGGAGAGGTGCTAGACACAAAAATATCGCGTCAGACCCGGCAAGACTCTACCCTGGAAATACGCATAGAACGCCAAATTGAGTTTGTAGAGCGCCTAGATCGCCGTAGGCCCATCCAAGACACTTAGCATCTACCCGATCCCTATCATTATTCTGTAATTTGCTGCGTTATTGCCAGCAAAGCTTGATTTCAAGAATTAAACGAATATACATACATACATAGAGACTTCAGAGGGTAGCGCTGGAGAACAGGAAATACAGAGGCCTGTCGTCAGAACGAACGAACGAACCAGAACGAACGAACCCTTGTAACCTAAAAATAGCTGCCGCTCTTAGATAAGGAGCCGCGTTCGCCATTTTGGCCAACGGCGTTATGCTACTTCCAGGCAATACTAATCGTCACCCGGAAAATCCGGTTATTCCTGGGGACTGAGACGCCTCAGCCAAGACCCCTCCGCGGTGTCATAGAGAGTTGAGAAAAATGCATTCTCTAGTCCGGATTTGAACCCGATGCCAAGAGCTGAAGGTTGGATTCCTTTTTAGACCATGATCTCACGACAACACTGAGACCCCTTGACAATGGAGGGTTATAGCGTTGCTAGGGGTCAAATAACAATATACGTAACTACTGTGAAGGGAACAACCCTGATTTAAGCGGGTCTAACGACTTTTCTGGTGTGTCCTTTTGACGCCTCAACAATAGCATGTGAACTTCATACTGTACAAATTCCAAACTCTGTAATTGTTTACTGTTGGTTACCATTCAATAAATGGCTCGATGAATCAAATCATACCTACACACGTACATAAACACATATGTAAATAGTCAGTATATATATATGAATATACATATACATATAACTGACATGCATACATACACATACGTACACACATTTATTTATTATTTACAGGCTTACTTCCTTAGTCGCTTACTCGCTTACATACTTACTTATATGTTACTGATTTGAGGACTGCTGAGTGCTTTGAAAGGTTCTATATAATTTCTTTGGAAGCAATTATAACAATTAGACGTTTCATAGATTTCTGCTGCATTCAACGATACTTTGTGTCTTTTGTTGTGTTTAGGTATCCCCCATTGTAGCAATCCTTACGCATGCGCAGGAGGTAAGCATCTGTTGCTATGGGTAATACATTACAATGTAATCCGATTGAGTTTCTATTGTTGGATTTTAATTGTCAAAAAGCAGCGCCAAAACACCTGCGTCAGCGAGACCAGGGAATTCGAGCGATCATGTGCATTATTTTAGGACGCGTAGGATCGGCTTAATCAACCTTACCTTACCATGCAGCACTTTACCCCATCATACCATATTAAACATTATCTATCTCGCTTTGCCTTGCCTTACCATGTATTACCTCACCTAGCACCATCTTAACTTAACTTATTTTTACCGGTTTTTATTGCTTACGTTTAACTTACCTAGCCTTACCTTGCCTTGACAGAGAGTGCACACTTTCCATTAGTTTGCCTTAATGCACAGTTTCTTAACGCCCTTGTGAGGTGCTTGACACAATCTATATACATAAATACGTACGTACGTACATACATACGTACACACGCATGCATACATAATTATATGCATACTCATGTACATACATACAAACACACATATATATCCTAAATTTAAAAGACTCGCCTCAATTTGAAACGTTCGTTAACAACTTAACTAGCCATAAAGCGGATTGGGGAAAAATTCGACTCCATACGTTAACAGCTATTGTTTCTTTGGCTTATTTTGTCGTTACTTTCTCACCTCTGATACAGCTTCTGTTTCGGAATTCCCTACTGCAGCCAGAACTGCTACTATACTACTATTACAACTGCTATGTTGTTACTTGCGTTGCTGCTTCTGCATGATGCTGAGGAGGAAAAGCCGCAGATCGGTGGAGGAGATAACCTGTTACATCTAAAAGTGTTTAAACCATTGCACAGCGAAACTCAGTGGATCATTGTCGGATAATTATTGGTCCACTTCGGAATTCTTCTCAAGACTCCCGTGCCACTCCATTCCTCATGATTCTCCTCTGCCTATCACTCTCTTTTTCTCTACTCCACACTCCTCATTTCCTCGTCTCAATCTGGTTACATTATGTATTACGTTTCCTACTCTTTCTCTTTATTTCATCGATTTCATCAGGCATTACCAACTTAATCTGTTCAATCTGCTTAATCGTCTTCCTCATCCTTATTCATTTTCTCTTCTCATTCCAGCTGCTCGTATTTCTGTGCTTCCAGAGCGTCTATTTTTACTCCGAAAAACACCAGAAGCGAATTGAAGAAAGGCGGTGGTTATAGCACAAGTAGATGATGTTTTTTTTGCAGTGGACCAGATTTTATACAGCGCCGGTGTTAAACAGGTCTCCCTGATGCGGCCTATGTGTGGCGACGAGAAATTTCGGAGATTCACAGCACATTACCAGCCATGTCATGATTGAGTTTCTGAGGTTCAGACGATTGTATTTGCAATTGTAATGATTAATTTCTACGTAGTCTCCTCAACAGAGACTCGTCAAAGGCAATCCTTGTCTGAAAACAAAGAGCAACGATCGAACAGAAGTGTTTTCGGATGCTTTCGAAAACTTCCCAGGACAAAGTGCTTCTCAAAGCCAGGGACCGGGTTGTGGTTGGAAGCAGTGGAAGGAGAAGAAGCAAGTGGAACTGAGGACTGCGAAATGAATGGCGAAATTATCTTCGTGACGCACACCAGGGGCATTACCCTGGAATCCAATGAATGCTCCCAACCCCAAAATATGGGCTCACACTTTGCTATATATGGCACCCGAGCCGATATCCTGGATCCACCTTTGTCAGTCTGCATGATGAACCCAGACATATTATGTTTATTTCCATTCATGGAAGACCCCTAATGATAAGGAAGTCCACATTCATCCACATAGCAAGTTCAGTCACCGACCAGCTGTTGGTGTAGCACTGAAATACCTTTTATAGTGCACTAATCAGAGGTGTTTAAGAGCAGTTTCAAAAGGTCGGTTGAAACGAGCTGAATGTAGCAGCAAGCACGTGCAGTGGAAGACTGTTCCAAGAGGAAGGTCCGAGACATGAGAAGACATGATGGGTTCGAGTTCTCGTACGATGGTGAGGCAGAAGAGCGCAACGATCAGCTACCCGGTTGATCTGAGACTGGAACAATCGAGGCGATTTTTCAAACTCATTCTTTCCTCGACTTGGAGTAAGTGTAGCGTATCTATTATATAATCCGATATATGAGATTACTTCGGCAGATTGGCCAGTACTTGGGCGTCGCAGCCGAGGACGGACTGAAGCTGACGCATTGTGTGAACTTCGGCAGACTTGCAAGGATGGTATTACGATAGTCAAAGCGCGTCAATATAAACGAATGTACGAGTGCCTGTGACTGTAAAAGACAGATTGCATCTCGGATCCCTTACGTAGAAGTTGGCCTGCGGTCACGACTATCTAGCTCTCATAGGTGACGAGGTTTACGAGGAGGACTGAAAACTGTTGGATAAACGCCGAAGACGGCGGTAGAGATCCAGATCGAATGATGGCAGCCATCTCCATTCGAGAGGGGAGCAGATCAGAATCCTGGCGTTGGGGCATCTACAACATAGTGATCTCCGTAACGCAGCATCTAACGCCGATTGATGCCACGTCTCAACCGCGACTATATGTGAAGATCGTTGAGGGGTAGTTAATATATATATAAAATAGTCTGCCACATTTCTAATCCCAGTTTCTTCATTCTCTTATCCTTCTCAAATCTCAGCGTCTAATTTTCCATCTTCATTGGACTCCAATTTCTATTCCCACAAACATCTCCTCCTCCTCCTCCTTTGTCCAGTACCGTGTGGTACCTTGTACCTGTCTCCTTCTTTTTCTGTCCGCTCTTCGTCCACTTCCTCATTGTCCGCTATATCCACTTTGATAATCATTGCCATCACCGTCGTCATCATCATCATAATGTCATGATCACCGCCGTCATCGTAATCGTCATGGTTGTCATCATCACTGTCGTTGCCACTGTCATGGCTCAGCCGCTGATGTTTGTCTTCGCGCTGCTAGGCAACAGAAAGAGAACTGACATCGATGATTTGGCGCAGACGATCGATTCAAGCGCAGATGGAGACGGGTCAGACATACAGGAAGCAAGAGGAGGAGAAAGAAGAGGAGGAGGGAGAGAAAGTGATGGATTTCGTGGCGCCAGAGAAGGTGATGACCTGAGGTCAGAGTTCAGTGACCCTCGACGTCCTCCTCGTCCTGCTCCTCTTGACTCTGCGGTCGATCAACTGAGGTCTCTGCTTAGGAAGACGGTGCTTGATGACGATGACCGGGAGGAGGAGAAGCAGGAACAGTGGCAGGACGAAGAACCACCGAGACGCAGCAGCACTGACATCAAAGACACGCTGACAATGCTGAGAAGAATCGTAAGCAGGCCTCTCCTTGTCAATAACAAATAATAACAGCAACAACGAAGCAACAGCACACGGCAACAAACAACAACAACAATTATAACATCGTTTTTAGTCGTTTGCAGACGTATCATTATCACTTGCGTTGCATTTGACTTTGTTAAGCAAACATTTTCAAACTGTCTTAAAATGCAGTTGCTTATGAGATCAGTTAGTCATATACGTGATGTTTCTGAGGGTACTTAGAGCGTACTGTGTTAAATACAAATAAATACATTCACATATACGTGCGCAAACACAAGCATACAAATCTACATGTACTTACATACATACACTATCACGGGAGATGCGTTTGGAAAAGTCACTTGAAGCACTTGAACTGCTTACGGTTGTTTAAAATAATTTATAAAATGAGGACTAATAAATATTATATGGCGAAAATTAATGAAATCTCTCACTCCTCCTTCTGCCTGGGCTAACCGTAAGCCGGTATAGGGGTCCCACTCTTCCTATTCTTGTACTTTCAGGATGGTGTCGGTGGAAATTCCTTTGCAGGACTTACTATGCGTCGAGCACAAGTCGGCCTCCTTTTCACTTGGTTATGAAGTGACGACGGGCAACCGCTGAGTTTGCTTGTTCTCAGACTGTCTGCAGCCCATCTTCTTCTTCTCATCTACTCATCCTTCGGTTGTCTTTCGCCCTTACATGCTATTCAAGTGGACGCCATCTGGGGACCCGGGGGACTCTATAGGGGGACCGCTTGAGGGAAACTGTAAGGCAATGCCAGCAGGTGATCTTCGCAGAAGTTCCGCCTTGGTGGAGGAGGAGACCCTATAGGGTACATGGGGGACTATATGGACCTACAAGGCTTCAGAGAAATGCCGACTCCCGGCGGGGAGGGGCCTTATAGGGACCTGGGGGAAGGATAGAGACTCCATGGGGGACCTGGGGAGTCAATAGGGACATAATAAGGCAATATAAGCCGGCGGTCTTCAGAGAGATTCCGCCTAGGCGTTGAGAGGGAGACTCAATAGCGGATCTGAAGGACCAGCTACGACAAAGCTACCGTGTTGTACTGCTAAAGTTCGGGGCTCAGGAACACATTGTCTTAGAGATGTTACTAATGAGACCTGATTCCAATAAATTAATCAGCCCCTGTTGTAAATTCTTGTTCATAGTAGATCATTTAATTCTAATGGCCAACTTGAAAATTAGATCAAGGAGAGGAACCCGACCAACAGAGAACATCAATTACGAAACCAAGAAACTTAAAGATGAATACATCGGACAAACGTACGAATGACGAGGTAGAGAGGTACATACAGTTCAACGATCGAGACAGCATGGAAGTTATGTGGTCAAACTTATAAAAAGGAATACAAACAACAACCAACAACATAGTCGGAAGAGCTTGCAAAAACAGAAAGACCATCCATGGGATTCAGACGAAATATTAGAACTCGTGGAAAAAAGAAGAAACATAGACAAATAACAAACTTAGACAACAGACCTGAAGAAACTTAACTGACTCACTTCCCTACAGAAATCAAAAGGAAACTGCGACGAAACAAATAAACAACTGGATGGAACAACAATGCGAAGAAGCTGAGGAAACGTTCGAGATAAATAAAATGCAAAAATACATAATAAAATAAAACTACTCAGTGGACAATTTCAGCTCAAAGTTGCATCAATCAAATATACAAATGGTAAAGTACTAGTAGACGATGCCAACATACAGAAACGACGGAAGGAATACTTCCAACAACTACTAAATATCGACAAACATAACGACCCTGCGGTTCTCACAGAGGTTTCCGTAAACAACACAGAAGAACAGATGCCAAAATCTCTACAGGAAGATTTAAGAGATCTATGAACTGTGTAGGCCTAATGAAAAAGATAAAACACCAGGCGTGGGAGAAATCATTACGGAACTTCTTCAAGGATGACGAGAAACAGTTGCTAAAGCTCTGCGTACCCTTGTTAAAAAGATTCAATGCCAGAAGAACAGTTGCTAAAGCTCTGCGTACCCTTGTTACAAAGATTCAATGCCAGAAGAATGGACTAAATTGACAGTCGTCCCCATATACAAAGGAAAAGTAGATCCTCAAGACTGCAAAAATGACAAAAGCATTAGCCTAAAGGTTTGCACCAAACTAATACAAAACAAAATGAAACAATATGTGGAGACAGCACTTGGAGAAGAGCAAGCCGAGTTCAGGCTAGAAAGAAGCAGAATTGGTCAACTATTCACAATGAGCTACTTGAGACAACCATATAACACTTCATAGACTCCAAGCAAGCATTCGACAGCAAATGGCATCATGGAATGTGAACAGCGATGCAGGAATACCAGATCAATTGGTCAAAATTGTTCAAAAGATATATCGAAAATTATCAAGTACCATCAGAGCAGATGAAAAGATCACAGAATAGTTTCACAGAAAAGCGGAGTACAACAAGGATGTAACTATTGCCCAAACCTATTTAACCTAGTATTAGAAGCAGTAATGTCACTTAGCCTTAACAACACAGAGGCAGGAATCGAATTAAATGAAAGGCTGAATAATCTCCGATATACTGACGACATTGGCCTCCTCACTAGAGGTGGACCAGAAGTATGATATTACGACACAGATTGACCAAATTGGTAGAAGATTCCGCCTAAATATCGACGCAAAGAAAACAAAACATTGCTGATTGAAAAGACCAAAGGGACATCAACAACCATCACAGTCCAAGTTGAGCAAGTAGGGCAATTTTAGCTAGGAGGGCTAATAAACGCAGGTGGCAGCAACTAAAAATATATACAAAGGAGAATTGGACGTACTTCACAAGCAGTACTACTCAAAGGGACTTTATTAAATGTCTTGGTACATGCATGCGAAACAGATATAGGCCTACAAAGGAGAATTGCACATACTTCACAGGAATTTGGATTAATGAACAGGATATGGAGAAGCAGAGAATTAACAAAGAAACACAATGCAAAAATATACGACACGGTGATACAAAAGATTTTTTATACGGAGCGGAATGTTGGACAATGCAAAAACAGGATGAGAAAAGAATTCTTACAGCAGAAATAAGTTGGCTGCCGGAGATCGCAGGGATTTCAAGACTACAGAAAATAAGAAACGATGACATAAGACAACCATTAGGAATCCAAACAACTCTGCTAGACAAAGTCATTCAACGAAGAATCCGATGATTTGGACATTGTATAGAGAGAATGCCAGTTGACCGAATCGCACACAATGTACTACATGCAAGATTCGAAGGGAAAAGAAACAAATGCAGACCAATACTACGCTGGATGGATAATGTAAATGAGGACATAACATCACTTGGACTAACCTTAAGGACCTGACAATCGACCGAGGGCAGTAGTAATCATCGCCGCCACAATGTCATGGCTGGCCTCAGAAACTGATGGTGATGATGAGGGTATAAATGTAAAAAAGTAACAAATAGTAATTTGCTCGTTTTCTCTATCTTTTCAGAGGTAGGCCTACTCAAAAGGTCCTTTATTAAACGTCTTGCTACATACATTCCGAAAATTAAAAACTACACTTAACCCACCCACGCAGTTACTGCAGGCGACTGCGCACTAATTCGGTAAAAAAATTCCTTGTGAGTAAAAGTCTCCGATGCGACTCGTTAGCTAACGCCCCAACTTTTTCTGTCCTTATAGGGCCTGTCATTATCTAAGCTAGATGTCGCCGGCGTTATCGCCTTTTAAAATGTACTAAACTATAAATGACTACATGTATTATCACAAAGATAGTGGTACTTATAAAAGAAGTATTAATTGACGTTAGAGCTGTTTTATTTTTGCAGTTAGACGACGCCGAACGCAAGCTCGATTAGCAACCAGTGTCCGATTCAGTGAGTAAGAAACAACGTTACGCTGACGGAACTGAAAACATTTAGTGTTCGCACATCAATAGGCCACACTAACTGAATTCTCGATTTAAATTCGTATGAACCTATTAATTGGATCGACTTTCAAGTACCGGTAATGCCTAAACCAAATGCTTTGCTTTGATTGGTCGATTCTTGACTTACTTATTTCGCATTGGTCGTTTATTTAATTATTTAACTTACATATTTCGAGATTACCTGATCCGAAATCCCCATTTGAAGATTAGGCCTATTTAAGCCTTCCGGTTACCAACTCTGTTGGTCTCGAAGAAACAACTCCGGATGAAATCATTAAACTGTGTCCCACTATTCGTTTATCTCATAGTAAGGAAGTCGATTACATAGATCCTTTTGTCGCATCTCCCTCTAAAATAGATATTGCTAGACCATTGTCCGAGATAGTCAACTGTTCTTTCAATACCGGTAGGCTATATTTCTTAATGCTCTAAAAAAAATTGCAAAAGTTGTTCCAATTTCCAGAGGAGAGGAGAGGAGCGATGTAGGTAATTACAGGCCGATTTCAGTCCTTCCATTCTTCGCTAAAATCTTTGAAAAAATAATATATGAAAGGCTAAGTAACTTTCTTGAAACAACCCGAAGTATTTATCCCTCTCAACGTGGATTCCAAGCGGGTCGTTCCCCGTCTATTCCATTATTGAGAATTCAGGATAAAATATCCGAAGCAATAGAGAATAATGAATATTCTCTTGGTGTCTTTTCGACTTGGCGCCTTTGATACGGTGGGCCATAAAATTTTAATTAACTTAATAGCTGCGGAATCAGAGGAATCCAGCTTAAGTGGTTTGAGAATTACCTCAAGAACCCTTGACAGCTTATCTACTGCAACGGTGATACTCAATGACCCGCACGGTATGCTCTGGTGTTCCCAAAAAATCGTTGTTATTCCTTATCTTCCTAAACGACTTCCCTAACACGTCTCCACCCATGTACTTTATCCTCTTTGCCGACGACACTAACATCTTTTAATCTCATAAAGCCCCTACCGACCTATATCAAACAGTCAATGACGAACTTTTTCGGATTGCCAATTGGTTTCGTGCCAAAAATGTTTCCCTCAGTCTTGACAAGAGCAATTATATCCTATTTAAATGTCACAGGAAAATCTGCCACATCATATCTAATATTTTATATATTGATAATTTTCCAATCACCCAAACAAGCTCATCCAAATTCTTGGGAGTAATATATAGACCAGCATTTATCCTGGAAAGATAATCTAAAAGCTACCTCCTCTAAAATGGCTAAGAATATTGGAATTCTGAAACGAGCCGCCTGTAAACATACATCTCATGTTTGGCCTAGTTTTTACTAAACTCTAATCTATCTATATCTCACATATTGCAATTTAATTTGGGCCTCGACTTATAAATCTAACCTTCAAAGACTCGCTATCCTGCATACACGAGCAATCTGCTGCGTGGTCAGCACTCCATAGGGTTCACATACAGACCAGTTATTTCTGGAATACATGGTGTTAAAAATTGAATAAAATTAATTAGGACTACTCAGATAGGTGTGTTTATGTATTGGTATGAACATAACTTATTACCTGTGGTGTATTGACGGCTCTTTTTACTTGCCTCTGATGTTCATTCGTATTCTACTAGAGGATCTAAGCTTTATCGTCAACCCTTTGCTCATACAAACATGGTTATCATCCATTAGATATGCAGGGGCTAGTGTTTGGAACACGATACCCTTATTTATCCATCAATTACCTTCTCTGCCTACTTTCAAGAATAAATTACGCCATTATCTGCTTCAAAAAATAACTTAAACCTTCCCGATTTGCATTATGGGGTGCACATGTGTTAGCTTAGATATGTTAGTTAAGATATGTATTGGTTATATGTAAGCTAACTAATGTATTATTACTTAAGTTACATCATGTGTATCGATGACATTGTGTTTCCTGTATCTAATTTTTTTTAGCTAGCTGCCATACACTCTAGTAACTGTGCATCATTCACCTACAATTGTCAGCAAGATGGCCCATCTTTTTGGGTCTCCGACTCGCAACTCCTATGACTCGTAACCCCTACCTGACTGACTCCTTTGGATCTTGACCTGGAACCGATTCGACCCCCCACCTATCGATTTTGATTTGACTAAGCGCCTGTGAATAAGCTGGTTCCCGCGACTCAGCTTTTTTGGGCGCTGTAGAAGTCTCGAGATTACGATTACGATTACGATGCATGTAACTTACCGCGTATACTGCATAACAGTTAGTCAGTGCATGGTTACAGAAAATAACAGAATTGAATTGAATTGAATTGAAAAAAAGATATTCAGTGTCACTCAGTACCAATTCCTACCAATAACAGCGATAGCATTACTCTGTAACTTTGTTAATGTCATCATAAATTCATTTAAAGTTTTTTTTTATTGTTGTAAACAATTTTGCAGAATTTTTGTTTCAATACTTCGGGTCCATTTGCGGAATATGACTATTATCAATCTTTTGGAACTATAAATACAAACAACTCAGTAATTTGCCAGCCCAACTGCTAGTAGAACTGTGCAAGAAAAAACTGCTTAACAAATCGGAATGAATTATCTACAGTTGTTTATCCAGACTATAAAAGCATTTTAAACCGTGGCACCCTTCTCTATGCTTTCTGTGCTCTTGTTTGGCGGCAGACACATACGGCAGAAAGGCCAGCCATCCAGTTGTGAATTCAAAAGCTAAGAAACTTAAGCAGTAACCGCAGCATTCCAGCAAGAAACACGTTGTAGCTGCATCTCACGAGCAAACGGCGCATACGCCTCGGGTCTGCAGTTGTGACTTCTCAGAGTTTCATTGGCAACGTTAGCTACAGAGCAAAGTGCATTTTACAGACTGTGATGTATTTGATGCATTTGTTTGGCAGGTGTTTCGACATTTTGCATCCAATTATAAGCATGGACGGTATGCTTCATTTACTGAGTGGTGATATTTTTTAAAGACCGACTGTCAACATGTTTTTTGAGAACAGTGACATCTAGCTGAGATTGGCTCTTTAATTGAGTGGTGACATTAATTAAAGACTGACTGTCAACATATTTTTGAGAACAGTGACATTTAGCTGAGATTGGCTCTTACGATGAATAGTTTAATTGATAAGCGCGTTTCAAGGTTTGACTGACAGCAGCATTGTGTATGAATAAATGAATAAATAAATAAATATATATATATATAGGCCTATATATAAATCTAGATGGTATCACTTTGGCAACGGCCTCAGGAAATAATATATACGTCTGCATCTGAATATTTCTATAGCGTCTTTCATCGACCTTTACGAAAGCGTTGGAACATGCTTTTAGCCGATGTTAAGCAGTTGTATAGATGTGCGGCTCCAAGAAACTATAGACCTCTATAAGTTCGCAGTAGACGGCAATATGTTAGTTATTCACGTGCGCGCGAAGCGTCACCGTCAACGACAAGCAGCAGCGAACACTGCAGCTGGGCTGCCTGTCAAGAATATTATTGTATAGAATTTACATAGGCGTAGACTCTGGGGGGTCAGCCGGGGCACGTGCCCCTCCAATAATTGAGGAGCCGGGGCATTGCCCCCCAAAAATCGAGAGGAGAATTTCTTCAAATATTAAAATATTGTGTTTCAATATATACAAATTTCTTCAGAAACAGAAAATCAGAGACACAGAACTAAATACTATCAGAAATTCATAATTAATGAAAACAAAGATTTATTTTTATCTTCAATATCATCAATATGAAACAAATTTACATGGTAACAAAACGCCAAATTTCATACGCATTAACGTAAACCGGAAGCCAGTAGAGACTGTCCAGACTAGAGGTGAAAAAAGTTTTTTTTCGGTATTTGGCTTTAAACATAACCAAAAGAAAAAGAAAACCACAAATTTTTTTTGTTTTACAAAAAAATAAATTTCTTTTTGTAGAAGTTATTTTAATAACATTGATTTAATGATTTTTAATTTTCGGAAATCGCAATTAACTGAATTAAACTAAGTTGGAGCTGTTGTCCATGCCATTTTTTATGATTTTTATGATCCGAAATCCGAAAATCTTAAAAACAACCAAAACAACAAAAAGCATAAAAACAACAAAAAACAACTTTTCATATTGAAAAAACTTGCTTTTTGGTCCAGAACCCATGCCCCTCCCCCCAATATTTTGGACAAGTTTACGCCAGTGATAGAATAGATAATGGTACAGCAAAGCTTCGGTATATCGAACCTCAAGGGACCAAGGAGCCATCTCAACAATTCGATATATCCGAGGCAGTGGCGTGCAGAGGTTCTTTGATGCCCGGGGCCAACCCCTTCATTGGATGCCCCTAAATTGTTCTTTCCCTAATTCATTCCCCCTCCCCTCCCACTGCACTGTGCTCAGCGTGCTGCCCCCTCTCCCTTTCCCAGGAAATTGTAGAGAATTGCACATTGCCGTATGGTACTTTTAGCCTATTTTGACGATCGGAAACCGAATTGTAGACTTTGTATTTTATGCTTAGGAAGTTAGGCTACTATTACTAATCATAGTATAGCCTGTATGGAAAACATGACATAAAAACTTGCGCACTCATGTCTTACTTCGCGATGTATTGTAAACATAAATATTTGAATGGCGATTTATTGGCGGCCGGTTATATTAGTAACTTGACTGGGCCAACGCCAACCGTTGGATGCCCCCTCCCGGCTGGATGCCCGGGGCCGTCGCCCCCTCCGCACCCCCCCTCTGCACGCCACTGATCCGAGGTTCGAAAGAGGAGAGATATGACGTCAGGCTCGACGCATGTAATGTAAAGCTCCAAAAATTCCGAGCGCCACACAATGCGCGCTAGAGACCAGATTATTCACCGTGAACTGAAGCCGTCATAAACTTTTAATACAACTGCTGCAAGTCCGTTTTGCATGATAATTTTGACTTTGTGTTTAAAATAAGTGATACGTGTAATCGTTAAAACATACAGTCAATGTAGAGCATGTAGGAGATTCGATCAACGTTCGATTGCTTCGTAAAAGGCGTTTTAACAAATCGTGATCGATCGAACTCATGAAGCCTCTGATATGATACGAAAATGTAAAGAATCGTTATATTCTTCATTTATTTCCATACAAACGCTGCCATCTAACGATTAACCTAAGGAATGAAATTTCAAGTAACTGCAACGTTGGAGTTCCTTTGATCGTCTACAAACCCTAAAGGATTCCAAAAGACGCAGGTTACTCAGTGCAAGAAACCATCTCGTTTTAAAACTTCTCAGAAGAACCAGAATTGTTGATATAGACTATGCTAAAAAAAAGATAATATAAATAATGTGTGTGTAATCTAATATGGTGCCAATTAGGTAGCACGAGGTCGTTGTGTAATATAAATTTGAACTGATTGCTAATTTCAACTCAATCAAAATACTACTGCTGCCTAGTTGAAAATTACTCCTCTTGATGTCATTTGCATTTCTCCTCACACAATTACGCGGCATATTATGCAAACGCGACGGCGCACGTAAATCCTACGCTACTTGTTACACTAACACTCAAATGCATTGGTTTCCAGTCGCCTAGATTACTGTAATTCACTTCTTAATGGTATCCATAAGTTAAGCATGCCGAGGCAGTGAAGCTGCAGAGAGTTCAGAACCCTTTCGCTGCCATAACTAATACGTCCAAATTTGAACCTCTGTGCTTAAATCTTTTAAGAAGAATTAGTTTCAAATTGGGCTCATCAGGGCATATTTTAACTGTAGGCCTATAACTAGTGGGACAAATGTTCCAGTAGTCTTAGGATTTGTCCCAGTAGTTAGGGTGATTTGTCCGAGGCAATGTATATCGAAACTGTATAACTATAGTGGGACAAATGTTGCAGGAGTGTTAAGATTTGTCCCATTAGTAAAAGGCATTGTCGCTTCCCATGGGCAAAACCCTGGAGAAATGTTTGTGAGATGAATTCGCAAAAAAAGTCATCAAAATTTTCTGAGAGGAATTCCTAAAAAAGGTCATCAAATTAAATTATAAATTTTGAAGAGACGAATACCGACCCAAGGCCGACTTTGTCCCAGTAGTCTAAATCTGTTAAAATATGCACTGGGGCTCATAGTTTGTAAACATTTTGAACTCTGGCCAGCCACGTCAAAAATGACGTCATTTCACTGTTTGTTCATTGACTATTACCATCGAATTGTTAATACGAAATGACGTCATTGCGAGTTTTCGCAATTACAAGTGACTTCCATCGCTATGCCGTCCATTGACCCTTTTTGCTAAGCTGTCTTCGTTACTAGCTTGCCTCGCAAGACAACTGTGATTACTAATTGGAGTTAGTTCGTTGCGCACGCTGTTACTAAGCTGTAAGGGCCGTTATCAAGAAATAGCTTCCCTTACAAAACGACTTTCACTCTTCATCGGAATCAGTAAAGTTTTGTCTTGGCATCATGCCTTCGATTGTCAAGTTTTCCTGAAGGCTGAACGCCGGTTGCCTAGTAAGTTGACAAAATTTCTTAATTGTTTGAAGTTGCTCTAACTCCAGCTGAACCTGTTGCCGAAAAGTAGGCCTAATATTTAATAATTAGTGGATTATTTTGGGCAGTCGGAAAAGATGCTGAGATTGGCTAGAAATGTGATAATTAATTAGCGAAAACGTAAATTGATTGCTTTTTAGTTTCTACAGCTTAAGCGAATTAACTGAGCGAAAGACTAGGATGGGCTAGGGTGACCACACATCCCGGATTGCCCGGGACAGTCCGCGAATTTGAAAAATGTCCCGCGTCCCGGAACCGTCATTTGCAGGACAATGAAACATCCCGGAATTAATTTTTTTCTATAATTAAATACGTAGAATTTGCTATTTTAATTGTCCAATTATTTGAAAGAAAGAAATAACATCAACAAATATAGGCCTATATGCAGCTCAATCACAAAATTTTTAAATGCGCAATCACAAAATTTTAAAATCCGCGGCATAATGTAATTGTTAAGAGCAGGCCCGGCTCAAGACAATTGGCGGCCCTGGGCAAATCGGCAAATCGGCGGCCCTAAGCACAAAAAAAGTTTATGACCTTTTTTTAGTCATTCATTCACCTCTGTTACGAATAATAATAATAATAATAATAATAATAATAATAATAATAATAATAATAATAATAATAATAATAATAATAATAATAATAATAATAATAATAATAATAATAATAATAATAATAATAATAATAATAATAATAATAATAATAATAATAATAATAATAATAATAATAATACAAAAGTTGATGACTTTTTTTAGTCATTCACCTCTTGTTACGAATAATAATAATAAAAATATTTAAAAAAATTGAAAATTGGCGGCCCCTAAAAATCGGCGGCCCTGGGCGGCTGCCCAGTTGCCCATATGGACGAACCGGGCCTGGTTAAGAGCATATGGCTAACTGTGGGTCTACATTCTGCAGTACCGGTACAGGCTGATATGGGCAGCTGTATTCCAAAAAGCAGGAACGAAAAACTTACCAAACCTTTGGAAGGTAGTCGCATACGCCTACCTGCATCAAATACTGCAGGGAAGAGTGAGGCTTCGGAGAGGATGAACGACGACGAAGCTTTATTGAGCGAAGAGTGAGGCTTCGGAGAGGATGAACGACGGTGAAGCTATAGCGACCGAACGACGACGAAGCTCCAGCGAGCGAATCTCTAGCGCCACAGTGAGACCCCAACGAGCGTGTGAAGAGCGAGGCTTCGAAAGGGCTGAACGACGATGAAGCGAGCGAATCTCTAGCGTTACAGCGAGACTCCAGCGAGCGAGGCTACAGAGCCATCTGGCTGATCTACGAAGCTCCAGCGAGCGAGTCTTCAACGTTCGAGCGTCCAACGTTAGTTATTTTTCTTTTGTTTCCGTTTTTTCTTTAGTTCTTTTAGAAGAAGGAAAGAGTTCAGCGACGGCTTATGACAGCAAATGTCTTTGACGTCTTCCCTTTGTTGCTGATTCTGTGGTGGATGGGTTCTTTTGTCGCACTGTTGCTTTTGATTTCTGTCATCTACAACAGTGCTTCCCAAACTATGGTCCGCGGACCGGTGCCGGTCCACGAGCCCTCAGTTGCCGGACCGCCAAGTGAGTCAAGAACTGGACAAAAAAACTGGCTGTCGCTTCGAACTATCTTCAAAAAACACGTTTATCTTGCAATCAAAATCATATTTTCCATAAAAAAATATTTGATCTGGCAGCAGGCCTAAATGTATTTCAGATATTGTAAACGAAAACTAACGAAGGAATAGTTATTCGGCGAATTGCTGACGGGTCAAATAGAAGTTGTTGTTCGCCTTTACTAGAAATTTTGATCGTAACATTAATTTTGCGGGTTTTTTGACCAGCAATATTAGAAACCAGATGTGACGTAGGCCTATCTCTTTCGTCTTTAATAACCTGGTCACTGCTTCCGTCAATAGAAAATAAACACGTAGGCCTATGCTTTTAGATTCGATATTGTAGGCCTATAGGCCTATAATTATTATAAATTTGAAAATTATAACAATTAGAAATACCACACCACATCCCGGAGACGAGGACGGAGGACGGCGTTCTCCAAGCTTAAACAAACTTCTGTTATTATAGTTTCTTAGATCCTGAGAGTTTTTCGTACCTCGGGCGTTAAAATTATTAAAAATAACGTTAATAAACAGCACTAGCATGTATATTTATCAATTAAAAACTGCAACTTTGATTCATATCAGATTAGTATACAAAGTATTCAGTTGATATTTAGTACTGAATTATATATACCCGCGCTACTATTACAAATAATTTAACTTTTTGGACCCAAATTATAGATAAAAATAATTAATAAATTGGGCACCGGTCCTGCTGCACTAGGAAAATTCCTGCCGGTGTAAAGACTTCAGGTTACCCCCTCTTTCAAGTTACCCCCCGGTAATCTGAAATCGATTTCAGATTACCCCCGGGGGTAGCCTGAACGCGATTTCAAGTTACCCCTGCGCTGTTCACATTACCCCCGGGGTAATCTGAAATCGATTTCAGATTACCCCCCGGTAATCTGAACGCGATTTCAGATTACCCCCCCGGTAACCTGAACGCGATTTCAGATTACCCCCCGGTAATCTGAACGCGATTTCAGATTACCCCCCGGTAATCTGAACGCGATTTCAAGTTACCCCTGTCATGTTCACATAAGATAAAATGCTAACTATACCAACGAGCTGTTTCGAACGACTGAGAATATTAACGTTTCCCACGGCTGACGCACTGATTGCAAGCATTGACCAGTAAACCCAGCCAGCCAGACAACCACAGTACTATTTATGCGTGTCTGCTGCTTCATTTCATGAGTTTTACGTAGTTGAGGCAGAGGGAGAGAGAACTTATCCTACATAATGCTATAAGGGGATAATGAGAGTTCAGCGATAAATATTGGCAATTATTATTAGTATTATATAAGATAATCGAAAATGGGCCTCACTAATTTGAGGGGGTAATCTGAAATCGTAGGGGGTAATATGAAATCGATTTCAAGTTACCCCCGGGGGTAACTTGAAATCGATTTCAGATTACCCCCCGGTAATCTGAACGCGATTTCAAGTTACCGGGGGGTAATGTGAAATGGGGGTAATCTGAAATCGCTACACCGGTCCGCCACAATGTAAATAAATTCCTGCCGGTCCGCCACACTTAAAAGTTTGGGAAGCGCTGATCTACAATACTACTAGATTTATTTACATTAATTTCTTAAATAGGCCTAGACGTTTTTTGTAGTTTTTATATACTTTATACATTTTTTGGATTTAAAAAATACACATAAATTCTTATATACACTGTATTTACACAAGAGGTTTTCTTTAATATCATGTTAGGAAACATTTCTTGTGTGCATAACTACATTTAAACTGTATTGCCAAAGTAATAGGCTATAGAATATGCAGTTCATAGCCCTACTGTTTTGGTGGATGAAGAGGAAGTCCTCTTCTCCTAGAGAATCTTACTTTGTTGATCTCACCTATTACTCTTACCACCTCCTTCCGCAAACCTCTGACCTCTGATCTGGAGGATATGTTCTTTTTGGTGCAGTCGAATCCCAGTTCTTGACACTTTTTGCGGATGTTTCGGCTGATATTCTTCCGTGAGCATTCCAAGAGCGTTCGATGGTGTCCGGGACGTCGCACTCCTCGCAGTTTCCGTCAGGGTGCATCTTCATCATGTGAAGCCACTGGTTCAGCAGAACTCTACCCAAGCGTAGTCTGGTTATCTGAACATCTTGCTTCCGCGGGGTATCCGTGTACTTGATTCTGGTAGATAAGAACGGCTTGATCTTCTTGTAGGAGACTCCCTTCAGGTCGTCGGTGTATTCCTTCTGCCACTTTCCTACTACGTACTGTTTGATTTTCCCAATGATCTCCTTTCTCTCCACGTACGTAGTGGAATTTACTTCCGATAGGTGGAGTCCTTCTTGAGCCACTGCGTCAACTTCTTCATTTCCACGGATACCCACGTGACTCGGAATCCAGACCAGGCTCAGGCAACGTCACGTTGCCTGAGCCAAGTCTGTGAATGCTTTCGAGCACTTCGATCATAAGTGTTGGTCTCGAGTCAGACCGCTGTGTTTTCACCGACTCCGCAGCGCTAAGATAATCTGTGAAGATTGCGAATCTGTCCCTCGCGGACGTTCGGTTCTTGCAGATCCAGTCGATATATATATCGTCCCGTATCGCCGTCAATTCGGTTGCATACACACTGGACGAGTCCGCCAGCCTCAGGATTCTTCTGTAGCCGATCTCAGGAATCACGACTGCTGCTGCGGCCCTGTCTTCGTACTTGGATCCGTTCGTTCATATGCAGGTATGGTTCCTATACTTGTCGATGAGCTTAGAGAGCGTCTTCTAGATTTCAGGCGATACGGTCTTCTTGTCGATGGACTTTGTCAGCGACAGGTCGACCTGGATGCGTTCCTTCCTCCAAGGAGGCGAGTTCGGAACACCGGGCCTCTGTACTCTTAATACTTCGTGTCGAAGAATACCTTGGAGTGTTGAAACAACGGTTCCTTGCCTTCTTAGAAGTTATCCATATGCAAGGTCCAATGATCCTTCATCACCTCCTCTGCCGCGTGGTCTTTGCTGGTAACGATCTTGACACCCTCCTTCAGGCTGTCACCTAGCCATCGTATATGTAGTGGCATCTCCCGGCACTCGTTCTGTACAGCTGCTGTAGCCGTTCCGTGAGCAGCTCCGCAGCATATCCTGAGCGCTTGGGGTTGGATGGTTTCCATCTTCTTCAGTTGAATGTCGCTGGACGTGCAGAACGCGACTGCTCCGTAGTCTAGGATCGGTCGAATCAGGGCTCGGTATAAAGCATCAGGAGGGCCTTCTTGCTTGCTCCCCACTTGTTGCCCGACATAGATCGCAGGAGTCCGAGTCTCTTCCTGCATTTCGTTACCACGTACTCGATATGTGCATTCCACGTCAATCTACAATCAAACACAACACCCAGAAATTTGCCAATGGTGCTGACCTCAATCTTCTTTCCAAGAACCTTCAGATCCACGTCGGCTGCTACTTTACTGTTGTGACTGAAGACCACTGCATTTCTCTTCGCGATTGAGATATTGAATCCGTTCTCATCGCACCAGCGTTGGATTTGATTCAAGGCTCTCTACCTTCGGTCCTGCAGTACCTTCAGGTTTCTCCCGGCGGTGAACAGAGCGCTGTCGTCGGCAAAAAGGGACATCTCTGCTCCGTTTCGTGGGATGTCGTTGATCATGATCAGGAATAGAAGGGGTGAGATGACAGATGCGGTGTTCCGTTTCCCTGGAGTTGAGATAGTTTTTTTTAGTTAGGACAGTTCTTTAATTAAGATAGTTCTTTAGTTAAGATACGGTAGTTTTCTAGTTAAGATAGTTCTTTAGCTCAGATAGTTCTTGGGTTAAGGTGTTTTTTTTAGTTAAGATAGTTCTTTAGTTAAATTTTTTTAGTTAAGACAGTCTTTTTAGTTAAGATAGTTCTTTAGTTAAGATAGTTCTTTAGTTGAGATAGTCCTTACTTAAGATAGTTTTTATTTAATGTAGCGCTTTAGTTATGACAGTTCTTTGGCTAAGATAGTTTTTAGTTAAGATAGTTGTTTAGTTAAGATGTGTTTCTTAGTTAAAGATAGTTCTTTAGTTAAGATAGTTTTTAAGTTGAGATAGTCCTTTAGTTAAGATATTTGTTTAGTGAAGATAGTTTTTTTAACTAAGGTTGTTCTTTACTTGAGATGTGTTCTTTGGTTAAGATAGTTTTTCCAGTATAGATGTGTTCCTTAGTTAAAATGTGTTGTTAGTTTAGATAGTTCTTTAGTTTAAATGTGCTCCTCAGTTAAGATAGTTCTTTAGTTAATCTAGTTGTTTAGTTGAGATAGTTCTTCAGTTAATATTTCGTGTTTAAGGTAAGATAGTTCTTTAGTTAAGATATGTGTCTAGTTAAGATAGTTTGTAGTTAAGGTAGCTCTTTAGTTATGATAGTTCTTTAGTTAAGATAGTTTTTAGTTAAGATACTTCCTTAGCTAAGATAGTTTTTACTTTAGATAGTTGTTAAGATAAGATGCGTTTTTTAGTGAAAATAGTTCTTTAGTTAAGATAATTCTTTAGCAAAGATAGTTTTTAGTTAACATAGTTCTTTAGTTAAGATAGATTTTAGTTAAGGTAGCTCTTTAGTTAAGATAGTTCTTTAGCTAAGATAGTTCTTTAGTTAAAATGTTTTTTTCACTGAAGATAGTTCTTTAGTTAAGATAGTTTTTCTTAGTTTAGATTGTTCTTTAGTTAAGATAGTTCTTTAGTTCGGGTAGTTCTTTAGCTAAGAGTTCTTTAGTTAAGAAAGTTTTTTAGTTAAGATAATTCTTTGCTTAAGATATTTGTTAAGATAGTTTTTAGCTAAGGTATTTCTTTTGTTAAGATAGTTATTTAGTTATGATAGTTTCTAGTTATGATACTTCCTTAGTAAAGATAGTTCTTCACTTAAGATAGTTGTTTACTTAAGATAGCTGTTTAGTTAAGATGTGTTTCTTAGTTAAGATAGTTCTTTAGTTAGGATAGTTCTTTAGTTAAGATGTTTTGAATTAAGATAGTTGTTTAGTTAAGATGTGCATTTTAGTTAGATAGTTCTTTAGTTAAGATGGTTCTTTAGTTAAGATAGTTCTTTAGTTCAGATAGTTCTTTAGTTAAGATGCGTTTTTCAGTGAAGATAGTTCTTTAAGAAAGATAGTTGTTTAGCTTAGCTTTAGTGAAGAGAAGTTCTTTGTTAAGATAGTTTATAGTTAAAATAGTTAAGATAGTTCTTTGGTTAAGATAGTTCTTTAGTTGAGATAGTTATTTAGTTAAAATAGTTTATAGTTCAGGTAGCTCTTTAGTTAAGATAGTTCTTTAATTAAGACAATTCTTCAGTTAAGATGTCTTTTAGTTAAGATAATTATTAGTTAAGATAGTTTTTAGTTAAGATAGCTCAGAGTTTAGATAGTTTATGGTTAAGATAATTCTTTAGATAGTTCTTTAGTTAAGATAGTTCTTTAGCCAAGATGCGTTTTAGTGAATATAGTTCTTTAATTAAGATAGTTCTTTAGTTAGGCCCTAAGATAGTTTTTAGTTAAGATAGTTCTTTAGTTGATATAGTTTTTTATTCAAGATAGTTTTTAGCTAAGGTAGCTCTTTAGTTATGATAGTTCTTTAGTTAAGATAGTTTTTAGTTAAGATACTTCCTTAGCTAAGATAGTTGTTTACTTAAGATAGTTGTTAGGATAAGAATTGTTTTTTAGTGAAATACTTCTTTAGTTCAGATAATTCTTTAGCAAAGATAGTTTTTAGTTAACATAGTTCTTTAGTTAAGATAGATTTTAGTTAAGGTAGCTCTTTGGTTCAGGTAGTTCTTTAGTTAAGATAGTTCTTTAGTTAAAATGTTTTTTCAGTGAAGATAGTTCTTTAGTTAAGATAGTTTTTTTTAGTTTAGATTGTTCTTTAGTTCTTGTAGTTCTTTAGTTAAGAGATTCTTTAGTTTAAAAAGTTTTTTTCATTTCTAGTTAAGATGTTTTTTCAGCTAAGATAGTTCTGTATTTAAAATAGTTTTGTATAGTTAAGATAGTTCTTTAGTTAATATAGTTTTTTTTAGTTATGATAGTTCTTTAGTTAAGATAGTTTTTAGTTAAGATAGTTCTTTAGTTCAGATAGTTCCTTAGTGAAGATTGTTCTTTAGTTGAGGTAGTTCTTAAGCTAAGATAGTTTCTAGTTCAGATAGTTCTTTAGTTAAGATAATTAAGATAAGGTGAGTTTCTTAGCTCTTTATTTAAGATAGTTCTTTAGTTAAGATGTTTTTTCCGTTAAGATAGTTCTTTAGTTAAGATAATTTTTTATAGTTAAGATAATTCTTTACTTAAGATAGTTTTTTTAGTTACGATAGTTCTTTAGTTAAGATAGTTCTTCAGTTAAGATAGTTTGTAGTTAAGGTAGCTCTTTAGTTACGGTTAATTTTAAAAGATAGTTTTTAGTTAAGATACTTTTTTAGCTAAGATAGTTTTTTTTACTTAAGATAGTGGTTAAGATATTTCTTTACTTGAGATATTCAAGATGTGTTTTTAGTTGATAGTTTAGTTGATAGTTTAATTAAGATGGTTTTTAGTTCAATGGTTGTTGTTAAGATATTTTTTAGTTAAGATACTTGTTTAATTAAGATGTATTTCTTAGTTAAGATAGTTCTTTAGTTGAGATAGTTCTTTAGTTGATATGTGTTTTTTACATAGTTAAAATAGTCTTTACTTAAGATATGTTAGTTAAGATAGTTCTTTAGTTAAGATAGTATTTAGGTAAGATAGTTCTTTAGTAAATTTTTACTTACGATGTGCTCTTTCATTCATTCATAATGGACATTTATATAGCGCCTGTTCAAGGAGTGTTACTCAGAGGTGCTCCTGACTCGAGCACGGTTGAATAGAGCGGTCTTAAGGCGAGAAAAGAACGTGGAAGAAAAGGTTCTGGGAAGCAGGCGGAGCGATAAGGGAAGGCTATTCCAACTTAGAGAGCCCACCACCGAGAAAGCGTCAGGCTGCCTGGTAGAGGTACGGGCAAAAGGAGCGGAGAGCAGGCCCTGCTCAGACGAGCGAAGGGATATAGAGCCCCGCGTGCTGACTACGGGCGGCAGAGCTCGCGAAGATAGAGCGAAGCAAGGTCAAGCAAGCAGCACCAGACTAGGGCAGCCACCCTATATACTATACGCACCTCAAGAGGGAGTCAGTGGAGAACATCAAGTATGTAGCTCGAGACATGGCCAAATTTGGGTATGCAGCCGATGAGGCGGGCTGCAGAGCACAGAAACCAGCATTTCAGAGGGGTATCAGGGAGACCAGCATAAAGTGAACAAAACAGCCAAGCCTAGATGTGACAAAGGAGTGGATAAGTGTGGATGTAGCAGAGGGAGTAAGCGAGCGAGCGACAGTACACAGCTGGCGCAGTTGGTAGAAGCAATCACGGCTGAGGTGATTGATGTGGTGATTGATTTAGTTAAGATAGTTCTTTCTTAAAGATATTTTCTTTAAGTAAGATATGTTTTTTTGTTAAGATAGTTCTTTAGTTTGGGTGTGTTCTCTAGTTAAGATAGTTTTTTTACTTACGATGTTCTTTGGTCAAGGTATAGCTTTAGCTAAGCTATGTTCTTTGATAAAGATACATGTATGTTCTTTAGTTAAGAAATCTTCTTTAGTTGAGATGTGTTCTTTAGTTCAGATAGTTAGGCCTATTTAGTTAAGATGTTCTTTAGTTAAGGTGTGTTCTTTATTCATTCATTCATTCATTTGAGCATTTATATAGCGCCCCTTCAAGGGGGCTACTCAGAGGCGCTCCCGACTCCAGCACGAACGAACAAAGCAGTTTTTAAGGCAGTATAGAAATACTCAGATTGGATTTTAGGAAGGAGACGCAGCGCCAGTGGTAAGGCATTCCATACCGCTGGGCCAACCACCAGAAAGGCTCGATTCTGCATAGTTGCAGTACGAGCAAATGGGACCGCGAGTTCCCCCCTCTCTGCAGAACGAAGTAGTCGGCCGCGGGTCTCGCTGACAGGTTGGCAGAGGGACCTAAGATAGGTCGGAGCAAGACCCAACTGGCAGCGCCAGACCAAGGAGGCAATCCGATACTGGATGCGCAGAGCAACAGGTAACCAATGTAGGTCACAAAGCATGAAGTCAGACACGTGGTCAAACTTGGACAGCCGACCAATGAGTCGGGCAGCAGCACGCATGACGCGCTCAAGGTAGGCCAAGCGCACCGCAGGCAGGCCAATATAGAGAGAGGAGCAATAGTCTACCCGGGCTGTGATGAAGGCATGGACCAGGGTGGAAATTACAGATGGAGATAGAGCACGAGCAATGGTACGGAGCTGGCGCAGTTGATAAAAGCAGTCGCGGGTTAAGCGACGAAGCTGCGGCAGGAAAGTAAGCTCCTGATCGAGCATGACGCCAAGGTCGCGCACAGTAGGGGAGAAGGAGAATGAGGGGAATTCAGCAGCGAGCGAGGCCAGGTCAAGCCCAGCCAATCGCTGCCATGCACCCAACCAGATGAATTTAGTTTTAGAGGAATTCAGTTTGAGGCGGTTGGAAGCCATCCAGGCCTCTAAGGTTAAGATAGTTCTTTATTTAAGATGTGTTCTTTAGTTAAACTAGTTCTTTACTTAAGATGTGTTCTGTAGTTAAGATAGGTGTGTTATTTAGTATAGACATGTTCTTTAGTTCAGATATATTAAACATGTCCCGAAGTTCTTCACCTGCCATTGGTTGATCTTTGTTGTAACCTGTTAGGATTCCTAAACAAGGATGAATGAAAGAATGAGTGAATGAATGAATGTCTGCTTAAAATGTGGTTTTTGTTGTTCATGTGGTGCTGCTGATAATAATGATGACAATTTTTCTGACAATGAAACTGTGTTCAATTGAAATCGAGTGGAGTGGATGTTGAGGCTCCCGAATATTGCAACGGCAAAGTAGACTGCAGATGCAAGTGATGAGCCACTCGGAAGTTGCAAGTAAGCCTACGCCTAATGTTTTTTTTTATAAATGAACGTGCCTATTATGCAATGCATCTATTTTATCATCCACAGACAGTCAAATTCTTTGTTTTGATTGGTTGACCTATTTTTTCAGATTTGTGGCATATGACCCATTTTATACCGGCTCTATAATTCTTCTACTTACATAATTATTATGAGATATTGAGGTCAATCAGTACCAATTTCTACCAATAACAATTGCATAACTAGAAGTTTTATCCAAGACATTATTAACTCTAATTTTTAAAACTGTTTTATACAATTTTGCAGGAATTGTTTCGAAATTTCAGCTCCATTTTTGGAACATGACTCCTGTCCAACTCGGCTATAATTATGAGTACACCGATCATATACTGTAAGTGGGAAGATTAGGCGGTGAGGGAGAGGCCTGACCACCACCTTCATATGCTAAGGCTAAGGTACAGAACTCATTCACTTATTCAGCCTATACGTACAAGGAGTCTCATTAAAACATTGTCTTTATAAGCCCGATCAAGAAATGCATTGTAACAATATTGCCATGCGACGAATCATGTTTTGAAGCTGGATTAAACTTGGGGTCCATGTCCCCAGTCACATTATTTCACTGGCTGTAATATAAGAGACCTGCTACAACAAGGTTCTCATGTTTACGTCCTTTCTTTTGAGAAGTTTAGGGAAACACGTACATTAGGGTGGTCCAACCTACCATGTAAAAAAATAAATTTCAAATATCAACTTGGGTCATAGTTGCCCTTGTTTCTATATACCAGAGGGGCTTACAGGCCAAAAATGAAACGGATTCAATAATATTTAGAGGTGGCTCAAAACTGAACATTTTTACTGACATTATGAAAATAACTAAAGTTTCGAAAAAAATTATTATTTGCTTACTTTTTTAATTTTAACATTTCATTTAGGTTGGTTTTTAGTTATTTTCACTTCTGTTATGTTTTCACTTCCTTTTATGTGTTTGATATTTGAAAAATTACAAATTAATTTTATAAATTGATATTTTTAATAATATTAATTAGTTATGCTATCCAGCGTTTTTGCTTCCACAGCCTTCGGAACTACCAGTGGACCAGATATAGGCTTATTCAAACGATTTCAAAAAGAATGACCAAAGTTTAACAAAACCAGTTATTACACTGCTGACGAAACACTCTTCAGTTGGTCCATGATGCGTCTCCATAATGAGGTGGTTACAAGGTACCAAGCTGCTGTGAAAAACCAGCACCAACGTGAAGATTGTGGCGAGCTTCTGCAATCGTGTATCATCTTCCTTGGTGGGTGTTCGAGAGAAGAAGTGTGATTTCGAGCTCCTGGGGCAATGCACCATGTAAGGTGGATGGCCAAAGCCATCTATTCTCTCAAAATCCTTGTTCTCAAGAATCAAATGACTCTCGACACAAGGGGGAGAGAAACTTTAACAGATGTCAGCTTTTTTTTCTCCCTTGTCTATGGAAGATTTTTGCATGCAGTTTTCCTGGCAGAGATAGCTCCATACAATGACTTGAAACTGTTGAACTTGTTGGATGTCTTTACCCGCAACAATATTGTGAAAAATGCAGCCATAACAGCTTTCAGGAGACACCTCTGGTATTTTCCAAGCATTTAATTGGCCTAGCCTTTTTTGACCACCGCGTTAATGTTAATACAAGGGCCACCATGGTTAAGAATCTCAAACGTGCTGAAAAGCAGATACCATCAAAGAGGATTGACAGTAAAGCATTCAACTTGGGAAATCCACTAGAATCATTATATAACAAGCCGAACCTCTTGGCTCTGCGACCTACTCATTGACAGTTGGGCAGAAAAGGCCCAGACTTTCCTCTCGACACTGCCAGACTTTTGACAGTTGGGTCCAATTTATCTCCAATTGACAGAAAAGCCAAGCAGATGAAAGCAGTAAATGACTGTACAGAGAGAGGTATTTCTTTGATCTAGATGTTCTAGATGTTTGTTTTCTATAACAAAAGACGAGAATAAAAACAATACCTTCTTCAAGTTGTCAGCGCTCATCGGAAGGCCCTTCCAGAGCCATCAAAGTCTCTCTTGAAGAATATCTCAAAAAGACTTATTTTTAATGTTTTTCTTATTAACTATAAACTTGCTACTATTTAACTATAAACTTACAAAACAGTAAACACTAAACAGTGACTTTATTTTTGTTTTTATTTTATTTTGAAACGTTTTTTGTTCAAAAATGTGAATATACAAAATCTGAGGAAATTTCTTAGTAACAACATTTATCGTTCAAAATTGAGCCACCCCTAAATATTCTTCTAGAGACACAAAAATTGGTCCAAATATTCCTTAAACTGAATAGAACAAGAACAAATGTGACCCAAATTAATTTTCTAAATTTTACTTTTTTGGACCAGTCTAACGTACATGTCTGCATCTACATAGAAAAGCAAAGAAAGGCTTTCATGAAAGCAAGAAGCTGGATCCCACGTAAAAGAATCATTCACCGAATAAATGGTGGAGGGCCAGCGAAACAACGGTTACCAGACCAAGTACATAAACTAACTGGAATTAGTGCTACTATCAGGAAAAAAGAAAATGGCCAGAAAGTGGTATTACAAGCATGGTTAAGCAATATAATCAGCCTATATTATGACTATTATAAATCTCTTATAAACATCACAGCTGTAGCCATAGAAGGACCATAAAGTTTTTAATGACAATTTCACTGCAGTGAACTTTCAAAAGTAGTTACCCAACGAAACAGACGATAGTGTGGTTTAAACTGAGGGTTAGTTACCCAACAACATCAGTGGATACTAGTTTAGTTCAAACCGAGGCCAAAACCAATTAAACAACTAGGCAATTTATCAATCATACATCAATCAATCAAATCACTCATACAAAATCTACTTGTACATGATTATTCACATAATGAACTGAACTACATACATGTATTGTGATCAACTGAATTATACACATGCTGCAGGAAATGATAATTCAACTGATCATTAAATATGCTGAATATTGCACACCACACAGTCCAACATATTGTATACCAATGCTTTTGCAACGTGTGTACTGGACATAGTAGGGCAATAATAAAATGAGGCACAAGGCAAGTTTCACGAGTTAAGTTTATTCAACGTGCAACAAAAGGCATCAACTCTAGATTTCTGCGCACACGCCACCACACACCATTCATTTATATTTGCAGAAAGTTACTTTTCTAAATATTTGTCAGTTTTTAATTCTTTACCGATCAGAATTCGAAAAACCTTCTTCACAGCTGTCCAGCATAGGTCTTATGGAGTACGTCATGAGAAACTCACTTTGCAAACAACTGCACATAAATACAGATTGAAAAATAATGGATAACATAGCCAGATATTTTCATGCACGTATGTATAAACTTTTCCCAACATCTTGTTCCTGGACCACACCATGGATTATCACGACAAGGCTTGTTGACTCTTAACGTTGAGTTACGACAGGTGGAACAGGTGTGCCTCTTCGAATCTGACCCCAACCAATCAACCTACCAATCACACAAAATTTAGATAAAAGATGAAGTATTGAAGTACTGGATATAAAATTGCAGTTAACAAAAAGACATCATTACAGTTCTGCAAAACTCACCCAAACAGTACGAAATCAACCATAGAAGGATAAATCTATTTGGGTTGTCCATATGAAACATCCATAAAAAATGACATAATCTGGAACCCACTTTCTCCCTTATCCACAATTGATATCACACTCCCCTTCCCCATTGCACAATACCACACAGGCCTAGGTCAGGCTACTCTGTTGATCATGCAGGGCTAACTGTACAAAAGAATGGGGTACTTCAACATGCCACATCCAGTAAAGGAACTCTTAATTGGATCCAATGCATTACAGACATCTGACTGAAGTTGGTGCTTGAGGTACAGGCCGTACCAAAGCAACTGTATATTCCACATTCAGATGAAGATATCACTATTGTACCAGTGTGCCACACATTCAAGAATTTTAATCTGACATCTGGTTTTGAAATAAAGGTGCATTCAGTATTGTTAAAAGTATCAGGCAAAGGTACTTAAGTAAAAATTAAAAAATAATATTTTCCAAATATATACTTTTAAAGTAAAAAGTACAAGTACTGAGTCTTGTTTCTATAGTTCGATCCACTTATTTACTTTCAAGAAGACTAAATTCTCAATTGTCATTCACTCGAGTGTGTCTATGGTTCATTGTTAAGATCACAGGATTCCCATCTATGGTACGCTCTTTAATTTAAACATTGGCGAAAAATGTGGCTATAGATGTTCCAAATTGTCAATGGATTCTCTCATTATGAATTGGAAAGAGTTTAGGGATAAAATGAATAAAAGTGCAAACTGTCCACTTTTTGGACTTATATATAAGGAAATTTAGCACTTATTTTCCAAGCAATGCAGAAATTACCGTCACGAGTTGCGTGTTTTAGGTGAAGCCTTTCTATTGGTCACATACATTTTCAATCACACGCTGTATACAAATCTATATTACCTCCTTATGCTTTGCTCTTTATAACAAAATGTCATAGCTCAATTTTTAGTAAGGAACATTGTAATGAATATATTATAAATTGTAGCTAAAAAAATACATCTAAACGAATTATGCAGAGAAATGGAAGACGAGGGAAGGAAAGGACGAACCAAGGAAATGTTCTCAAAAGTAAAGACAATCACGGGAAAATTTGCACCTAGAATGGGCTCAATGAAGGCAGGAGATGGAAATGTAATCTGCGATGAAGAAGGGATAAAGCATAGATGGAGAGAATACACGGAGGAGTTGTATAGGGAAGACAAACGAGTCAAAAAAGAACAAATTGACGTAACAGAGTATGAAAAGGAACCGGAGGTCATGGAAGCGAAGGTAGAATGGGCAATCAGACAACTCAAGGACAATAAGGCACCCGGTCAAGATGGGATACCTATAGAACTGATAAAAGCAGGGGATGATGCGATGATAAAAACAATAACAAAATTGTGCAATCAAATATGGGCAACTGGAGAATGGCCGGAGGACTGGAAGAAGTCGATCTTTATACCTATATTCAAGAAAGGAGATGCGAGGGAGTGTGAAAATTATAGGACGATAGCAATGATATCACACACTAGTAAAATATTACTGAAAATAATTCACAAAAGAATGGAAGGCACAATTGAAAGAGAACTTCCGGTGAACCAGGCAGGGTTTAGGAAATCTCGTGGAACTCGAGACCATATAGCCAACATGAGGTGGATAATGGAGAGACAAAGGGAGTATGGACAGGAGGTTCACATCTGTTTCATTGACTATAGCAAGGCATTCGACTGCATTAACCATGATTTAATGTGGAAAACCCTGCTTGAAATGGGAATTCCGAAACACCTGATAATGTTACTAAAGGGTTTATATGAAGACCAGATAGCGGTGATAAGAACAGAATACGGAGACACTGACAATTTCAGAATCAAGAAAGGAGTGAGGCAGGGATGCATCTTGTCTCCATTCCTGTTTAATCTATATGCTGAAAGAATAATGAGAAAGGCAGAACTGGAGGGGGCAATTGAGGGAGTAAAAATTGCTGGAAAGACACTGAATAACCTTAGATACGCGGATGACACAACATTAATGGCAAAAAGAAAAGAGGATCTGGCAGAACTGATAAGAAGGGTCAGGAGAGAAAGTGAAAAAGCTGGTTTATACTTCAACATAAAGAAGACAAAGGTCATGACAACAGCAGATTGGGATAGTTTTGAGATAGACGGAGAGGAAATAGAGGTGGTAGAAAGCTTCACATTCCTAGGATCACTGGTTGGAAAGGAGGGAAAGTGTGATCCAGAAATAAAACGAAGGATTGCTATAGGGAAAGCTGCAATGACCGGACTGGAAAAGATATGGAAAGACAAACATGTGAGCATAGAAACCAAAAAAAGGCTCGTGAGAGCACTAATCTTTCCTACGGTACTGTACGGTTGCGAGACGTGGACAATGACAAAGAACATGGAAAATAAGGTTAACGCTTGTGAAATGTGGATATGGAGGAAGATGCTGAGAATATCTTGGACTGAGAAAAGAACGAACGAATCAATACGAGAGGAGATTGGAGTTGAGAATGAAGAGTCGTTAAAACAAACTGCGACAAGAATGAAGCTAAGGTTCTTTGGACATGTTATGCGATCTGATGGTCTGGAGAAGGAAATGATGCTGGCGTGCGGTGAGGGGAGGAGAAGACTGGGTCGCCCAAGGAGGAGATGGATGGATGAGATACAAGATGTAACTGGCATGAATTTGGCAGAATTGAGAGACTTGTCATCGAATAGGAGATGGTGGAGTGTGTTCACCAGGACGATCGCTAGAGCTCCACGAGCTGACAGCACAAGGTGACAAGGTGAGCTAAAAAACTGAAAACTGGGTTAAATTTTACTTTTTTAAAAGTAAAATATGTTTTGTGATACTTCTTTACAAGTAAAAGTACTTAAACCTTTACTTAAAGTACAGTAATGTGTTACTTCCACTTCGTTACTGTACAACACTGGGTGCATCGATGCAACAATGGACGACTGGTTAGAGCGCTCGGCCTGTAATGCAGGGAGTATGGGTTCAAGTTTTGCCCGAGGCAATTACTGTATACGGACCTTGAGCAAGTCCTTCACTCACAATTGCTCTGCAACATAGATTTTCCATCGTATGCACATCTGTATTTAAGGAGAGCTATATTAATTATAACCGTGTTGTATGGTATTGGGTAAATACCACTGTATGCCCTCTATGAATAAATTTCCTCTGCTTACCTCCAGTGCTTTTCAATACGCCTGCTGAGAGCTATCTTTTCTCCAATCTCTGTGCAGACTGGACTCGTAAGAAATATCTTCGCCAAATCGGCCTTGACTGCCAAAACACGTCCTCCACTGGACAACGACCCAATGTTCACCATAAGAACCTCGTTCTTGGACAACTTCTGAACCTATACACAAACAATTCGGTAATTTGTCAGGTCAGTTGCTAGTAAAACTGTGCAACAAAAAATACTGCTCAATACATTGGAGTGACTGATCCACTATTATTATTTATCCAGACTAAACAAAATTAACTAGCCACCATGACATCCTTTATACACTCTGTACTCTTGTTGACAGTAGGCACATACATGTATGGCAAGAAAGTGTGCCAGCCCCACAGTCTTACAACTATTAGCTAAGAAACTCAAGTTCAACAATTCGCTAAAAGGACAGCTTATATAAACTCTGCACAAAAAATAAGCAGTTACCTTGGCACCCTTTTTGTCTCCCTCTGTGCGTACACCAAGCAGACGCCTCAGCAGGAAGTAGGAGATTTCCAGTTCCACAAAGATCTCTGGAAGAGCCCCAACAGCCCCAAGCACCTGGCCAACCATACGATCTGCTCGGCACAAGGTTGGGTCAATTTTGGTTCCAACACCTAGATACAAAATTCAAAGCCTTTAGTCACAACTTAAAATATTAAAATGAACAAACCCAGACATCATAAAGTATATTTAGGACTCAAACTGATAAGGTCAGAAATTTAGTAATTTCAGAAGATGTCATATAACATGAGATGAAAATGTCAGAAGATTATACTTCAAATCACCATGCAAAAATTAAATGGCATTACAAACTGTGACGAGTTTCTCTTGAAAAGGCCTTACATAAATCTGTAATTACAAGAAACACGGTAAAATGTTCTAAGGTTTAATTAAACTTTCTACTGATATTCCAACTTTGCTACCTCAGCCGTCTCGTTATAACGAGAACAATGTCATAAGCAGGTTTCATTTCTTACCAATAAGTCCCCCTGGAACTGCATACTGGAGGTCATTCTGCTCAGCGAATAAGGAGACTATTCGAGAGAAGATTGGGATGCAGGTCAGTTTGCCTTCTGTGTCCTTTGAAACGATGCCTGGTCGGACTTCGATCTCTTGGCCAACCTAGAACACAAACACACCAGTGAGACATAATGACTCACAGCTTAACGGTTAGCATTTAGCATGCTGGACTGTCAATCCAGAGGTCCGGAATAAAAAACTTCCACATTTACCAACAATACCAAAAAATAGTAAACGACTTAAATGCAAGGTCGAAAATTGAGGGCTTGACTTGTATGCAACGTTGACATATAGGCTACTACATAGTATATATATACGATAAATAATTTCTAAAGTACATCATTAAACAACATATGACACTCACTTTAAGCACTCCTTTCAGTATACTGCCACCAGCAACGCCGCCTTTTAAGTCTTCAACTTCACAACCCGGCTTGTTTACATCGAAAGAACGAATGACTGAAGAAAAACAAAAATTAACAAGCCAATCAGTTCCACCCTAATGAACTACAACAGGAAGTTAAAGACACCCAGCACACACTGGCAACCATTGGCAAACATCCATTGTCCATCCATTCAATCAAATAAACAGCCCGGCATTCCAACCAATTAGCAACAACACAATCAACCTTCATTCAATCATTAACAAATCAGCCATCCACAAAAGCAATCAGGCCCATTGATTGTAGTCCATTGTAGTCTTGAAGTACAAAAACTTATTCTTACATTGACAACATCTGCTAAAAATAATTAACAACATAGCACATATGTTACCAACATCACTATGTACAGTAACAGTCACAGCAATATTCTGTCGGATTCTAAAGCCTCTCATTTAATTGGACATCTGAATGTCTGTAATAACAATAAGAAGAAGAGATAATAAATAGTGGTATAAATAGGCAAAACTTGTAATAAAAAGCTGTGGTAACTGCCACTTACCTATGAGACGGGGTTCAGACGTGAAATCACGCACAGGAATTGGAATTTTTTTAACAATATACTCGCAGACGGCATCAATGTTGTACTTCAGCTGGGCTGAGATAGGAATAATTGGAGCTCCATCAGCAATTGTCCCTGTAACATAACACATTCATACACAGATATATGTAATGTGCATATCAAATTTAACCAATTCAATCATACAGTGAAATTGCAAATATATATAACAACATATACTTTACATCACTTGAAGAATCTGGTGCTTTCAAAAAATGCAATTCCTTCTGATGATCTACTACAGTTGCATCACTACAGAGCATTATCATAGACACTGAAGTGCAGAAAATACAACAGCAACAGGACAACATTACCACATGTGAAGCAGTGGCATAATGTATGTATCTATTCAGGTGTGTGTATGCATATGTGTATTTGTGCATGTATATATGTACGACAGGGTAATGCACATATGCATGAATGCATATTTGTGAAGATTTATAGTTTTGTACATATTTAAAAACTTAACTTAGTATCTTTTAAGTCATCATCGCCATATACAGGACTCTGACCGGCTTGAATGAAATAAGCATTCTACCCCACATTAAACCACAGTTGAAAAGTCCCCTTAGTTCACAATCAAGTTCATTTCAATAGCACCTTTTCAGAAAAAGTCCCCAAAACAGCTCTTAACCAGACAGCACAAGACCATGCTCTTGCTTGCTTTGCCTGTATTTCACCCACTGGTGAAAATAGAGGCCTAAAATAATCACATATATCAACAGTGCATAGCAGATAGTGTTTTAGTACGAGGACATATTGACATCAGAAACAGTTAGCTTTGTGTATTTTAAGTAAAGCGTAGAAGCAGCACCTCCTACAATTTAAATTTTTTTAGATACAATGCCATACCTTGGACTTCATGTAATCAAATCAAATCCGTTTATTAGAACACCAGAATGATTAACAATAACTGATTACAAGCATTATTAGGATTACAGGCGAGTGTTATAATAGGGTACCCCTAAGGGACACGTCCCGCTATTTGGGGCACCCAATGTGTTCACAGGCTGAACGGACATATGTATACAGTTATATAAGAAAAACGAAATTGAACAATCTTAACTAACACACAAGCCAAACTTAAAAAATCAAAGTGCTACAAGCAGCAACATGATAGGTAAAACAGGTTCTAAACCTCTACATGTAGTCATTTGATATTGACATTTGGTTTATAATATAACACTTCAGCAATATTTTAAACCGACTAATAGATAATATCGAAGTTAGTTCATCGGGTAAAGCATTCCACAACCTGGGGCCTGTACATTTAATAGAAAACCATTTTACATTAATACGAGCAAATTCTGGATGATATTTTAGGACATTACGAGTCAGACGTTGATGTATAGTTATACCCCTCTCAAAGTAGGATGCAAAGGACAAAGGCAGCAAGTTGTTATGATAACGATACATGAATAGGCCACATTGGTATATATTTATTTGTTTTATTGTCAAGATATGTCTATCTGCAAATATTTGTTTGGTGCTAGAACTCCAGTGGGTGTTGAACACAGTACGAATAGCAGCTTTTTGTAATTTATTTAGGGGGTCTAGGACAGCTGTGTAATTTGCTCCCCAGGAGATATTACAGTAAGCGATATAAGGAAAAATTAGTGTGTAATATAAGTTTAGCAGTATATTTGCAGGCAAGCAGTGTTTGACTCTTTTTAAGATTCCTATGTTTTTTGCTACTTTCTTTGATGCATGTAAAATATGTAATTTCCAGGTTAGATGGGAATCAACAATAACGCCTAGAAATTTGGTAGAATCTACCTGATCTATAGGAATGTCATCAATTAGTATAGATAAGTTGGACGGAGGGGGAGATTTCCGCTTAGAATAGAATACTATAAAATTAGTCTTCTTAAGGTTTAATGAGAGTTTATTTGCTCTGAACCAGATAGCTATTGAATTCAGTTCACAATTTGCTCTAGAGAATAGATTTGTTATGGATTTGTCGCAGAGGAACACGTTGGTATCGTCAGCAAAGAGAATAAATTTGAAAACAGAGGAGGAAGTGGCTAAGTCATTAACATAAATCAGAAAGAGTAGGGGACCCAGTATTGAACCCTGGGGTACACCACATGTCATAGCCATAATGGAAGAGAACGCATCCTTAAAGGTGACAAATTGGGTTCTATTAGTTAAGTAATCATGAAGCCATGTAATTGCCGTTCCCCTTATCCCATAACTTTGCAGCTTTGTAATTAAAATAGAGTGGTCCACCGTGTCGAATGCTTTTGCTAGGTCAAAAAATATTCCCATGGAGTAATTATTGTTATTCATAGCCTCAGATATATTATTTTGGATATCTAGTAACGCCATAAAAGTAGAGTGGTTAGATTTAAAACCACATTGATTAGGAGTGAGTAGATTAAATTTGATAAAGAAAGCAGTGAGTCTAACTTGCATTAATTTTTCGATAATTTTAGAAAAAAATGAAAGTAAGGAAATCGGACGGTAATTATTTATGTTTTCCTTATCACCAGCTTTATAAACAGGTACAATTTTTGCAGTTTTTAGTTCACTCGGTACTATACCACAACTAAAGGAGGAATTGAATATGGAAGTTAGAATATATGCTATTGGGCCAATAGTTTGCTTGACAATGGAGGGGCAAATGTCGTCAGGGCCTGTTGAATCCGAGTCCTTCAAGTTTTGCACAGTCAGTTTAATTTCCTCAGGACTTACTGGAAGGATCCCGCAGGAGCATGGTGGGGGAATTGGCATAAAATGGTTAAAGTCTATGGTACCTTTAGGTATATTTGAGGCTATGTACCTATGGTACAACAGCTTTATCATAGATCCTGAAATGGAGGGTAGTTCAAATGCAAATGACACCATGGAACTTTCAGTGAAAGATAGTGGGAATTTAAAATAGCACTATATCTTAAGGTATTGATATATACAAATTTTTTCATTAACTGAAGAAAACTGGATGGCAACCCACATCTAGGAACATTAACATGGGAATCATGGCGAAATAATATGGATAGCTAAAGCAGAAACATAGCCGTAGCAACAAAGAACGTGGCCCCTCCTAACATACATCCGGGCCCCTTACAATGCGGAACCTGGAATGCGGTAATATACAATATACAAGGTTCATATTATGTATACATAGGCCTACGCCCTACAGTGTACATGTATTCCATTTCCGGCATTCACAGTTATATTTTGCCACTTTTAGGGCCCCCGCCCCCTCCGGTCGGAGGGTACAGAGGGTGGTCCCTACGCCTCTGAGCAGAAAAGCAATGCAATGTTAGTTGAATGATGTGATATTAGTCATATAATATTATTTAACATCCTAACATTAGTCAGCAGAGAAACATTTTAACATTAGTTAGATGTGAGCACGTCTATGGAGACTAGCGAATAAACCTCTGGGAATGCTCGGGAGTATGAACTGGTGAGAACGAGGATGAAGATTATGGTTCCTTTCAGTGACTGAAGGGAACAGTCCTCGAAGAACGTGATGTTCATTGTGCGCAACTGCGCAGTAGACCATCGTCGGCACTCGCCGCCATCTCCGCAAAGCTCTGAGTCGACTCTGGTGGGAAACCCAGTCTTTGCATGCGGCGCAGCATACGATCCAGACTGGTCCTTTCCTCCCTCGAGGTGTAGCCCCACCAGACAGGCGCAGCATATGTGAGGCAGGCCACAGAGGTGGCTCTAGCGACCTCATGATGCGCCGCTGGTCGCAGACCACGAGACCTCAGAATTTTTATGGCATATAGTGACCTAGAACACGATTTAAGTAGCTCAGTGACATGAATAGTTGTCCGAAGGCTGTCCTGGATTGTGACACCGAGGATACGTATCTCTATATTTATAAAGCGCCTAACACAGTGCTCACCAATCAGGCGTGATTGATTTCAGTGTAGTTTTTGCATATATAATGAGATTTCCCATAGAACTTCCACATTCCTACAACAATGGCCAAACCCTGGACCACATTTAGCAAAGACACGTTGTTACTAGACTGGTTAAGTGCATACATCACAGATACTGGGCATTTCCAAGTTATTTCAAGTAGTACTACAGAAGTATTTTCTGAAAAACGGAGATGTCCCCACAGAACTTGGACATTTCTAAAATGAGATAATGTTCTCAGGTTGTGTGGCAGCCTGTTCTAGGATAGGAGGCACGTCTCATTTGCTCCGCAGATCAGTAAGTAAGTAGATCTCACCTTGTATGAACTTGACGATCTGGTCTTGTTGATCTTTGGCCTGACTCTCCTTCACCAAATCGATCTTGTTCTGCATGATCAGAATGTGCTTGAGCTGCATGATCTCGATTGCAGCCAGATGCTCGGAGGTCTGTGGCTGTGGACAAGATTCATTGCCCGCTGAAAACAAGCACAAACATGAAGACTTTTAATCTAATTAATTCTCTAGTTCACAGCCATTCCTTACACATTATATAAATCTGAGGTTACATTATATTCAAAATCATCAAATTAAATTAAGGACATGGGATCCTTGATCCTTTAATTTATTTTCCAATAAAACCTTTTCTCTCTCTACAGAATAAACTTTGACTTTCTCTCTCATTTGAAGTACAGCAACAGCAATTGTATAGTAAGTTAATGACCCATCTACTCTAAGAGAAAAGCAGCCCCGTCAGCTAGACTCGTGAATCAGCCTCGTGTATGCCATGCTGGTTACTTCATAAGCAGCCTCCTGAGCAAGACTCGTGAATCAGCCATGGGTATGCAATGCTGGTTACTTCATTTTCTTAGCCAATGCACATGTGGCAAATCCTGTCCTTCACTATCTTGTTGAGAGAGGAGTAGAAATGTTAATAATAATACTAATACTGTTAACTCATCTTTCAGCCTGGCAGGTATTTGAACCCATAACCTCTGGACAGGCAGTCCAGCATGCTAACCACTAGACTATAAAGCAACATAGATAGTCCAAAGTAATACCAAAAAACAGAGTATCCCTTTCCTCCTGTGCTCTTTTCTCCAATCAGTTCAATATTCCATCCACTTCCTTCTCAACTTTATGAGATCCCAAGGCACCAACAGCAACAACAACGCAACGAATTTCTTTCACGATCCTTTAAGTTAAACCAAGGTGCTTACCAATAAGAAGAAGAGCGGCGTCCATGACGGCTGCACCGTTCAACATGGTTGCCATAAGAATGTCGTGGCCAGGACAATCAACAAATGACACATGTCTACAAATTAAAACCAAACAAATCCATGACAAACCTCCGTTTTAGACTGCTGTTGTTAGAAAGTGCTAACGAAACAGCCATCAGAAGAACGTCTGATGTCATTCTCAATCAGAAGGAGTTCACCCTCTCATATAAAAAAGGTATTATTTATACTTGCTCAAGGTCAATAAATTTTAATCTGACATGCAAGACAATTTATCCAGGGTCCTTGCAAGGAGTTCGCTCAGCAGGCTCCAACCTGCAACTGTTGGGATTATAAAGTGCACTACTGCAAAAAAACAACCGTCCTGCACAATTAAGAAAAGGGTAACAAAGATAAAGTGTTCTGTAGATGGACAGCTGTGTACATTTAAAAACAGGTGCTGAAGCAACTGTAAGATTTGGTTTCAACAGATTTGCTGTGGTTGTGTTTAAACCCAGGCCAAGAAACTCTTTTCAAAGATGATGAGGATCCTCTGAAGCTGTCTCTGAGATATAGCCATACACTGAGACTTCTTTTTCATTTGAGAGTCGGTAACCAGTCCTCTCCCTCAGACTGATCTTCTCAATGACTGTACGGTCATAGCACTCATTTTATAGACGAGTTCAACAGGAGGTGCAAATGAAGCAGAAATCTTAAAATATCTTGGTTAATTACTGTGCATTTGACACCAGACCTAATGGCTAGGAGTCTAGCATGCACACCACTAGACTACCATGCATCCCCATAACAGAAAACATAAAACCACTTCTGCATTGTGCATTTGAAAATAGGTACTGCAGAATCTGTTAGACAAGATAAAGTTCTTACCTGATAAGTTTGTATTTGCCTTTGTTGGAGAATTCACATGGAAACTCATCAGGATGGGCACTCCCTCTTGAAGTGTAACACTGGGGTCGAGCCACTGCAGGATCATCACATTTATAGATCTGTTAAAACCAAAGCAATTTGCCATTTTTGTCACTGTGCCTTAAATAAAGACCTGTGCAAACTTTAGTCCAGAAATTATGGTAGTTAATAAATCAGTCTATCAGTTGAAAAATATTCATTCAAGTAATTTAAAGCAAGAATCATAATGAACAAACAAATTTAACTTGAATATTACTAATACATATATAGTACTTAATTAATACTAATACATAATATTAATACATATATATATAACAATTTTTATGATAAATTAAAGAAATATCAATAAATGTCATACAAAGAACTACAAAAATTTAGTCATACCTTTGCATTGGCATACCCAAGTTTGATTGTGATGTTTCTTTCCAATTCGTTTTTGAAACGAACAGTCTGTCAAAGAAAATAATACAAATATATCCGAATTTAAAGAATGGCCTAATATACATGTAAGAGGCTTCTTTCTAATACACAATCATTGGCTGTAAAACTGCTACATAATCACAGGTTCTACTACCTTAGTGAGTTCTAAGTAATGAATTGACAGAGATTAGTTTTGAGTCCATGCCTGAATTATCATAGCATGTCAAGTTAAAAACATTCAATATTAGTGCAAAAATTCAACATACAATTCCCTGAGCTTTCCAACTGTACTGCTAGCTACAGGTTCTGTTATTATAAACTTTCATTCTGACATTCAATATTAACCTCATTCTGTAACTACACTAAGGCACAAATGCACTAGTATACCTCCCTACAAAAGCACAAATTCCTGTAAATACCTGTACACCTGAGATGGCTTTTACGAGCGTTGATTTTCCATGAGCCACATGGCCAATAGTACCTGTACAGAGTGATACAAAAAAGGTCAAAATTCACCAAAGGAAATGTGATAGTAATTATACAAAAGCAAAAAATATATATGATGCCCTTCACTCGGGATGTCATGCTGCTTGCTCTGTTGGAAGTGAGCGCCCCGGTCAACATTGTGGAACCATATAATATCTTTCAATCTTCTTATACCTTAACACCTCTTATGGAATCAGTGGTTTACATAAGAACTGACTCAGCTCTTTTCTGGTTGGGCAGACTACGATGGTGGCCATGAACTAACAACTAAGTTTGGGCACCAGTTCCATTTGGCACTCCTTAGGTCTCGGTCCCTGGGTCCCTTCTTTATATCTTCTACAAGGCTGGTCTAACTGAGATCGTCACTACTCTTGCCACTGCCCACCAGCATGCTGACAATGTTTAACTTTATTCAACCTGCCATCAATCTGACACAGATGCTTGTGAGTCAAATACTGAAATGATAATTTCGAGGCACAGGCATATATGTCATAAATCAGCTTCAACTGAACCAGGCCAAAAAGCTAAAACCTAAGGATGGGCACATGCCACACAAGATCTGTTTTATAACATAATACCTCTAAGACCAATGACGAAACAACATAGCATTGATCAGGATTCCCTGACTGGAGCACAGAATTCATCCTCCATGGCCTAGGTGTTATTGGATGGTGAATTATCAACGGCTGACCACATGAACTTACTTCACAGAATCTGCTTATAAATATCAGAACTTTGCTTCAAATAAGGGTCGTACAGTGAAACCTTTTGTTCAAAGTTCAGAATATGTCAGTTCCTGTTGGTCCTCAAAGCTGCTTCCCTGAATATATGCAAGAATCATTGCACTAGATGAACACTTTCCATTCAAGATCCTCCTCTTTGGATGATCCTCAGTGGCTGGCACTGCACCACTATATACATAAAAGATATTAGTGTTCAGTAATAAATCAGCCTGGTTGCCTATCACAATGTTCTGTTGCCTGCAGAGATTAACAAATTCCTCACAATGAAGCAATCTTAATAGGCTTTCTTGTGCATCAGATCTTTCTGTGGGAACACCTTCCTTTCAACATGTTAACTGTTTAAATTAATTCAGCTCAACACGCATATTCTGTTCACTTAAAATCACATTTGTTTAGATCAGTTCAATAGCCATACAAGCAGCGCTTTTTGGAGGTGTTTGAAGGACCCCATGCAATATTGTAACACACGGCACTGCTGTGGAACTCAATTCAAATAGAAATAATCACCAATGCTTACCGATATTTATTGTAGCTTGTCTACTAATGACCTCCGGAGTTAGAGGAGTCAGCTCTCTAACATTCTAAAGTTAGAAAAACAACTAAGATAAGTAGTCTTCCATATACCTCCAAGCAGGGCACAGATGTCCCAATGTAAAACTGGCAATGAAAATCAATCAGACAGCTTTTAAAAATCTCAGCTTACACTTGCAAGCCAACCCCAAATGCTGGAAGTCCTTCTAATAGCATGCAGCACTTTAATTTATCTTGTAGTTTAGGTTGGCCATGTTGTTTACAAGTAGGGCGACCAAGACCTACAGTCTTTAAGATTACCGAATACAAAGTGCTGAATGAGAGATCATTACAAATAGATGATATAGTTGTTAGCATGGAAGATAATTGCAGTCTATAGTAACAAGGTGGCTGCAACATCAAAAGCTAGCGGCACCTTTGAGTACCCGAAAATTTTAGTTTGTTTCACTCTACCACTTGTACTTTACGTATAAGCTGCTAAATTAGCCAACAAAACTTTCATATCAGTAACAAATCAGATGGGCAGCCATCTTGGTATAATCAACTGGACACCCTGAACATAATCAGCTTGCGACTGAGCAGGAGCTTTACCACCACCACCATCGGCGACAATTTTTAAATGAAAACGTCATTAATTGGCTCTGTTTGCAATCCAGTACATTTATCAAACTGCAGCCTAAGATAAAACTGGGCGATAAATGGGAATTACACCAACATGTTGAAAATATGTTAAAGCAGCACAGTAATTATTTAGAGATTGTTAGCTTGCGAATACTGCACAATTGAACCGAAACCGAAAATAGCTCCAACTAGCTAGCGTATAAGTTTAGAAAATAAATCTAGTATTGCATAGTCTGCGGAACGTTGCCGTCATCGTGTACATGATGTTCGTCTACACGCAAGATGCCGGTACATGCCTAATTACGAATCGACGACAAAATAAAACAACTGAACGCAGCAATGTAAAAAATTCTACCAGAGTGTTTAAATCCTGCTTTGAAAGATGTGGCTGTCCAATTCTTTGATCCGCCATTTCTGATGCAACAAATCAGGCCAACCACGACGGAAATTCACCGGCTGCACGAAACGTGATACCGGATATCCGGTGAAAATAAATTTTTATATGTAGCGCTACTCTGGTTGTCAATCGTAATGTTAAGATTACTGTTTATGTGTTACAAACTTAAGAACCGAAAAATAGCCAAGCTATTGCGCCAGTGTGGTTTTTGTTGCATATGTTAGCGCTCATAAGCTCAAGCTCCTCAACTAGTGCGGATGGTTTCGTATTTAAGGCGGACATGGCTATTGCGGACTTGATTTGATATAGCGCCGGCGGATAAGCTGGTCTCCCTGACGTGGCTTTTGTGTGGCGCTGAGAAATTTCGGAGATTTACATTACATTACATTACATTACATTACATTACATAACCAGCAGTAATGTGCAAGTAGGCCTACCCTACGCGCTACTGTGTAGGCCTACTACTACACCGATTTAGTTCGATCACACTAACGAGGATCCAGTAAAGTAGCGAATAGTTCCACGAAGTGACGTAACTGTGGTTCCATTGTTTAAACAGAGCCCCATATTAACATAACATGGTTGGAAGCTGCGATATTGTCCACTGAGAGACAGAGGCGCGTTTACAGAAAACGGGGCCCTAGGCGCAAAGATTTTTGGGGTCCTTTCTGAAATTGTAAACTGAGAGTCTGAGGCTCTGGTGGTGTTTTGCCTATCAATGTGCAAAAACCCACTAAGTTGAACTTAAGAAGCTTTTGTGAGTGTTATTGAGACTGTAATTATGATTAGTTACAGATAAAGAAGCTATTTTCAAGGAATGTCGTTATTTGATTTAATGATGACATAGGCCTAGGCTAGGGTGTTGAATCAACAATCAACGTAACGTGAAATACGTGAACAGTTTTACTTCTTGAACAAATTATTGAGCTCTTAAATTGTCTCCATTATTGTGATAAATTTATCACAAATTGTATTGGATAAATCTATAAATGGAAAAATATTTTCATCGTTTGGGGGCCCTCCGAGATTTGGGGGCCCTATAGGCGCGCGCCTACGTGTAAACGCGCCTCTGCTGAGACAGTACCCCTCCCAAAAACCCTCTGATTTGGTTTGGCCTTCTGGAAACCGGACTCGGACCTCTTTTGGACTACTCTCTGGAAACCCCCTCTGATTTGTGTAGCGCTTGTGAATCGGCTGGTGCCCTGCGCTTGGCCTTCGAGTGGCGCTTTAGAAGTTTGGAGATTACGATTACGATTACGTAGTACTTTAATCCCAACCATTTCACAAGTCCACAACAGAAAGAAACTCTTGTACTGAAGAATTATTGCCCAAATGTTCCTTTTGGTTTCTTATATAATTTATACTTATGTCCTCGAGTGACCTTAATTCTTTGGTGCTAATTTAAAGAACCTTTCCCACTGCACTGCCTCCTTTCCAGTGATAATTTTGCAGGCTTTAATTAGGTCCTCTGCTCCTCCTTCTCTCTAATGTTGTTGTCCACACCTTTTCAACCTTTCTTTATAGCTCAAATCCTTGTAACTACAAATCATTTTAATAGCTCTTTGTACTTTTCTAATTGTTCAATGTCATGTTTCAGGCATGGATTCCACACCTGGATGCAGTATTGTAACTGTGGCCTGACCAGTTATTTGTACAACCTCAGTATTCAACTGAGTATTGTATACATGTCTCTACTGACTATTGTTGTTCTTATCATACCTAAGGTTGTTAGCCTCTTTGTTGCTTTAGCACATTGCCTTGAAGATTTAGCACCTTTTGAGTGATAACTCCAAAATTCCTTTCTTCCTTACTTACTTTTAAAACGGTAAAACCATACACCATTTCACAGGAAAATTCTGTTTCCCCTCCGTATGTGCATTACTGAACATTTTCCTATATTAAAAGCAGCTGCCAGACCATCTGAACGTTCTTATTAGGTCTTCTCACAGTATTGCTGATTCTTCTTCATCACCCACTGCTCTACAGAGTTTTGTATCACCTGCAAAACTGATTTCTGCCCTGGGATCTGAACCACCAACCACTCGGCTGACAGCCCAGCATGCTAACTACTAGACTACTGTGAACGCTTATTGACCCACCATGCCCATTCTAGACTTTGTTTCAGGATGTCATATATCAGCATTCATTTCCATCAATATTTGATTTAAAAATTTAATTCGGTTGTTAGCAGACTCAAACTGCATGATGTGATGTTAACCTCACACATTATAGGCACAAAAGCTACCCGTCTAAATTGATCATCTATATACTGATGCCTTGCACATTACAACAATGTATGATAAGTTTCCAGGGTAGTACACAGGGCTTTTTTTCAGCCGGAACGCGCCGGTACGGCGTTCCGGCACCTTTTTCAGCCCCTAAAAAATAATTTATTTATTTTAATAATTAAAACAACAATTTAGTTATTTTAATTTAATTTAAGTGTTTTTGAACTGTTTTCAGTGTTTATTGAGACCCCTCCCAACCCCCAATCCCGTTTTTCTCGTGATTTTAGCCCGCCCATAATTGTTGTGTTCCGGCACCTATTGTTCCGTTCCGGAACCTTTTTTCTAGAAAAAAAGCACTGGTAGTACATGTAGTATAACATAAAAGCATAAAAGTCCTTCCTGTGTAGGTCTGCACATCAGGCAATGCATTTCCTCCACTCGTATCTGTCCATTGCCAGTTACTCCGCCTCATCCCATGACCTCAGCCTCGTTCCATGACAGTATAATACAGATAAAAGAAGTTACCTTTTGCACTGTTAACTGTTAGTAATGTGTCATAATGACTGCCACCTGATATGTCTCAAATTTGGGTTTAATTGGCACACCTTGGCCTTAGAATAAATCGACCTTATAGAACTGAGGCCCAGTCATAGAGGACTGGTTTGGTATATGTATACCTCAGCACTTTAATGAGCATGTACTAAAACGCATGGAAAATTGATCACAGGGTTAAGCAAATTTTACCCTTTAAACTACCTCGCAACACTTATAAACTTCAACTGTGAATTAGAGAATGAAAACAAAACAAACAGATTGAAGCTGAACATTTTCACAATTCAATATTATAATTTAAATTTTCAATAAATAATATGTAAAGACAAATTAATAATACATATTATCTATCGATCTAACTTCAATAAATACAAGATACCAAAATATTAATGGTAAGAAGTCTGCAACAAACAAACACATAATGCCAACAACAAAATATTATGTTCTATAAACTACAATTCATAATTTAAAAAATCACTGGGATGTCAGAATGAAGTCACATAATAAAACAACAATGTTCCACAATCAACAATCGACCATCAGCCATCCACAAATGGAAAAATAACTGGAAATTCACAGTACAGTCACCACATTCACATGCACACACACGCACGCACGCACACACACACACACACACACACACACAGACATACACACACATATACCCACACATTCAATCACTCACAAACACCAATCAGTTAAATTCATTGAAACAGACTGCAGCAGTTAAACGGATTTATCGCGACAGTTCCTGATCAAGAATTTCTCCCCAGGCTTCTACATCCATGGGACAAATAGAATTGCTTGGAAGGTCGATGTATGATGATATTTTGTCCATTCGACCAGAAAGCCAGTTTCTTTTGACGACAGACTCTTTGTATAACCTCATAAACTGCTCCTAAAAATTACAGCAATTTTTAACTATTAAAGAGAATTCAAACCTGGTTCCCAAGACTCAATTTTTTAGGAGATGAAGAAATTCAGTTTTGATAAGGATTCTGACATGTTGATCATAATCACAAATGTCTTCAGAAGCCAAGAGAGGCAAGGTGATGCTGTCTTTATGCAACAATATGACGATTGGTTTGGTCTCAATATTTACTGGAATCCTACCTTACTTCCAAGCAACTCTGCCAGAAAACAGTTCTAACTTTTTCTCAGCCATCATAACCAACTAAGCTCATGTTCTACATCTGTTGTTACCACCCACGAAAACTGTCGTATACTCACTGCACCCTAGGGCACACAATAGAATTATACTTAATGCTGACTCCTCAGCCTGTAAAACCTTTGTCATTTGGATGTTATATGCTTCAATTAATTTGATGAACTATGTACAAAAATGCAGTTAGCAGATGATTTTAATAAAGAATATATTTACTTACTATACAAGCTTATTGACAGCCATGGCAGCAAAAACTGCTTAGAAAGTGATATAATAAGGAATTGTATTTAGAAATATTTAAAAGGCTCTGATTCTAGCCTAGGCAAAAGCAAGAGGTTATTGAAAGGTGCCTGACAAATAAATAACCAGCTTTGGGCGATTTATAGAAGGTTCTGTATGAAAGTCCAGATCAATACATGTTTACTCTATATATATGCAAGAAACCAAGTTCCGATGCATAACATTGTATTGTATTTGTATTGTATTTGTATTGTATTCATGAATTTATAAAGTGCCTCTTGCAGTACAACCTAATCAGAAGTGTTCCCAGAGTGAAGAGCCCCATGAGAAAAGAAGTCTTAAGACAGTGAGAAGTAGCAACAATGCCCCTTCCTTCCATGACTCTGAGAACGAGTCATGGAAGTAAGATCATTTCAGAGGGATGGGCCAACATATGCACAGTTTGCACACACACAGTGTTGAGCCATAGAAGTCCAGGCTCGAGGATCACGAGGTCATGTCGGTCTAAAGAAGGGAGAGGACCGCCAGAGGCATCCGAAACATGAAACAGGGCTGACATGGCAACATGCCAAGGGCAACGGAAAATTAATCTTCAATTTAAATTCCATAATCCAAGAACTTTTGTATTGTTGCTAAAGACATGAGTCAGTGGTCACCATTATGCAAAACTGTGCAAGTCAAATTCCAGGGCAAGTCTAGTCAAACGCCATGAAGGCAATCTGAGAAGAAGCCACGGAAACAGTTTATGAAGGAAATTAGTCCAGAAAAAGAAGAGAAACGAAAAGTCTTTAGAGTTGCCACAGCGAATAGAAGGTAATTCATGTTGTGTACAAGGAGAAGATGAAAATTTTTTATAAGATTTCTCAAGGTTTATATGGTACCAAATATAAACAAAATCAATGAATACAATGCTACTGAGTCAATAAATTTTATTAAACACTAGTTACTTTTCATTTAGCAGTCTGATCTTATGGATTAAAGCTTACTTTTGGTGCACCATTGGTTGATGCCTTGTGCATCAGACAGCAGCGTGACAAAAGTAATTAACTAAAATTACAATTACTAGTAAGTAAATACTAAAGGCACGATGAATTATGAGTTAAATCATTCTCATATTTCTAGCATGAATTAACTAGTTATTATGCAATTGTGAAGTTTTAAAAGGGTGCATATAAATAAATATAAATTTATAAATAGATATATACACAACACATACAATATATATGCATATGTTGTGCACTTCTGAACTATACACAGGGGCAATATCAAATTTCAGATGTTTTACATTGCATGGGACATGCATGCATACATACAAACACTTCATATGTACCATAAATATTTGTGATAATTGGAAGTTTCTCAGTCATGTCTTTAATAGAGTTATGAAGTATTTCACACATGCTCATACTCAGCATTCACAAACATGCTGGTGCCCTGTGCTTAGCTTTTAAGTGGTGCTTTAGATATTTGGTATTTAGAATTACGATTAAGCTGTACCATTCTTGATTCTTCATCTGTTTGATGTGGCAGCTGCTTAGATTTCGGTATAAGGCACAGCTGCTTTTGTTTAACTGCCCACAGATAGTCCGATTCTTGCAACCAACTGTTCCACGTCGTGCAGACTCTCATACACCTTGCCAAGTCATCAACTGGAAGATATTGAAATATCTTTACACTAAGTTCATTCGGCAGTCTGTTGAAAGGCCTCCCAGTTGAACTCATCATTGTATAGATTTCTACAGAAAAAACAAGTTTTCATTAAAGGTTAGTTTGCTACTTCAATAATCACATTTGTATTATAACAATGCCTTCACAGATCATATGGTCACACATTTTCTTAAATGTCAGCAATGAAGAACAATTGATTTTTTCCTTAAACTGTCAGCTTATTTCATTATAATAACTCAGGACAGTAAGAAACAGGGTGAAATGACCAATCGGTATTTGATGGAGGTTGGTAGGGAGCCCATTCCAGGTCACAGGGGCAGCCACAGAGAAGGCACAGCACTGCTGTATGGCTGTCCGTGCGCATGGAACAATAAGTTCAGCTTGCGCAGCTGAGCAGAGAGAGCAATGGCGCTGCGAGCAAGAGGTGGATAAAGAATCAATCGATGGCAGTGCATGGCTTTATCGAACTGTACATGATAGACTTGAAAAGGTCATTACAAAGTATGATATATTGTCCAACTATTTCAACACTTTCTAGTTAGCTGGAAACTTTGATGAATACAAGCATAATTATAGCCCCTCATCAAGAATTAGTTACGTAAAGATGGTAAGATTTGCTCAGGATAAAATCCCCAAAGCACTTTTTCAATTTTCTGAGAATTGTCAAATCAGATTGCTCAGTAAGACCCTAACTCAGATTAATTCTAAAAAATGGTCTGTTACTGAAGCCATTGTGTTAAATCACTGTACTGTTGAAGAGATAATTCATACAGGTCATTGTAGGACAATATTACTGATTATGCTGCACATGTATTTGCAATAGGCAAAGGCAAATGTAACATGCTTATTTACATGACGCTATTATACAGAAACTCATCGGAAGCATATGAATCTGAGGTCAAAAGATCATTTGGCTGAACCACAAATATGACCTCAGTAATCCAATTTAGGATGGGCCTATTAGTTTCACTTCCCATCTAGTGTTTGTAATGGTAATGGTACTTTTAATTGCATAGCCCCAATTCAAGAGAGACTCATCAGAGGCACTCCTGACCTAATGCAATGAAACAATAACTGAACAATATGGTCTTCAAGCAGATTTGGAAAAGAGGCAGACAAGCTCATGTTACAGGTTGTTGTTAGGCAGCTAGCTCCAGGAGGTTGGGTTGACCACAGCAAACTTCTATGCTGGACTGCAGAAGTCCAGGCCAGTGGAACAACCAAGTCACCATGCATTGCAGAGTGGAGAATCTGCAACCGGGGAAGGGATACTGAAATGCAAAGATCCTTGAGGTAAGATGGAGCACAACCTGCCAGGCAATTACCCAAAAGCATCAAGCTCTTAAACTTATTGCGGTTTTGCATGGGTAACCAGTGCAGTTCAGTAAAGATAATTTTTTGGTGAGATCAGGCGATCAGCAGCATTTAAGGCAGATTGTAGCCCGTACCACAGAAAGGATGGAGTGCCCAGTCAGCAAAAATTCTACTTCTGTGGGTCAGCCGTCCTACTTTTTAGAAACTGACTTGGTCTAGTGCTCCCACGACTCGAACTTTTATACTGGCGCTACATAAGTTATGATTAAAATTCAAAGAAAATAAATCATGCAATCGAAGAAATCGAAAGTATTTATACATACACGGCCCTTTAATCACGAAAATTAGAAAACCAATTCTTGAACGATACGCGATTGCGTCAGCCACACAGTTGCCGTTCTACGATCAGCTAAGAAATTATGATCAACTGAAATGAATATACGACAAGTTTGTGTATAAAACTCTGTGTCGGGAAACAAATAACTTGTATTTAACAGCTGCGTCTAGCTCTTTAACTATTTGTTTCTTATTAATATCTTGTAGCAATGCGCATGTCCAAATACAAAAATCATAGACGACTGATTTCTCCAAGAGTCTCCACTGCAAGATGGCCGTTTCACAATATTTATTTTATTTATTTATTTATTTATTTATTTAGGATATTTCTATAGCGCCTCCTCAAGTCTACTACTACTCAGAGGTGCTCCCGACTACAGCATTGATACTGTGTCGGAGTTTTCACGCCTAAGCGCCACGAGCAATCGCGAGTGAAGGACTTGCCCAAGGTCCGTACGCAGCGGCTAGAGTGGGATTCGAACCTGCAACCCTCCGGTCACAAGGCGCCGAACTTACCAGTTACCACTGAGCCACCACGCCCCACGTTTATTGGAAAATAGGCCCATCCATCCATCCATCCATTCGCGTTTGTCATGGGGATAATGGGGCTAGGACCTAGGTTATACGAGCCATTACGTTGGGAAATGTATTGATAGTAATTAGTAAATGTCACAAACGACATACAAGACCAAAATGATCGAGGGCTGTAGATTAGAGCCCTGCGCCAGCCGCGCCGCCGCCGCCGACATTTCGTTGGCGCCGCCGCCGCCGACAATCTGTCGGCGCGCCGCCGATGCCAATTTGATATACTTAATTGTTATTGTTGCAATTTCCATGTTTTCCATGATTTCACGGTAGAGTGTTACTTTTGTGAGAAATAGAAATGGACATCTTGTAGGCTACTTACTTACTTCTTTTTATTTTTCTGGGTTTCTTTGCGAAACCTGATCGGCAACACGAATTGGTGTCGTCAATGCTATATGTGTATGATACACAAGTCATTTAAAGCGATATCTTGATACAAGTAGCCACTGTTTTGATACTTATGTTCCTGTTGCCGTTTCCTTAATACCTTGACAGCAAAAGCAACATGCAATGCATGTCTTTGTATGTCTACTACAGTACTACAGTATTCCCCATTCGTTACCTTCATGTTGAATAGCCTGTAGGCCTATAACTAATTGATTGTAGTCTTTGATGCATGTGGTCTTATAACAATGGTGTAAATTTTTTGGCCTTATGTTGTAAGGTTAGAGAAGTCTGTAAGACTTGTAAGTGCTATTAATATCAACATATGCCATATAACTAATTCATGCAGAACGGAAGGTATAAATAATTAATACGTTTGGCTGGAATCTATTCAGGTAAACAAAGACCTTAAATGGCGTGGCACCAATTCAAACGGGCAGCAGACCACCTGGTAAATTCATTGAAAAATTAACAGGGTGAGGTCACTCGGCCATTGTATTACCATAGGAAAAGATATATATATATATATATATATATATATATATATATATATTTACATTTAACTTCATGGCTTGACAGCAGCCGCTCTCTCTGGGAGGATGCTGTTGTCCGGCATCTGCTATGTGACTTGGAGTGTAGGCCTATACTGTATCAATGCATATGCAAGTGTATTCATGCAATCTGCAATGCATGTTGCTTCATAACAATACCTATACAGATGTGCAGTGTTATTAAGGATGTTCAAATTTGTAAGGCAAATGTCTGAAGGTGTCTTCTCTCTGAGTCCCTTTGTATGTAGTTGAGGTCCAGTGTGATGGAGTGGCTTTAAAGAATTTGGCCCTCTTGACTGGTCACAGGGCCAACGACTGTTCAACTCTCATAGTGACTCATGCTTGTGATTAGGGCACGCCGCGCCGCGCCGACGCCGACATTTTGTGGGCGCCGCCGCCGCCGATTTTTGTTTGTCGGCGCGCCGCCGCCGCCAACCCAAAAAGACCGGCGCGCCGCCGCTGACACTAGGAAGTCGGCGCAGGGCTCTACTGTAGATTAGAACATGCTATGGTAGTAAGTAAGTAAGTAAGTAAGTAAGTAAGTAAGTAAGTAAGTAAGTAAGTAAGTAAGTAAGTAAGTAAGTAAGTAAGTAAGTATTTATTTATTTATTTAACCGGTTGCAAGAGATTAGCACTCCAGTGTACATGCAATAATACAATACAGAATCCAACAGTTAGAAAACAACGGCATCACAATCAATAAGAGTACAGCATTCTCTCAAAGAAATAGTGCTAAACTACACGTATCATCAGAAAAAAGGTTAAATTAAGAGTAGTGAAGAACCATTTGCTGTTTAGTGAAGACAGACAGACCATTTGCTGTTTAGTGAAGACAGACAGACAGACAGACAGACAGACAGACAGACAGACAGACAGACACACACACACACACACACAGACACACAGACACACAGACAGACAATCTATACACATGCCTATAGAGGTCGAGTGTAACCCATCATCTTTAAAATGCTGTTTTGAAGAGAGCAATATGGCTGCTGGGTTTGCCTTCTGGCAGGATAAGTCGAACATTTCGCACGCGGCTCTTTTCTTGTGTATTTGTGCATCTGGTGATTATACAGAAAATCACCCTTTATACCTCTCAACAGCGCTGAAAGATGGCCATACCAATAAGTTCTATAAGATGCTAGCGCAGTTGTATCTTGAACAAACCTACGTCTCGCTATGGCATTTCACTACGAATCTAACAATCACCCTTTCACTACACTGTGCTTAGAATAGTCCTAGTCGGGGGTCGTATACATGTATTTAGTCTTCCATGCATGGCCCATAGCCTAAACACGCACACACAGCGCCCGTGAATAAGCTGGTACCATATGGTATACAAATTTGGAGTCTACGATTACGTTATAAGCTACCAAAAACTGTAATGGTAACTAGCGGCCGTAGGCGTAACATTTCTTCAGCGCTTGAAAACGCTATACTTCGAGGAATCCACCAGCTTAACTGGTTTCGGGCGCGCTTGAAAACTAAATAAATAAAAATAATCAGAATCGAAAAATTTTGGGTATCTTCAGCAGGACCTCCGGGAGATACATCATTATATGTGTTTTCATTATAGGCCTAGTAGGCCTACACATAAAATTTATTTTCCTGCATATCATATGGAGAAAGCGTTAAGGGAAACTGTCCTTTAATCGCGCACAGGACCCGTACATGGAAGTTCTAAACTGTTGTTCTAGGCCTATATTGTCGCAGTTGTTGGATGCCAGTGAAGATAGAGGAGCGCCGGGGAGGCTAAGAGAACAACCATTGCGCGATGACGTAAGATTGACGTCGACCGTCCGTAGGCAAACGATCGTTTTGTAGGAACGTATTTTCCGTAGGGACGTTTGTCGTATCGGCCGTCGGTCGTCTCTTGGTAGTCGTAATCGAACAGCTTCACCTCTGTAACAACCAGACATCATGTGACGTAAAGTAACGTATTGGAACAGAAGATTATACGATGGAGCGAATTATCAATGTAGCCCTAGCACAATGCAATGCGACTTGCCGTAGAGTACGCAGTGTAATGTAGGCTGATGTAATTAATAGGCTAATAAATTGTGCTGTAGTGTCAAAGTACACAATTTATGATCTGTTATACAAACCAACGTAATTTGTTCTGCAATTTAGTTCAGAATGTAAATCAGGGGTGGCCAACCCGCGGCCCGCGGGCCAAATGCGGCCCGCGAGCTGCTGGCTTGGCGGCCCGCAAGACCACTTTTTAAATTAATGTTTTTTGTCTTAGACGACCATGCACTTTTTGAAATTGGCAAACAAGCCCAAGTTTCACACCGAATAAATGACTCTGTTACAGTTAATCTCGAAGGAAATTTAGAGCTGTAAGTTCTAGTGACCTAATAATATCGGTTTTTTTTACTTTTCTTAAGAATATAAATTAAACATTTGTATTTTCTTTTCGAGGCGCCGAGAAAAATCATATGCGGCTGGCCCTCCGCAAGCTTACCAAAATTATAGTGGCCCGTATGCAAGAAAAGGTTGGCCACCCCTGATGTAAATGTATATCTCCGGAATTTCTCAGCGCCACATGAAGCTACTTCAGAGAGAACAGCGCTACAGCTTCACAGGTGCTATATCAAATAAAATCCCCCAAAGCCACGCTGTTGGAGAACTCTTGGTGCCAGGTAAGATTCCGCGGGGGAGGAGGTCAAGCGGGTGGTATACGTTTAAGATTGTTGATGGTGTGATGGAGTGCAGTCTGATCCAGGTAATACCAGAGAATGTAATACAATAAAATAACGTCATAGAATGCGCCTTAGCTGATGCATTGGTCTTTCTTTCACCTCTGCGTCTAAGTTTCGAATCTCGTTGCGTCTGGTCTACTTGACACATCGATCGCGGCGAACCCAATTAAGAAAAAGGTTGTCCAGTTTTCGATTGAAGCATAAATAACTGTGTCTGCGATTCATCCGAAAGACGTTTTGACGTCGTCTTCGATGAGGGATTACTGTGGAGGCGTTGCGTCATTTCCTGCGATTTTATCTTGTCTTAATTTGCCTTGCGCAGATCTGAGACGATCGCGAACTCTATCGAAGAAAGTTGGTATTACGGTGGTTGTGTCATTGGGTACAGGGTGTTCTGACGTATGATGTTGACGTCATTGCTCCTGATGATGTTATTGGTAATAATAATAAAATGATGATGTTGATGATGATGACAGTGGTGGTGGTAATGATGATGATGATGATGATGATGATGATGATGATGATGATGATGATGACGACGACGACGACGACGACGACGACGACGACGACGACGACGACGATGCTGATGATGACATTGATGATTCAGGCTAAAACTTTTGATGATACTGATGATGACGACGACAAGTATGATGATAATGGTTATTATTATTAATATCATCATCATCGTCATTAAGGTGATAATATGTTGATGACTATGATGATGACTCGCAGTCACCATGGATGTTCGCATACGAACAACTCAGTTTCTCGGTTTGGCCAATCGTTTCCCTGTTGTATCTAGTTTTCTAGTAATGGAGCCGATCGATTGAGGTCTGCGACGATCAATAAGAATCGATTACCAATGACTTGTCGATTGTTCAGTGGGCAGCCGAGCAATGCTAAAGATCGATATATGAGACTCTACATAACCGACTCCTCGCTTTCTCTGTATCCTCCTGCTTCCAATACCTATGCGCCTCACTCCATTTCTCCATCTCCATTTCTCCATCCATCTATCTCTTTAATTCTTTTTCGTTCCTCGCTCACTAACTCACTCACTCACATACTCCAGAGTCAACTGTCTTGAATCACTGTCCACCAATACACAAATCCGCTGGGACACGCTATGCTGTAGTCTATAAACACCCGCACGCACCTACACACAGACACGCACACAGACACACACACAAACACGCACACAATACTACGTTGACTGTGTACGCTATATATATATATATATATATATATATATATATATATATATATATATATATATATATATATATATATATATTCATTCATTCATTCATTCATTCATTCGACGATTTATATAGCGCCCCTTCAAGGGAACTACTCAAAGGCGCTCCCGACATCAGCACGTTAAATAAGACAGTTTTAAGATTTGCAAGAAACAGGCCATGCAGGGGATCCCAGGGCACATGCGGAGCTCTAAGGGAAGTCTATTCCAGACCAACGAGCCCACCACTGAAAAAGTTCGACTTTGCATAGTCGTGGAACAAGCGAAGGGGGCTAAAAGTACCCTTTTCCCGCTGAGCGGAGGGAACGTCGACCTTGGGCACCTGAAACGGAGCAACAAAGCTCTCGAAGGTAGGCAGGGCAGGGCCCTGACAACATCGCATACTAAGGCAGCGATCCTATATTCAATATAATTATATGCAGTATCTAATTACTGGTAATCGAGCTATGAACCGGAGAGGATAAGAATGGAAGGAAGGTTGATGGAATGAAGGAAGGTGGAAGAGAAGAAAGATGGTTACGATGGAAAAACGGCAAGAAGGAATCAAAGGAGGAAGTAATTAAGAGAGGGGAGAGAGAGCATGGGATGGCGAGGGAAGGAAGGATTGGGTGAGGCAAGTCACAGGGAGGTGATTGAGGGGTTGAAGGAAGGAAGGAAGAGGGTAGGAACAACCGAATTGATATTTTGAGTATATATCTTAGTATACGAAACGAGAAGGAGAAATACGACGACACTGATGTTAAATGAGGAGGAGAAGAAGATGAAGATGATGATGGTGATGAGATGACGACGTCAAAGATAATCATAAAGGGGAAGGAGAAAAAGAAGAAGAGGAGGAAGAAGAAGAAGGAGGAGAACAAGAAGGAGAAGAATGGGAAGAACCGAAGAAGGCAAGGAGAAGAGAAAATGAGAAATAGTAGGAGAATAAATAAAAAGAAGGAATTTAATTATAAGGATAAGAAAACGATGATGATGATGATGATGATGATGATGATGATGATGATGATGATGATGATGATGATGATGATGATGATGATGATGATGATGATGATGATGAAGAGGAGGAGAAGGAGAAACGAGGATGGGAGTGGGAAGGTAAGGACAAACCGAAGAAGGAGAGGAGAAGAATAAGGAGAATATAAAGATAGATACAGGAATAAGGATAAGGGAAGGAGAATGTGGGAGAACAAAAGAAGAAGAAAGAATTGAACTTCAAGGAGAGAGAATATGAGAAAAGAAAAAGAGGGAAGAATGAGGAAGAGAGAAGAAGAACTGGAAGAAATATAGAAAATGGAGAAAGAGCAGGAGAAAGAAGCAGAGGAAGAGGAATGTTTGGAGGATGACAAGCAGGGCTATTGTTATTATTATCATCATTATTATTATTATTATTATTATTATTATTATTATTTTTATTATTATTATTATTTTTATTTTTATTTTTTTCCCCGAGGTACATGTAATCCCTCAGGAGTCTAAAAAATTATGCTAGGAGCTGTTGTTGAATGGCTGAAATATCAGGCCTCGTCCTCCGCAACATTAGTGAAAGTGCCACGAAATGCGATGGCGTTGTAGCGCTGGATGCAGATGGAAAAGCGTTGAAAGAGAAAAGTGAGGATATTATTATTATTATTTATTTATTTTTTCGCCCGAGGTAAAAAGAATCCCTCAGGCTCTTAGATACTATCATCGTGCAGGAGTTAGTGGTCCTCGTCCCAGGGCAGTTGTGCAAACGTGCCCCTGAAGGCTACGGCGTTACAAGGCACAATTATTATTATTATTTTTTTTTTTCCCCCGAGGTACATGTAATCCCTCAGGAGTCTAAAAAATTATCCTAGGAGCTGTTGTTGAATGTCTGAAAAATCAGACATTCAACAACAGCTATTATTATTATTATTATTATTATTATTATTATTATTATTATTATTATTATTATTATCATTATTATTATTATTATTATTATTATTATTATTATTATTATTATTATTATTATTATTATTATTATTATTATTATTATAATAATAATAATAATAATAATAATAATAATAATAATTATTATTATTATTATTATTATTATTGTCTCGAATTTGCAACGTTTTCTTCAAGATTGTATAGTTAGATCCAGCTTGGATGGGCCCGCTGGTCCTCGATCCCGGGTAGTCCTGACAAGGTGCCCTGGAATGCAACGGCATTGAATCGTTGAATTGTTATTGAAATGTTCTGGAAGAGAAAGGTTGTCTCGCGGGCCTCGCCAGTGATTGCCGTCAATCGGCGGCCGATTTCAGAAACAAAGGCGAGACCTTCTTTGTTGGTAGGGCCCAATGTCTCCACGGCGATCGGCACGAAGGTGTATCTCGTTTCTAGTTCTAAATATTATTATTATTATTATTCTCCTTATTATTCTCCTATTATTCTTATTATTATTATTATTATTATTATTATTATTATTATTATTATTATTATTATTATTATTATTATTATTATTATTATTATTATTATAGTACTTAGTTCCCTCAGGGTCTTAGATATTACAAGTGTGATGGATCTGGAGCGGCTATATCTCTTCGATCACGGGCAGAGATTTGACAAAAGAACCGCTAAAAGCCACAGCATTGAACCGTTGGACAGACACCGACAGTTGTTGGAATAGGAAACTGGTCTCTCGGGCTTCGCCTGTGATCTGTGTAAGGTGGCGGCCAATGTCTGCGATGAGAGCAAGGCCTCTGTTGTTGATAGGGCCTAGCGTTTCCATGGCCAGCGGAACGAAGACATGAGTATGAAGGAGTGCGTTGTATTTTGTGTCCTTTATTATTATTATTATTATTATTATTATTATTTTTTATTTATTTTTTTTATTTTTATTTCTTTTTTTATTTTATTATTATTATTATTATTATTATTATAATTATTATTATTATTATTATAATTATTATTATTATTTTTTTTTTTACCCGAGGTATTTATGATCCCTCAGGTGCAAGATACTAATTAATGGTGTTGACTCTGGAGTGGCCGTCCTGGTCAAGATCCGGGAGAACAAAAGTGCTGTGGAAGGCGACTGCGTTGAAACGTTGAATTACAACGGACAGGCGCTGGAAGAGATAGCTAGTTTCCCTTGGGTCTCCTGAGATTTGGCTTAGGAGACGTCCAAGGTCAGAGAGGAATGCCTGTCCTGCGGCGTTAGCTGGTCCCAAGGTTTCAAAAGCCAATGGAACAAAATGGTAGAATTGTTATTATTAATTATTATTATTATTATTATAATTATTATTATTATTATTATTATAATTATTATTATTATAATTATTATTATTATTATTATAATTATTATTATTATAATAATAATTATTATTATTATTATTATTATTATTATTATTATTATTATTATTATTATTATTATTATTATTATTACTATTAAAAGTCTACATGTACATTTTATCCCACTGGATTTAACATGGTTCTGAGGAATTGTAAACTGTCTGGGTTGGCTATGTCTTGTCAAGTTTAGACAGAGAGAAAGTGGTTATATTTATTATTGTCATTGCTGTTATTATATATCTATTAAGCGCCAGTGCGCCACTATCTAATGGTCAAGCATCAGTCGACGACGCTGAGCAGTTGTTAGTGAAGGACTTGCTCAAGGTCCTACAGGGGAGGAGGATCGAACCCGTACTCTCCGCGTTACAAGGCGAGCGCTCTAACCAATCGTCTACCGTGTCACTAAGTACGTTAATGAGTTGAGATTGAATTTCTTCTAACCATCATCGTCCATGATGGTTGCGTTCAGCGAGTACTTCCGGCAGGGGTTCGAATCCGAACTACCCTTCTCGAACGTCATCTCATTGGCACTCGTGTGCAGCCGGAAGGGGTTGTACTTGAACAGATGTTCGCCCCCGTCACCCCTACACGGCACCCCGGTCCACGGAATTGGGTTGTAGCTCGGGAAGTAGATGCCGACGACGTCCCCTCGTCGCACGGGGATTCGATCAGCAGGGTAGAGGGTGAAGTAGTTATGCCCCACCCAGAGGGCTGTGATGCCCGTTTCGCCGATGCGCAGATAGCGGTTCTCGGCTGGGCTGACGGGGCGCCAGATCTGGAGGTAGACGACCTGCGACCGGCGACCCCTGGTGGTGTAGACACTCCAGCCGACGACTGTGCCGTCCGTGAGGAGGCGCTGCGTCGGGTCAACGATGAAGATGGCCTTCTTCACCTGGTCCTCGTTCTCACGCCAGATGGCCTCGTTGCCCAGATTGATCACTGCGTCGACTGCAGTACATGAACAAAAGGAACAAAAGTCGTAACATTTCATAATACGACATAACACAATAGCGTAATATATCATATATATACAGGGTGCGGCAAAATAAAGTAATCCCCTGCAGTGTGTTGCAAATTCTGTAGCAACCGCTTAGAATTTTTATATAAAACTTGGTAATGATATTGTCTGTTCACATCTACATATAACTTCCAAATGTTATTTAACAATCTTGAAATATGACAAAGTTATGTTATTTCAAACACGACACCCCCCACGATTTTACATGGTTAAAAATAGTTACTTTGTAAAGAAACAAGAAAAATAAATGGTACAACTTGAAATATTTTTACAACAAAGCTTTACGAATTGCACTTTCAATTTTACATTAAGTGTTCAAAGTGTCCACCATTGGCCTGCACGCATGCCTTCAGCCGTTTGGTAAAGTTCTTGATGGCCTTGTTGATCGGCGCCTGTAGCATATCGTCCCATATTGACTGCAAAGCGGCTTTCAACTCGACGATTGTCTTTGGCTTCGGCTGGAGTTTGTGATACCTTTCCAGCATGGCTCCCCACACGTGATAGTCAAGGGGGTTGAGATCTGGGAATTTGGTGGCCACTGGTCCTTCTCAATGATCTCAGGACAGTTTGCGTGCAGCCACTCCTGTGTGACACGTGCCGTGTGCGCTGGAGCGCCGTCCTGCTGGAAAATGAACCCGACTGGCATCAACTGGTTGCAGTCCTCAATGAGCTGCGGAAGCAGTCGACGAAGGTAATACTGAGCGTTAACTTTCGCTTTCTTGTCGATGAAGTGGAGCCGACCTTTACCCCCAAAGCAGACCCCAGCAGACACCATAATGTGTTTTGCAAACTTTTCCCTCTGGACCAGCAAGCGACTTGGCCTGACATCGACCTTCTTTCCTCTTGACCACACGCGGTTGTTCTGGTTGCTGACAGGTGGGTTGAGGTAGAAGTTTTTCTCATCCGTGAAGAACACGCGTTTGGTATCACGAACTTTGAACCGACGTAGCAGGGCAGTGGCGCGTTCCAGTCTTTTCTGTCGCATAGCGTCTGTGATGATCTGCGCCGGTACAACCAATAACGCAACCGTAAAATTTGCACGTTATAAAGCGTGGGCTTGTCTCTGTTCAAATAGCATAACTTAGTCAATTGTTGTGATAATATAATGTAATTGTACGTAGATATGAATGACCAATGGCCGTGTAAATTTTCTTATAAAAATCCAACTTCGTTCTTGAGATATCAACCAAACACTGCAGGGGATTACTTTATTTTGCCGCACCCTGTATATCAGCGGGACGCGGTGTTGTAGCGGTATGCTTTGTGCCTTGTAACCGCGGAGGGTCGCAGGTTCGAAGTCACTGCGTAGAGACCTTGGACAAGCTGCTCAACTACAATTCTCTGTGAGGAAGACAACGGGAAACCACCTCACTCATCTTATCCTCGGGTGCAGGGCCGCATTAAGGCTAGTGCGGGCCCGGGTGCTGTGACTCCCAAATTTCATGGCAGAAAAATTTGATGACCTTTTTTGAGAATTTCTGATGACCTTTTTGTGGGAATTCTTCTTACACAAACTTTGATGACCTTTTTTTGGCAATTTTGATGACCTTTTTTGGGAATTTGTTCTTACATTAACATTTTTTATGTACTACTTCTGAAAATGCGGGCCCCAAAATCTGCGGGCCCGGGTGCTGCAGCACCCTTAGCACCCCCCTTAATGCGGGCCTGCTCGGGTGGCATAAAAGCAGAGAACTTATCATCATCACCACCAGCAGTATCATATGTATATTAACCTACATTTGTGCACATGTAGGCAGACTTGATGTCCTCGAGACCAAGGTCTTGGTCTCGAGTGCACTCGAGTTCGTTTTTAAAAGTCTTGGTCTTGGTCTTGGTCTTGAGACCAAAAGTCTTGGTCTTGGTCTTGAGGTTCAAAGTCTTGGTCTTGGTCTTGAGGTTCAAAGTCTTGGTCTTGGTCTTGAGGTTCAAAGTCTTGGACTTGGTCTAGAAAGACCAAGACCGGTTGTCAATATGAACAGTCTTTTAACAAAACTCAAAAATGAAAACAAATACCTACGGACGAATGCAAGTTTTGTTGGTCAGGATTCTAAGGAAACCCATCGGCAGCAGCAACTCGGTTATGCTGTGTCTGGAAGCCCTGCCGAGACTTTCTCTGAAGCCAGACGGTCTGATAAACCATGGGAGTATTTCAAAAAGGCTCACGATTTGTACATTTGTATCCAGTGCTTGAAAAGCTACTGTGAGTTCCAGCGACTTCAGCACCTGTAGAACGTATTTTTCACATGGCGGAATTTTTATGAGGCCCCACAGGTCACGTCTTGGTCAGAAAATTTCTGAGTGAATTGATTTTTATAAAATACAAAAGGCATTTGGAATAACATTTTGCATGAGGGACTTTTGTAAATACGAATTCGGATTTCTCTACAGTCTGCATCTACAGTTAATTTGCCTGAATAAAATAAGACTCACGTTTTCATTAAAATAACGATTAGTCCGACTTGACAATTTTTTTTGTAAGGAAAATAAGAAGTCTTGGGCTGAATGTGATTTTTTGGGTCCTGGTCTCGGTCTTGGTCTTGAGGTTCAAAGTCTTGGTCTTGGTCTTGGTCTTGGTTTCGAGGTTCAAAGTCTTGGTCTTGGTCTCGAGGTTCAAAGTCTTGGTCTTGGTCTCTAGGTTCAAAGTCTTGGTCTTGGTCTTGAGGTTTAAGGTCTCGACAACAAGACTGCATGTAGGCCTAGTCACGAACTTATATATATATATATATATATATATATATATATCCACAGCATCCAACAAACACAATCATGTACATCGAAGAAACCGGTCTTTATTTCAAATACACATGTACACCCGCACAGATATTAAATATATATATTTATATATCTTCGGATGTGGCTTCCATGGCATCACGCCCTCTGCCGCACGGGAGATCCATTTCACGGCTGCAGCGATGCATTCACGCATGACCGATTATTTTATGGCGACCCTAAGACGACGCCCTCTGTTACACACGGCTGCACAAACACTAGAATAGCTCGTCCGAATGTCTATATCAAAACCTCCGTCTACTGCAAACATACAAGCGCATCGATGTATTGTAGACATTGGTAAATTTATATACACACGAGAATGTATGTTCGAATGTATTTCAATGCATGTAATGTATGTATTTATGTAAGTATGAGCATATGTATGTATGAACACATGTATGTAATAATTATGTATGCATGTATGTACATAAGCATGTATTTAATGCATATATATATTTATGTATGCATGTGGATATTGACGCATGCAAGTATGTATACATGAATCTATGTATGTACTTAAGTATGCATGCATGAATGAATGCATGTATGTTTGAATGCATGTATGTATGTATGTATGCATGAATGCAGGCATGCATGTATACGTATGTATGAATATATGTATGTATATATGCTTGTATGTGTGTATATATTTATGTATGTATTGTATGTGTGCATGTATGAATGCAGGTATGTATGCATGTGGTACACAAGCATATATGAACTTATACATCAAAGCGCATATACGTTTCGTGACCTGACCCAATGTATTATAGTCTTGATAACGTAAAATATTAATGATTATCTCTATATAGGGTTTCCTCTCTACATAGACCTACGTATAGTTTGTAAAAATTCTATGACATATGCTTGGTGTTTATATGAGACGTGAGCAGATGTATAATTGTGTCATAAATATGGCGACGACGCTTGACCTGACCCAATATGAGATTGACCTTTGCTGAAAAGGGAAATACATATATCGTTTCTGTTTCTGTTTGTGACTGTCACAGATCAAATTTGCTGTCTGCTTGATCGGTCACTCAGATTTCATAAATGAGCTATATAAATGTATATATATATATATATATATATATGCTCAACTCTACGTGTAGAACGTGTATATTTACATTTTACGTCACTCACTCGCTCAGCCATAAACGCAGAAGCTGCTTGTCATATAATCTGCGCAATTGGTTTTGCTTTGATGACCTTGCAAACAACCCAGATATGTCAGAGGCAGTTCTTTTACAACCCACCAACGCAAGCAGTCTTTCTCTTCACATTCATCGGTTGACCTTGCAGCAACCACTATCATACAAAGTGTCATACAAAACTAAAACTTTGTTTCACCATATCGCCTCGTTCCCTTCAACCCTATCTTTTATTTGCGGAGCTTGTTAATTCTACCACATCAGGCATTTTCTTAACGCTCGACATGGCTAAATCAGTCGGTTGGTTCTGGAACTATAGGCCTACGTCTCTAAGAAACGGTGCCAAGTTTTACTCTAATAAAGCTCCAGGTGTTTCAAAACTCCCTTTCTAGGGTTGTTACATGTTTTTCTGCTTCATCAAATCATTCAAATGCATTGGATCGCTTTCTTGAACTTCATTGGTATACTTTTGAAAGGCATATTAAGTTTAAGTTTGCGTGCCTTACCTTTAATGACACGGTAAGTTTTCCCGCGGTTAAACCGCGGTAAATAACGCGGTAATGGGGACAGCAATGGCGGTCTTACCAAGGCAATGGGTTTACTGTCAATGTAATACTGCGGCAATGGAAAATGAGCCGGCGATAAAACCGCGGTAGGCCTAATGGTAACATGTTTTACATCTTACATGTACAGTGTACACTAAACTTCAACAATAATAATTATAATAAATCTATTCAGTAATCAACAGCAATTGAGCAGTTTAACAAGTTCAATATACACATAACTGTGCAAACGTAAAAACTAACCGTATGAAATCAGTTTAAGTTGGTCTAGATAGTGTTTGACAATTAACAAGCTGCAATCACGTGGTGCTGGTCATAGTATAAGTACAACACTTAATTCCGATGGATGAAATTAATCCATCAGATTATGTTAGTCTGTTGCACTGTGACTCATATACCTTATACGCAAGTGTTGCTTCTATCCTCGTATACTGCTGAGCGTCTTCATCAAATCTAAACTCAAAACCGCCAGTAAAACAATAAGTAAACGTGTAAAGCGTCGTTAGCAGTTGATGGCTTAATTGTGGCAACGTGACTTTAGAGTTTACTACAGCCAATACACAGCTATAGGGACTGGCAGAGCCGTAGCAACAAAGAACGTGGCCCCCTCCGAACATACGTCCAGGGCCCCTTACAATGCGGAAACTGGAATGCGGTAATATGCAATATACAGGGTTCATATTACAGTGTAGGCCTAGGCCTACATGTATTCCATTTCCGTATTTACGCAAAGCGCTTCTTTCGAGCCTTGTTCTTCGCAAATTCGTTAATTAATGGTTATATTTTGCCACTTTTAGGGGCCCCCTTCCAGGAAGGGGCCCCCTCCGGTCGGAGGGTACGGAGGGCGGTCGCTACGTACGCCTCTGGGGACTGGTTTGGACGTGGGGCGGAAGTGCACGAAAATGTAGTGGTTAACGTGCTGGACTGCCACCAGAGAGGTCGGGGCAGGGACGTCATTTCAGCTTAATCCGGGGCGGGGGCAAAAAAGAGGTGAAAAATTTTGTTCGCGCGTAAGAAATTTTTTCGCCGTGTGGGGAAAACAGTACACTGTGCCCCCGCATAGGTCAGCGTTCTTGTCCCTCTCGACCCTTCGGGATCGCTGCCTATGTTTGTATTTAGTCTACATTTACAAGACTGTAAGCCAGTGCTGCAAACGATTCTCTTTTTCCTTTTTTCCCCCTTTCTACTTCCTCCTTTTCTTTTTTACATCTTTTTTCTTTTTATCCAAAAATCAGGGCGGCAAATGACTCCCCTTGTCCCCCAAATGACTTCCCTGGGTCGGGAGTACAATTCGACGCCAGGGCAGCGATTTGTTTCGAGGTTTCTGGGTTAGCTTAAGGGACTGTTCTTGTTCTTCTGTAATTCGACTTGAGGCGGCAGATGGCAGCAATTTCCGGGACTATTGAGATGTACAGATTTCAATGCCAATAATTTCAAAGAACGGCTTTTGAGTCAGAGAGGCTACGCTTCAGTTCTTGATCCTGCAGAGATGGTCAGATGCGATCTTAAATGATCTGCGCATTATGAGTGCATGGATCATTTCACTGCGGCCAGCGGACAGTAACTTCCAATTTTGCATCGGCATCAGCAAATATCCCTGACTAATATGAACCCCTATCTCTCATTCTTTGTCTGTCGTCTGGCTGGCTGATTGTCGCCCGCTCTCTCTCTGTCTCTCTCTCTATCTCTGTCTGTCTGTCTGTCTGTCTCTCTCTCTATATATAATCTCTATAGTCTATATATCATATATATCTGCTTTGCCTGCTTCTCTGTCTGTTCTGTTTCAATCTATGTCAAGACGTGGTGGATCAACCTGCCACTAAAACATGTAACGTTCCACCAGTGGCAGCTTAAGAAACAGATCTGTCGTATACGTCGCAGCTTATCTGTTAAATAACTAGGTTCGAGGTTGAGGTTTCCCGAAGACGCTAAATAAACAGCCAGATGTACATACATATATACTGCATCAGGTCTACTCATACTGCTTACTGTGTTTAGGTGGCGGTCCAGAAATATTTAATTGACTGAAGTTCAGGATCCAGTACTGTTCGAGAAACAATTCTGAATATAATTGCTCGTAAAAAGACATGCGTTCCCCGGTAAGTCACAGAACCAATCGCTGTCTGATTCAGAGACCATCTCAATCGATTCGATTTCAGGGTGGATCCCACCCATGGGCATCCGGGGGAATTGCCTCATTTTCTGTGTTCATAAATAGCCATTCTATTCAAAAACGTAATTTAGCCCCACCCCCTCCAGAAAAAGTTTGTCCCCCCCGAAAATTTTTACCCCCTAGACAAATTTTGCCACTAAAAAAGACGCCCATGGCCCACCGTATTGTGAGGTCGCTAGACAGACTGTTTCAAGATAGGGAAGGGTGTGAAAATCGGAGAACAACACGCTCGCAATCCTCCTACTATAAATTTATCTATTCTAAATTCAGACGGGCTGCGTTTCAAGCCGAGTACCAGGAGGGTCTACGCCATTAGATATAGATAAATATTGAAACATCGTCAGAGCTCCACAGAAAGGGAGCTACAACCATGACCTGTAGCTTCCGAAACTGAAAGTTAGTAATCGTGTAGAGGTTGAGATCAGCTAACACAGAGGGAATCTAGCCAATACACCTCTGGGCAATAGTCCCAAGTCAATAACGCTAGAACCAACGCAGAGTCCGGCTATGCAAGAACTTGCCCTGGAGAAGTTGCATCCTATGACAAATAAACGTGTGAGGTTGGAAGTTCCGTGCATGGAAATGTATAAAGCAATCGACTTGTGGTCGTGGTACAACACGCTGTTCGATAGACACCCGAACATGAATGTATACAGCGGAAAGACGTCGAGATTTGTCTTAGAACCTCTCTTTCCCAGGAACTAAGAGAACGACTGCATTATATCTTATATTAATTACGGCAATTCCAGCGTTACTATATGTAGAATCATTGTAAAAGGAAGCCCGTAGAAAGAAGGTACACAAAAGGGAACGACAATTGCCGGTAAAAGTAATCCATATTCTTTAAAAGGTCATCTTCAAGACGTTGACCAACTGGCGACCGCGGAAGAGGTAGAGTCGTATCCCGAGAAAGAGATGTACAGTGTTGCTTCTTTTAGGGAAGCGGCCAATCCTTAAACTTCCTTAGTGAGAACGGATATTATGGTACGGAACGGCCATTCCATAACGAAATTAGAAGCCTAGAAGAGGCAGTGATGTGGGTGACTCTGACTTAGAAGTGGACGGGAGTTATCCCCACCCCACTAAGTTATATACAAACCGCGACCGTTACAGTAGCACATCTATTAATGGGTAAATATGATTAAAAAATCCATTTTAGTGTTATGAATTGTAAAATACATTAATTTCCCTGTAGGCCTATATATAGGCCCTACTTGTGTTTTTCTTAGATTTCCTTCCTCGCAATGTGCACACATAATTTTATTACGTACATAAAAGCACATATTGCTGTGAATATAGATCTTCCCCCGAATTGGTATTTTGCCGAAATAGCGAGCAAATGCTCTGCGTGTACAGAATGTCACATGCTAAAGTTATTTCAGTGCGATGAACTACGAAACCCCATGCAAACGCATTCATTTTCAAACAAAAACATCGCAATCAGCAGCCGAAGCATCGCATAAAGATCGTCCGATTTATCATTACCAACATCCGCATCATCATTTCACCATATAATCACCACAACAACCACCACAACCAGCATTTGGACGCTGGGATGTCAAGAGTGGCAGCTGCGGCGTCGATGTTATCCAAAGGGGTGAATTCTGCGGGACCTCGGGACCCTGTCCCCTTCGCCGTCATTCTCTGAGTTTATAGCGGAAGACTGTGAGAAAATGAACCGCGGACGATAGACCAACATGGCCGCCGGTCAGGAAAAACATGAATCACGGTACTCCAGGGAAAAGGTCAGACGGGCACCACCACGCACAAAACCTTCGTCCATCAGCGTCTCTATAGGCTTTATGGGCTGATCTCTCTGCAGATAGACGTATATCCATATATTATAATTCCTTTATATATATATTTATATGTATTTATTAATACGTCGCGTGCTATAAATAATGTCATGTAAGTCCGAAGGCGTTCAAGTGAACATTCACAAGAATAAGCAAAAGATTTTTACGTGTTACTTTTACTTGTGTCAAGTAAGGTGGATTCAATATCAATAAATTAATAACAGTGGTTTTAGGTTTTGGCAGAGGAGAGAAAGAAGGGTAAATTGTGCCGAAATAACGTAGAGAAAAATAATAGGGCCTATATGATTTCTACGTGGGAATAGCCTACTTTTCAATTACCGTGCACCCGTGAGTTATAGTTCCCATGGCATACAATCCCACCATTGGGAGTGTATGCCATTGCTGTATTTCTAAACTTACTCCTTGTATGATTAATAGTAGGCCGATATGCATTGCATCAACCGTAGATAATAATATCATATTATTGAGCCATAAACCAAAGAATCTGTATATATAGGAATGAGAACTCGTGTAAATAATTGTATATCCGGTGTACTCCGGTGTGTCGCCCAGCTTCATGTTTTACACCAGATATTAAATATGCTTTCTTCTCCACATGCAAGTTTTTACTCTGAAAATAAAACTATAATTAGTCGTCGTTTTCTTCTAGACATAACAAACTGCATTTTATGCAAACAAGGCGTCACAATGTCTGACCGCCAGGGGCACTGCCTTTGCATAGATGATAAAACTAGTAACACGACGCTAATTAGGAATTTCCAGTCCTGTATAAGCTTAATATTGGTCCTTGGACATTGGCCTACAGTCATGTAAGCCAGGATTTATTCTCCAGTGACTATAGCAACTATGTGCAGTATCATATGTAGACATGAAGGGGGTCTATAAGCCAGTTGGTGTAAGGCTTTGTAAGCCCTACATAAGTATGAACTTAACGTATAATATGAGGGAGAGGGATAGAGTAATGGTAACACTCATGGCCAGGATGGCATTTGGTTCGCGGATCGATTCCCGTAACCTCCCTCTAGGGCGGCGCCTTTCATGGCTGCCAAACCGTGTGTTTAATTAAGATCTTGAGTGAACTTTAATGTTTCAATGTAATCTTACTGCGTCTGTCAGTCAGAAATAATAAAGAATATTTTCACGGGTTACAGCTAGTACTAAGTACCAATTATCGTTTGAAAGACAACAGTATCATTGTCAACGTACAACTCCCCTTGTAATTGTAAGTAGGCTAATGAGGATAGGGCCTATAGCTGGATATTTTTGGGGCACCAAAATTAAATCTTATATATTTAGGCCTATTTGGGATAAATTGGTTAAAATTGCATTAAAATCAAGAGTAAAATTATTTATTTTCACCCTCATTTTGGTGCCCCTTCCGATGCATTCGACCTAACATGCAGAATCGTTCAACACACACTTGAAAAAAATGTAGGCTATAAACAGCGGCGTAACTTTGGTCTAAAAAATGGGAGGGTACCAATTTCTTCTCTACTTTCACTTTTCGCATGAAGACCATTCTGGGCATATTGCCGTGCCAGTGGGTATATTGCCGTGCCAGTATTCTCATTAACATGTGTCAATACAAGTAGGCCTACTTTCGAAATTTTGTAGCACATAAGCTTACTTCTCACTCTGTCTACATACACGAAGCAAGGCACAGCCTGCGATCGCTGGGAAGGCACATTAATAAAATATTGATTGGAATTGTTTAAAAGTGGGGGGTACGTTACCCTTCAGTCCAAAAAGTGGGAGTACGGGTACCCTCGTACCCCACAAATTACGTCTATTTGTATAAAACATGTTAAGTCAACGCGTTTTATGCGCCTACGTCCCAAATAAACACCAAACGGATAAACAGGATCTTCTATCCATCGTCGAAAAATGCTGAGAGCTCTACGAAATCTGCCATTCTGTCCGAAGATATGACTGATTCCCCGCGATAAAGCGACGTCTTCTCAATTATTCACTCTGTTGAGCTGACCGACGGCCATCTTGAGAGATTCTATCACACAGGAGATTTCTCATCTGTCTGTAACGCCTCCACATGTCGAGTACATGGCGCCATCTATTGATGGATATATACATGTGTATAATACGTATTAGAATGCAGTCGATATTTCTTGGACGTTCGTCAATGTCAACGTCTGTGTAAGTTCTATGGCTGAGACGATTATCCCGGGGCTCTCTGACAACGAATCGCAATCAATTTCGTGATGTTTTCGCCGAGAATTTCCGATGAAAGAGAAGATAAGGCATAACTGTCTTTTCATGTTCCTGGACTGACGTTCGATTTAAACGGGAATTGTCACTATCATCATCATCATCATCATCATCATCATCATCATCATCATCATCATCATCATCATCATCATCATCATCATCATCATCATCTTCATCATCATCATCATCATCATCATCATCATCATCATCATCATCATCATCATCATCACCACCATGATCAGTGACGACTCTATAGATGGGAGGCACTTAACATAGTGCCTTTTAAACACTGGCGGAGATCTTCTTTGGTAGGTGAAGGAACACGGGAAACTTTTGAACTGATCTGGTCAAAAATAAAGTGAAAAAAATTTTCGTGAAAAATTTGTTGACTTTTTTGGTGTTTCTTCAGAATTTATGGCGGGGACAACTGTATACTGTGTTCTCCCCACTGTGAAAGGGGTCTTGTCCCCACGACCCTCCGGGATCGCCGCCCATGCTTTTAAGTACCTCCTTGGTCCACTGAGTTGCTCCCAAAGTAATTGGCCACACTATAACACTATTGTGGAAATTGGAGAGACGACGAAGTACTTGAAAATAACAAAACCCCAAAAGATATTTTCTAAATATACTGACGCTGTAGAGGTACTCGGATATGTGTGTGTATGACTGTATGTATCTATGTATGTTACATGTATGTACGCATGTAAGTGTGTGTGTATATATATATATATATATATATAATTCTCTGTATCTCACTCGCATTCTACATATGTATGTATGTAATGTATGTATGTATGCATGTATGTATGTATGTATGTATGTATGTATGTATGTATGTATGTATGTATGTATGTATGTATGTATGTATGTATGTATGTATATATATGTGTGTATGCGTGCATGTAAACATGTATTTATATGTACTTAATATAGCACCTTTTAGGTGTCGCTCGATGTGTTATAATAATAATAATAATAATAATAATAATAATAATAATAATAATAATAATAATAATAATAATAATAATAATAATAATAATAATAATAATAATAATAATAATAATAATAATAATATTATTATTATTATTATTTTGTTCTCCCGGATCTTGACCAGGACGGCCACTCCAGAGTCAACACCATTAATTAGTATCTTGCACCTGAGGGATCATAAATACCTCGGGTAAAAAACAAAAAAACAAAAAATAATAATTATAATAATATTCTTTTTTATTTCAAACCGACAAACGCAGTAAGATTACATTGAAACATGAAAGTACATTCAAGATCTTAAGTAAACACACGGTTTATGTTTATGTTTATGTTTAAATACTGTAGTGGTTACAATTTGCAAATCAATCGTAATCGTAATCGTAATCTCCAATTTTCTAAAGCGCCACTGTAAAGCTGAGCGCAAAGCACCAGCTTATTCACGAGCGCTGCGACGTATCCGAGGGTTGTCGAGAAATCGATGTCCGTTGGTGGTCCGAGTCCGGTTGCCAGAGAGACCAGAGAGAGGCAGAGCAGCTGTTCCGGAGGGTTTCGTTATCAAGCATATGCTATACTTTGTCAGAGCTACTTACTTACCTAAAGGGCTAACCGGAAGTCCCATCGAGTGACAGTATTTGCGGTCCACTTAGAGATGGCCTTGCGTGCAGCCACAGCGCTTAAGCGATCTGCTAAGCGCTGCACGTGAGCTATAGCAATCGACAACAGTCGGGCAGCGCTTAATGGATTGTATATAGTTGGGGCGTTTAAGTGAAGGAATTCCTATTCAGCGGAACTATATAGCACTTGGCCAAGAGCGATTAATAGAAGCCGTTCTTTGTCACCAGACGGCGCCACGCAATTGCAGGACGAAGGAACGCAGGAGAAAGCATTTGTTTATTTGCAGCGGTGGAAGTATTTGGCCGCTTAGATTCGTTCGAAGAATTATGGCCAACCGGCGTTCCATACATCTGTGTCTCTATTGCGCCATCCAGGGAAGGAGGCTAACACGTATGTCTCTTACCTCAGCGTCTGCGGCTCGAACCCATCCTTTCACGACATCTATATCTCTTTCATCAATTGCACGCTTCTTCGTCTTTCTGTCCACTTTTCAACTCAATCTATCCTACCACTGTTCAACTCCTTTCAACGCACAGGTTGCTTGTGTCTCAGTCAGTCAGCCTATCTGGCTGTCTGTCTGTCTGTCTGTATGTATGTATGTATGTATGTATGTATGTATGTATGTATGTATGTATGTATGTATGTATGTATGTATGTATGTATGTATGTATGTATGTATGTATGTATGTATGTATGTATGTATGTATGTATGTATGTCTGTCTCTATCTTTCTCTCTCTCTTTCTCATGCATTACTCTCTCTCTCTATCTATCTGTCTTCTCTTTCTCACACCTAAGCTCTCTCACAGCTCTCTTGTTCTATCTCATATATCTGTCTCATAGGCCTATCTCCTAATGTATCGAGTCTACACAAACTCATCTCTATACGTCTCTTCACTGGTTACTCCATGTTGTTCTCTTCAAGCCAGACGAGGACTGCGGTCGTCATCTCAAGGTGACTTTGCCATCGCTCGTTCAGTCAGAAAGTTTGGAAATCGAGCATTTGCATTAGCTGAATGGAACAAACTTCCGGACTTTATTCGCACATCCTCGTCACCTTCGATCTTTAAATGTAACCTTAAAACCTACCTGTTTAAGATGTACTGTGACTAGTGTTTTTTCTGTTACGCGCTTTCGTGCAAGATGTCTTTTGTTTAGGCGCGTTATAAATGCCAGATTATTATTGATTATTATTATCTCTCTTATATATAGGCCTATCTTATATCTCTTTTTCAGATCTCTTTCATATATTTTTCAAATCTCTCTGAGATCCTCTCATATCTCTCTCGCGCGCGCGTTTCATTCTTCCTTCTATATCAATCATCCTATCCTTCCATGTTTCCACTCGCCGTACTTTCACCCATCCTTCAATTAACGCTGTAGTCTGCCTCAGACCTGTCTTGACCTCTAAACCTCTGTCTCTCTTTTTCTGTCTATCGGTCTGTCTCTCTCTCTTTCTCTCGCTAGCTCTCTCGTATATAAATATCCTTTCTTCTGTTTCGCTTTCTATGTAACTGTCTGTCTGTCTGTCTGTCTGTCTGTCTGTCTGTCTGTCTGTCTGTCTGTCTGTCTGTCTGTCCGTCTCTCGCTCTTTCTTCCATCACTGCTTTTATCATTCAACGCCTCCGCTCTTCCACTCCTATCCTTTCACCACTTCTCCATTTTTATCTCCAGTCGATCCTGATCGATCTATATGTGATTGTTCGCTACATCATATTAAAAGGCTGTTCCTCAATCTCTCCTTTCTTCCATCACTCTTCTCATCCGTCGATCCTTTCCTCACCACGTCCACCACTTCCCTTTTTATCTACCCACACTTGCACTCGTGCTTCCTGCTTTCCTCTCGAATCCTCTCTCAAAATAAATAAAGAAATAAATAGATAAATATAATTTAATATATTAAGTAAGATTAGCATCAGTCACATATTTTTGTAGTTTTTTTTAGCCAACTCCGAAAGACAACCAACGGTTTGAAAGGTTAGCGACTTCATTTCCTTAGCCTCGGCATGCATATGACGGCGGATGGTCAGTCCTCTCCCTCGCCGTCTTATCTTCCTACTAACAGCGTACGGCCAATGTACTCATTTGATAGACGAGTTCGCTAGGAGGCGTAAGTGTAGCATAAATCACAAAACCTATAGAGTCATCTATTCTTCCGTAAACTTATAAGTTCAACAGAGAATATATATTTTTATATATTGCATGTAGTGGTTAAAGTGGTTTAGGTAAGCAGTGGGAACTTCAAAGAAAAGTTTTATTGGAACACATGCTTTACCAGGGTTCTACTGCATTGTGAGCAGTGGGAAGTGGAACGCATGCAAAGAATTTCGAGAGCAGTGAGAACGCCGTTTCCACGCGTTCCCACCCACTTTAAACGCTGAGTACATGTCATATAATTTTTACATATTATATATGAATATGACATTGTTGCAATATCTATTAGATTATCATGCACGTATCTGATCACAAATCATTTATTTAGCTCTGATGAATGGGAAACAAATCTCGTTTCCTGTGTTTGTATTTATTGCATTGGAATACATTATGCATGAAACATAAATGAAACATCATTTGTCAGATTTATTCCATACTTCGCCACATCAGATGCACCACACCATCGCTCTTCCTCTTCCCACCATAACTCCGTCCATTCGTTCTTTCATCCCATCTCACTCCCTCCTTCCATCTCCTCCCATTTCTCCCTCTTTAACTCCCTATTTGTTCCTTCTCCCTCTCATCCTGTCTCTTTAATCTCATATCCCTCCCTCCCTCTCTGTCTGTCTGTCTGTCTGTATCTCTCTGTCTCTCTGTCTCTGTCTGTCTGTCTGTCTCTGTCTCTGTCTCTGTCTCTGTCTCTGACTCTGTCTGTCTGTCTGTCTGTCTCTCTCTCTCTCTCACTCTCTCTCTCTCTACTTATATACTTATACATATTCGTGTTTGGTGGATAAGTATCTGGACATATACACAGCGCCTTTAATTTCTATCGACGACGCTGACCTCCCCCTCCCTTAGGCCCATAAGACGACGCATGTAGTCTTTAAATGCGTCGGTGCTATCTGTAGCTAAATGAGAAGACGACGCCGAGGGAGAAGTTCGCCGCGCGTGGAAGCCAGTCCCGACGGTCCAATGGCCAACATTCAACCGCGCGTTGGTCTGGACAGCGGCTTTACGACGTCTGCGTTTTATGATCCGTGGCTGAAGGAGGCAAAGGCCACTGGACGATAAACATCATGGTCTTCATCGGAATCCAAAGGAAGGATTACGGTGTCACACACAGATATCAATAGACAGACAGACCGACGGACAGACAGGCAGAAGAAGTGGACGAAAGAACAAACAGAAAGGTGCACGGTGAGACAGGCTTACAGATAGACAGACAGACACACGCAGACATACAAACAGGCAGGCAGACAGAAAAACAGACAGACAGATAGACGCATACAAACAGACTTACAAACAGACAGACAGGCATGCATGCATGCATTGCATGCATACATACATACATACGTACATACATACATACATACATACATACATACATACATACATACATACATACATACATTAGTGTGGTCCAAAAAAATAAAGTTCAAGCTTGAAACCAGGCCACCCTCTCAGTTTTTTACACCTGTCAATAGTATTGTTGAGACAAAATTTCAGCTTCTTATTCCAACTGGAAGATGGTGCTCAATGACAAATAAATATTACCATATAGTAGTATTTGCTGTAAATCTCGATGCCGTATAACTTGGTCAACATTTATCATGGAGATGAGCTTGAAATAGTTTATGTTGTGTTATCAGACTTACTTACTTACTGGTACTTGAAACAAAAAAGTGTACAGTTCTTGTTGAAGGCCATGGTGCCTACTTCCTGTGTTTAGGGCTGACATGTTTTCAGAAGTGAATTTTTACATTACAATTGCTGCAGCGCTTGGCTGTGATCCTTCTGCCCTGCCACTTTCGCGTAACAGAGTGCGTAAGAAAGCCAGGATAGAGCATGCTGAAGCTGTAAGATCTGAATTTGTACCAGATTAGCCACTGGTACTACACTGGGTTGGGTAGACCCTGCCTAAGATCTTTGGAGCAGGAAATGTAGACCAAATGCCAGTGCTGGTTTCTGGTGATGGTGTGAATAAGCTCCTCTTTGTGCCCAAATTAGCCTTTGGGACAGGATGCAATGAATTCATGGTCGTTCATATTCTTCTGAAGTTGTGAAAGCTGACAGTTGACAAGGTTCAAGCCTTGAGCTTTGATACAATGTCTGTCAACACTGGGCATTTCAACGGATTGTGTGTTCTGCTGGAAGACAAATAAGCTGAGAGCTCTTGTGGTTGGCCTGCCGTCATCATGTAATGGAATTGATTTTAGCCAAAGTATTCACCTTGTGCTGCAGTCCACCTGTTCTCCATAAATTCCAATCTTCAAAATATTTAAAGCTGCTGGGAAGGTGTGACATGTGTCAACTTCCGAGGACTGGAAGTCATATCCGGCACTGCAGACCCCCATGAAACAGCGTCAGTTTTCTCAAGCAGTGTCCTGAAAGAAAGTCAGATTCAGAGATCAGAGACAACAGTACTACCAAGAGCTCATTGAGCTGACAGTGGTTGTCCTTTGAAGTCAGTCTTCAATAATTCACTGGAGAGCCCTGGGCCAATTCACCACGCACATTGGATGGCCACGTTACTGTATGCAATCAAAATCTACATTTTTCGCGATCAACCTGATCTATTCTTGAAGAAACTCAGATTCATTGATTTTTTAAGTTTGGTGCCCTGTTTTACGCAAAGGCTTGGACAAAGACCCACTTGCTGCTGAAGCTCCAGAACAAGATCTGTCACTTTGGATTGGTCTATGACAATATGAGTCTATTGACTGTTAGGTTAGCGTTGCTGCCAGGAAGGTCCTAGAAAACCACTTGTGGTACCTTTCAGATGAGGCTGTAGGTCTGGCAATGTTCTCAGACCAACTTCCCGTAACAGATAAAATGAAGATTGTCGACAGAATGACTGCAAGACCAACTTCTTGTAAGAGATAAAATGAAGATTGTCGACAGAATGACTGCAAAGCCTGGTGAAAGGAGGTGAGAAGTGATGCTAAGGTACTGAAGGAGGATTTTCTGGGTGATTTTACAACCCAGTGAGCACTGACACTACTGTCACACCTGAAGATGAGTGATTTTTTTACACTTCAGCCAGAGAAATGGATTGAGAATGAGGATTATAAGCAAGGTAGAGAGTGGTGAACGACACGGCTGAGAGGGTGTGAAGTTGTTCGAGGAATTCTACTGACTCATCACCAATGATGAAGAAGAAAAGCAGTTTCTTCTCCAAGTGGTCGAGCAAATATGAAAGCTGTTCTCACTCACACAACAAAGAAGACTGCTGTTGACGCAGTACTTGCAAAGCCTTGCAGTTTCTAGATTCAAATACTGTAACAGGTGTTGAAATTATAAAACAAGAACAATCGACATTCGATTTTCATGGACTGGACGATGTTTTTGACATTTTTGGACATTTGCAATTCATTAAACCTTCTGAAATTTTACAGTTCCATCTGTCTAACTGTTCTTGTATTACATATGTTGTCAAATTACAGTAATATTTTATCTATCTTGAAATAAAATGCATTTGTATGCCAACACCCTCATTTCTGCAATTAATGTCTATTTATCGGTATATGACGAAGTTACATAGTCCGTGAGCATCGTCTTCCAATTGGAATTGGAAGCTGAAATTTTGTCTCAATAATACTATTGATAGGTGTAAAAAACTGAGAGGGTGGCCTGGTTTCTAGCTTGAACTTTATTTTTTACCATGTGTCTGTGGACCACCCTAACATACATACATACATACATACATACATACATACATACATACATACATACATACATACATACATACATACATACATACATACATACATACATACATACATACATACATACATACATACATACATACATACATAGAGGTAGATAGACGTACAGGGAGATAGACATATACAGAGAACAGACATACGCAAAGACAAACAGACTTACAGGTAGACAGACAAGATGATACGGAGAGTCAAGAAGAAATAGCAGTAGGCCTATATACGGCAGAGAGATATAGATGGGCGAAAAAAGGTACATGCAGACAGACACTGCTAAAGAAATTGAGAAACGGAGACAGAAAGAGGGAGACAATAGAAGAAGAGATTGCATGCCGAGAAACGGAGATAGACGCACAGACCGATACTTAGAAACAGACAGACATGCAACAGAGTTCAGAGATCAGCAGTGGAAGAATACTCCATGGTCCATATTAAAGATTGACTACAAATTGTTCGTGAAACATTTAACGACCAGAATATATATATATATATATATATATATATATATATATAAATTATATATAATATAAATATTTATAGATGGAGGGAGGAAGGGAGGGAGAAACTAACGAACAAAATAGCTGCCTGAAAGACTTGAAAAAACAAAATATGTGTGTGTGTGTGTGTGTGTGTGTGTGTGTGTGTGTCTTCTGTCTATGCATGCTATATACATGTATACGTGCGTGTTGTGTGTCGATATTTTAAGACGTAAATGCAGAGCCAATCTAGGCCAACATTCATACATATATATATACACATATATACATACATATATACGCTCCCTATTACTATTTGAGCTCACCTTGATACCCCTGAATATGGCGGCGGGGTCGCACCGGAGACCGGCCCTGGAATCCTCTAATTAAGTTTTCTTAGTTAAGGATAATTACGATAGCTCTGAATTGGTTTCTCCCGCTCGAGTATACTACATATCTCTCTTCTCTATGATTTTTTTGTTTTTACTTGAACTCGAGGGGGGACCTCCTGTACAGCCATGGCACTACTCGAATTGAGAATTGATTTAAATGATGGGTATCCCTGCCCAGCGGGACTCTCATCCCTTTGGGGACGCCCATTGCCACCAGTGACTATAAATATAGCGACACTTGTACTGTTACAGTACTTATCCTCCTTCTTAGTTTTATTGTCATTTGATTTGTATCTGAACTTAGTTGACAGTTGATTTAGTTGACAGTTTGTTGAATTTAGTTAACAGTTGATTGTTATTGATCGTTATTGGTTACTGGCGTGCAATACAGATGATTGATTGATTTATTGATATATATATATATATACATATATATATATATATAGGCTATAAAATAGAACATCAAGAAATCGTATTTATGCAAACGTATATATTATCTGTATTTGACGTATAATGTATCTTCCTTCCGTCATATATGACGCACATTTATCATATATATATATATATATATATATAATTATATATATATATCAGTGTTGTGCACAAGACCAAAAACCTAAGACCAAGACCGAGACCAAGACCGCATGGTCCAAGACCAAGACCGAGACCAAGACCGCATGGTCCAAGACCAAGACCGAGACCAAGACCGCATGGTCCAAGACCAAGACCGAGACCAAGACCGCATGGTCCAAGACCGAGGCCGCATGGTCCAAGACCAAGACCTAAGCCTCAAAACCAATAGGGCCTACCGTAAACGCCATTCTCGATTTAAGTGTAACATAATCCCATCATTCACATCAGCTGTGTATTACATTTTATAAGAACTAATTTAAATCACATAAGGTTTTGTCCCCAAGTCTTGACCTGTGAGGTCTCATGAAGAGTCCACTACAGCTAAAAACCCTCTCAACAGGTTCAGGTGTTGATGAAATGCAAAAAACTATTGATCGCAAAGACCAGCAAATATCGACAACAACAAAACTTTTCACAAATGCTCCACACTCCACTCTCGATCCCACCCAAGCTGTGCTGGCTTTAGGTATACATATAGGCGATATAGGTACTGCCTAGAGCGGCATTTCTCAAGGGGCGGAAAATTCCGGCAAAATAAAAATAATATAATTAGTTAATAAGAAATTAAATGGAAATATATGTTTTAGTAAGTAGCAGCATTTTTGTCCATGCTGCTTGCCCATTGCGATAAAACTGTCAGAGGCCGCCTCTGCACCCTAGGTCGAGACCAAAGGCAAATGACCGAGACCAGACGCCCAAGACCAAGACCAAGACCAAGACCGCACCTTTAAGACCAAGACCAAGACCAAGACCGGCACATTCAAGACCAAGACCGAGACCAAGACCGCATGTTTTCGGTCTCGAGACGGTCTCGAGACCAAGACCGCGGTCTCGAGACCCCATCACTGATATATATATATGTATATGTATGTAGTATATACATTGAAATAAGTAATAAGTAGTATATATGCGTATAGAAATCCGTCAGAGCGTGACATTGCCAATTTTCAGACGGAGGCAACCTCCAGCAATCGAAGAGGAAATCCGGAGATTCGATGAAAAGACAGAGCTTGAGCTATGGCAGAGAGAGAGGGGGGAGAGAGAGAACGAGAGAGACAGACGAGAGACAGACGAGAGAGAGAGGAGAGAGAGAGAGAGAGAGAGAGAGAGAGAGAGAGAGAGAGAGAGAGAGAGAGAGAGAGAGAGAGAGAGAGAGAAAGAGAGAGAGAGAGAGAGAGAGAGAGAGAAGAGAGAGAGAGAGAGAGAGAGAGAGAGAGAGAAGTTCTGAAAGATGTGGCACGTGCTGTCAACAATGGTGTGGCCATCTGAATGAAATGTTTTGAAAGATTACTTCGACACTTCTGCATGCATGCAGGCAATGTCAGGCATTGTTTCGTGGTGGTTAACAAGGTTTTGTATAAGTATGCATGTATGTATGTGTGTAGGTATGTATGTATGTATGCATGTATGTGTGTATGTAAATATATATATATGCCTGTATGCATGTATGTATGTATAATATATCTCCATATGTTTATATGTATGCATGTGTATATATATATATATATATATATATATATATATATATATATATATATATATATATATATATATATATGTATGAAGACGCTTAGTATATAGGGCCTTTGCGGAACCTGTAAGAACTGCTCCACTGTCTTTGAAATGCGATGTCATTAAAGTCGAGCTCGTATATCGATGACTTAATCTCTTGCGTTCTTCTAGAACTGAACGAGGTTCCGTCGTAAATGAGATCAGAAAAGCAGATTCATATTGAACTCCTTCTCCGAACGATACGCGATTAGTGTGACGCAATTACTGAACGGAACCAAAGACGAGCTTTTGCATACAGAAATACTCACCCAACCAACCACGAGCAGACACAGTGACAACGAAGAGGTACAAAATGGTAGATATGTCTAGAAATATATGTACTCTATATACAGACAGGCAGACAGACAGGCCGACAGAAAGACAGTGTATGCAGCAGAGTCTCTCGTGTCGTCTGCTCTCATTGCTCGTCTGGCGCCAAGAAACTTACAGCAATCGTCACTTATCGGATT
>OY744603.1:57479531-57489556 GCA_963556255.1 Allolobophora icterica | reverse complement strand
GACGAAGTAACACAAGGCAGACAGACAAGGGATTTGAGAGGTTATGCCTTCAGACATATACTATAGCCCTGCCCGCCACGTCCCACGCCCACATTCGACAGACAGACTGTTGCATAAATGTAAAGATAGGAGTATATGTATATGTATATATGCGTAAACATGTATAAAGTGTCTACCTATGTATATGTCTATACATATATATATGTACAATTTGTATATACATATGTATATGTATATGTATATGTATATAGATATAGAATCCATGTCCATATATATTTCGGGAGAGGCTATATATAGAGATGTGTTTGTTTTGTCATTGAGCGGCTGAAGACAGTTGATAGATCTCATGATAAGAGATCTGCTAAAATCTCACATGTTGATATAAGTGATGCGTTTCCATAGAAACTGAGTGCCCCTCCAACATCATCAGTCAGAGATTTCTACAGCGTACGAAGTGTCCGTGCTTGGAAGGTCAGTGAGTACGTCGAAGCCCTGATGTCACTTCAATACAAAGAAATTGCACGAGAGACGCCAAGAGATGCAGATATGACAGACAGACAGACAGACACAGACATAAACAAGCAGACAGACATATAGACACAGATAAACAGATGCACATACAGACACATGCACAAATGCAGGCATTCAACAGATAATCCTGTAGATCTCAAGTGAGAGGTTATAAGACCAATGAAGAGGCAGCTGTTGTCAGTTGTAAGGGATCAACGATCGACCTGTCTGTCTGTCTTTCTCTCTAACTGTCTGACTTGCTGTACGACTTGCTGTCTGCCTATGTGTCTGAGATTCTGAGCGTATAACAGTGTTGGTCCTACGAGTGTGTTTATCTGCAATATGTCTGCCTATGAGTCCCTTTTAATGGCTCCTGTCTCCTCGTTATGTCTGACTTTGCCTGCTTGCGTGTTTGAGCATATATACGTCTGTAATGTCTGTATTTTCTTTGTCTGCTACCCAGCTACTCTGCTTGTGTATGTGTCTATGCATTTGTGTGTGTGTGTGTGTGTGTGTGTGTGTGTGTGTGTGTGTGTGTGTGTGTGTGTGTGTGTGTGTGTGTGTGTGTGTGTGTGTGTGTGTGTGTGTGTGTGTGTGTGTGTGTGTGTGTGTGTGTGTGTGTGTGTGTGTGTGTGTGTGTGTGTGTGTGTGTGTGTGTGTGTGTGGTGTGTGTGTGTGTGTGTGTGTGTGTGTGTGTGTGTGTGTGTGTGTGTGTGTGTGTTTAATTCCTGTCTCTACCATCGCTGGTCGTAGATTTCTCTGCTCAGTTTGCGCAAAGGCGACGTGGTGGTTGCACTGACGAGGACGGACTTTCACGGTCCAGCATAGAAGTTTAGCATCTTATAAGAATAAGTTGGTCTTGCAACCTGCTATATACATGAAACTCCTCATCCTCTCTTTGCCGCTTTTCGATAGTGGTTTCATGTTGTTAGGCTCGGAATTCATGTATCACAAACATTATATTCAGTTTATCTTCAACTGGTTCTATATAAATTTGCAATTACGATTACAGTATAGTTTGTATACATGTATGTATTGTACCGTATTTAAAAAAATTGAAACGCCTCTAGACAGTAGATAGCAGATAAAGGCGCTCTCAACGTGGGATCCCCGAGGGAAAGAAAGGCTTTCAAGGAGCGGAGGGTAGGGAAGAGACCCAGACAAAATCTTTGATCGAATTGAGGGGGCAGGCCGTTCCAGGAGGAGGGACCCACAATAGCGAACGCGCGATGTTGAACCATAGCAATCCTCGCCTAAGGGACAAAGAGATCAAGTCGATCAGCAGAGCGAAGGGGACGGAGGGAGGGTATACGGAGGTCGGTTTGTGCATTAGATCACGAAGATAATTGGGAGCCAGTCCCTGCAGGGTTCTGGAAACTAAGAGCAAAATATTATACTGGATTCGAGAAGCAACAGGAAGCCAGTGGAGCTGATCAGATATCGATAGGTTGAAATGCGAGGAAGGTGGGCAATAAGCCTGGCAGCAGAATTCAAGACCAAATGAAGGGAAGATAGACGTGCCTTGCATGGGAAGACGAGTTGCAGCAGTCAACGCGGCAGCAGATAAAGGCATGAACTACGGCAGTGAACGCAGAAGAATAGACAGATCTTCGAAAGGCTCTTCAGGCGCCTCAGGTGATAGTATACCAGGAGCGCGTTAGATTCGAGAGGTGTTCAGAGAACGTTAGGTTGTAATTGTAATTGTAATTGTAAACCGAACACTTAAATAGCCCCGCTCAGATTAGCGGTGCTTTCAACCCGAATCAATGCCAGCACCGGCAAAAAGGAAGGTTTTCAGGCGTCTACGGAACTGGAGAAAAGAGGGCAAGAAGCTCTTGGCGGAGATACAAAGGTATGCACAGTTCCAAGCGGAGGAGCCAACATAGGCGAAACTCCTATAGATTGTGCCGTGGAAGAGCGCATACGAGGGACAACCATAAGGCCGCGAGCCGAAGATCGCAAGGAAGACTCGCAGGCAAGGAAGAAACTGGGTTCATTCATTTTTCTTTTTTTATTCCGTAACCATCCAGAGAAAAAACAGTGATACAATAATACATAACGAAACAGTAGCGCCCCCTACCCTCCCCCTATGCAAAAATTCATTAAGTAAGACGGAGCAGAGCCAGTGAGGCAGCTGCGCATGAGGGTGACGGTTTTAACCCTTTAACGACGAATGTGTACTAAAATGCATGGAAACCTATTCCCTCTTATCGCTAAAGGATTAAACTGAAATCGCTGTTGACCAGGGAGCCAGTGGTTAGCTTGCTGTCCAAGATGACACCCAAGTCGCGAACACTGGATGAGTAGGTGAAAGCAGGATATTCTGCTGACAATAGAGAAAAATCAAACGTGGACAGTTGCTGTCTAGTACCAAACCAGATGAGCTGAGTGCTTGAGGAGCTAAGGACAGAGCCGATCAGCAGACATCCAAAGATTGAGATCAGAAGAGAGAGAGAGAGAGAGAGAGAGAGAGAGAGAGAGAGAGAGAGAGAGAGAGAGAGAGAGAGATAGAGAGAGAGAGAGAGAGAGAGAGAGAGAGAGAGAGAGAGAGAGAGAGAGAGAGAGAGAGAGAGAGAGAGAGAGAGAGAGAGAGGAGAGAGAGAGAGAGAGAGAGAGAGAGAGAGAGAGAGAGAGAGAGAGAGAGAGAGAGAGAGAGAGAGAGAGAGAGTGAGAGTAAACGATCCAGCTACAGCATGCTGTTTAGAAGGAGGGTCATGCACAAAGGTTTGGAGTCTTTGGACGTCATCAGCAGTATGTATGTATATATAGTATTGTATTGTATTCAGATATTTATAAAGCGCTTCTAGCGGGAGGGCCATTCAGAAGTGCTCCCAGTGCGAAAGACCCCGAGAGAAGAAGCAAGTTTTAAGAAACTTAAAAGAGGAAGAGACGTTACCTGAGAGCATAGAAGAACGAACGAACGGAGGAAGCTCATTCCAAAGAGCAGGGCCAATGGAGGCAAAAGACCTAGACTGAGCCAGAGAAGTCCTGACACGGGGAACGAGGAGGTCCAAACGGTCAGAGGAACGAAGAGGACGAAGAGAAGCAGCAGACTGAGGGCGATGAATTAAGTCACATAAATATTTCGGAGCGAAACTAAGGTGAGCCTTAGAGACAAGGATGAGGACCTTAAATTGGATGCGGGCAGAAAGCGGGAGCCAGTGGAGTTCTTCTGCCATAAAGGTGGTGATATGAGAGAATCGAGGAAGACGGGCAATTAATCTAGCAGCAGCATTGAGAATGGACTGAATAGGAGCAAGACGGACCTTAGCAAGACCAATGAGGAGGGAATTGCAGTCGTCAAGTCTAGAGCAGACAAGTGCATGGACAATCGAAGTGAAAAATTGGAGATTTCATTTATTTATTTATTTTTTATTTATTCCGGATATTTCTATAGCGCCTCTCGAAGTCAACTACTACTCATAGGCGCTCCCGACTACAGCATTTGATATACTGTGCCGGAATTTTCACGCCGAAGCGCCACGAGCAATTGCGAGTGAATGACTTGCCCAAGGTCCGTACGCAGCGGCTAGAGTGGGATTCGGACCTGCAACCCTCCGGTCACAAGGCGCCGAACTTACCACTGAGCCACCATCATGAGAGAGAGCGACGGATAGCTCTAAACCGCCTTAGGTGAAAATAGGAAGTGCGGGTGAGTTTGGAAATGTGTTCAGTAAAGGTAAGAGAATTGTCAAGGGTCACTTCTAGATTACGAACGGTAGACGAGAAAGTGAAAAGCGCAAATCTTTGAGAGAGCAGAGCAAAGTCAAGTTTCTGAAGTAGCTGACTGAAAGGGAGGTAGAAGACCAGATTGTTCCAGATAGGGAAGAAGTTGAAGAGAGACTTAGGTGAATGGGTTTTGGATAGAAATGATAGATTAGAGATTGGACGGTAGTTTTGGCAGATGTGTATGTGTATGCATAAGTGTATGTATAATGTATGTATGTATATATGTATGCATGTATGTATGACTTGTATGTATGTATGTTTGTATATGTTCGTACGCATTTGAGTCTGGACATTTAATTAGCCCCTTTTTAGACACCTCACGAAGGCGTTTGTTTAAGTGGATGTCAGCCTGAGAATAATTGTGAAGTAAATTTTAAAGCCTATAGGCCGACATTGAAGAGAGCCTTCCCCCTTAACGAAGACCAGAGGCAATTCATGGGGCCTTTCTCCCTCCTCGTTCATCGCACCCTCCTTCCCTGCAGTTGACTTCACAAAGAGATATTTGTATGTCGGAAATACCGTTCAATTGCGTATAGAGTACTATACATGTGTGATGTTTTAGCTTAAGCTATACATCAATGGTTCCATGTTCACGTCAATAGTTTCGAGGGTATAGCGGCTGCAAGTTGTTTTAAATCTCTATAGCTGAAGATTATAATGAACAGTAGGTGTATATAATATATATATGTATGTAATATATACACATTATATGCATATGTAATGGTACAGTACGCAGGCACAATATATATATACATATATGCATACATATATATATATATATACATGCTCATGTAGACCGGATGCAATAAGAGCTAATGTCTCTAAGTCTTCGTGAAAGATGGCGTTCGTTCAATGAAAGCGACCGTCGTAGGTTCGTCCAATTGGTTGGTTCGTATTCGGAGCACGTCTTTGTCAGTCTGTGTCAGTCTGTGTCAGTCTGTGTCTCTATGTCTCTCAGATTGTATCTGTGTGTGTGTGTGTGTGTGTGTGTGTGTGTGTGTGTGTGTGTGTGTGTGTGTGTGTGTGTGTGTGTGTGTGTGTGTGTGTGTGTGTGTGTGTGTGTGTGTGTGTGTGTGTGTGTGTGTGTGTGTGTGTGTGTGTGTGTGTGTGTGTGTGTGTGTGTGTGTGTGTGTGTGTGTGTGTGTGTGTGTGTGTGTGTGTGTGATATATAAGATCGTCGTCGATTGGTCTTGATCTACTTATGTGAATTTGTGTGTATCAAAGTATCACACATACATCCGGCAACTGAGACCATTTATATTGCCCTGGATGTAAACATGTGTAACTTATACTCAGACAAACACAAACATGCACGCAAACACACACATACAGACACACACACATATATATACACGAGACGCATCCATTTTGGCACTGATGTCATGATATGTATACGTGTATGTGTGTATATATATATATATCAGTGAAACTTATATTTCTAGATATAAATCTCATCTGATACGTATTCAAATGTTGCATCATGATACATGTAGATATATGCTTGCATATGACAAATATACACATGATGTAATCGTGTGTGTATATTAGTTTAATATACATCGATATATATGTATATATCAGTAGATATATCTAAGTTGTAACTCACGTCAGCCATCGGTGTCCGAAAGCAAACAGTATAGACACTGCGTAAACACATTACGTGTAACACAACCTGCGATAGAGGACATATATCCTTCTATGTTGATATATGTATACCTAATGTACATTATATGTATATATATTCACACATGTTTGCATATATGAACATGCATATATCCAGGAAGGTACATATGTATACATAAACTCATATATAATATTGTGTTGATATATCCTTGAGGACATATACATCCTATACTCTGTCGATATGTAATTGAAAATCTGCGTATATATCTGCAATACGGATGTTTTGACAGATGATGCTGATGAGAAAGAGAAGAGCGACCATCGATTTATAACTAAGATGAAAATTTATCGTTTTTCTACTCTGTCATAGATCGATGCCTTGCGTGTTATGATAACGGCGCTACAGAAGCGATTAGATTAGATTAGGTTTAGGCTATGTTAGACTATAGAAACACGTTCACGGTCGCCACACAATAATACGTTACATTTAATGCACGTCACATTGCAGCGTTCGCGTAATGTTACATTACAACACATGCAATTGCATTGCAAGACAGAAGTAAATGGGATATAATTCTATATTAATCGTCTTAGATCAGAAGTCTGCAGGCTTAAAATGCCAGATAGATGACTCTAATGCCAGTATTAATTGAACAAATCTGGTTTGTCTATATAGCATTCTGTACATCTGTTTTTCTGTACGTTTCTCTACCTTTCTGCCTTTCTATAGTCTGCTTGTCTTTCTGTCTATCTCTCTGGCTGCAGTGTGTCTACCGCTTAATATTAATTTCAGAATTTATCAGTTTTAGAATAGTGCATATTCGTGAACTCTTCACCTTCTAGCCAACCTGCTGTACCTGATTATCCTCCAGTCTCATGACTATCTCCCGTCCCCCAGTCGCCACACAGGAGTACATTACCTTTAATGCACGTTACATTGTAGCGTTCGCGTAATGTAGGCCTAAGCGCTTCAAGTTCTCCAACCGATAGGCTATATATGCCACAGCCCCCTCTCGACTCTGGAACGATCTTCTACCTGAATTCCGAATATTCTCAGTTCCTCCACCAATACCGCCACTCACCGACCGTCATCTGCCTCAGGCTCCTCTACTTATCACCCCACAGGCCTTCCACTCCAAATTGAAGAGCCACCTCTATATAGGCCTACCTTAATCCTTGCAATCCTCCGCCTTCCAGGCTTCCTGCATGGTTCTCAACGAAACCCACCTTAGCGGCTCCTCTCCCTCCTCTCTCTGATATACTGCGTGATCGATATACTGCGAGTCAATAAAGTTGGTCGAAAATATTCAACTTGATCGACTTGCAAGTCGAGTCCATCAAATGTTTTGACAAGTCGAGTTGATCGTTGTTTTCTCGACTTGACTATGAAATATTTTACTTATTTTTGCGGCTACGTCACACAATGATCCACATGATGTAATGACGTAATCCTGTGTAAACAAACATCTACCGTATTAATCTGATTTCACGTTCAGTGCAAATTATGATCTTGGTGGTTTCGTTTAGTAAAAGCTGCAGAGATACTTTTTTTCAGTTGTAGGGTGAAAATGGAGAGGTTAAGCTGCGTTAAACTACAAACTATAGTAACTAACTTCGGTAATATTGATTAGTTTAAAGTTTCTTGAACTGACTGTAAACTAGACATTGCACGTCCTCTACTGCCGTCTTTTTTGTTTAGCTGCTACTAATTTCTGTACCGTACTGTAGGACAGCACTTCACAAGGTACTGGTCCGCGGACCGATGCCAGTCCGCGAGCCCTCAGTTGCCGATCCGCAAAGTGAGTCAAGAAACTGGACAAAAAAGACGATAGACGTTTTCTCGATTGGGTCTCGCTTTGAACTATCTTCAAAAAACACGATTGTTTCGCAATCAAAACCATTTATGTGAAAATGGAGAGGTTAAGATGCGTTAAACTACAAACGCATAGGTGAACCATTTTCATATAAATTAAAAATATTTGTTCTGGGAGTAAATGTATTTAAGCTATTGTAACTCGTTTCTTAACTCTTATGATTAATACATATTTAAGGTGATCGAAAAAGAAATATAATTAATCATTTGGGCACCGGTCCTGCTGCAATGAAAAATTCCTGCTAATACAACACACTGAAAAGTAAATTCCTGCCGGTCCGTTACGCTGAAAAGTTTGGGAAGCGTTGCGAGCCCTCAGTTGCCGATCCGCAAAGGGAGTCAAGAAACTGGACAAAAAAAGGCGACAGACGTTTTCTCGATTGGGTCGCTTTGAACTATCTTCGAAAAACACGATTGTCTCGCAATCAAAACCATGTTTTTCATATAAATTAAACAGATTTGTCTGGGAGTAAATGTATTTCCGCTGTTATTAACGAAAACTGCCGAAGAAATAGTTATTCGACGAATGAATTGCTGATAGGTCAAATAGAAGTTGTTGTTCGCCATTGCAAGAAAATGTTGATCGTAACATTTGCGGTTTTTGACCGGCAATTAGAAACCGGATGTGACGTACCTCTTTCGTCTTTAATAACCTGGTCACTGCTTTCGTCAATAGAAAATAAACACGTGTGCTTTCAGATTCGATATTGCAATTATAATATATTATAAATTTGAAAATTATAACAATAAAAAATACCATAGGCCTACCACACCCTGGGGACGAGGACAGGGTTTTCCAAGCTTAAACACACTTCTTTTATATAGTTTCTTAGAGCCTGAGGGATTTTTCGTACCTCGGGCGTTAAAAATTTTAAATAATAAATATATTATTTAAAAAACAGCACTAGCATGTATATTTATCATTTTTTTAATGCAACATTTCAATTTATATCAGATCAGTACAAAGTATTCAGTTGATATTTAGTACTGAATTATATACCCGCGCCACAGATTGCCCCCGCTACTATTAAAATATAATTTAACTTTTTTGACCCAATTTATAGATAAAAATACTAAATTGGGCACCGGTCCTGCTGCAATGGGAAAATTCCTGCTGGTCCGTCACAGTGAAAGCAAATTCCTGTAACATTGAAAGTTTGGGAGGCGCTGGCTTAGTATACTTGCCTGAATATAACAGGACCTAAAATCGCGTATATGTCAATGTGCAATTGAAATTCGTAATCGTAATCGTAATCTCCAATTTTCTAAAGCGCCACTGTAAAGCTGAGCGCAAAGCACCAGCTTATTCACGAGCGCTGCGACGTATCCGAGGGGTTGTCCAGAAATCGATGTCCGTTGGTGGTCCGAGTCCGGTTGCCAGAGAGTCCAGAGAGAGGCAGAGCAGCTGTTACGGAGGGTTTCGGTGAGGACGAGATAGCTTGGAAGGCAGAGGATCAGATGGATTAGGAAAGGAAATCTTGAAGAGATGAGTTTTCAATTTGGAGTGGAAAGCCTGTGGGGTGATGAGTAGAGGAGCCTGAGATAGATGACGAAGAGTGAGTGGCGGAGTTGGTGGAGGAACTGAGAAAATACGGAATTCGGGAGGAAGTTCGTTCCAGAGTTGAGGTGCAGTGTGGGATATGGATCGGTTTGAGAACTTGAGGCGAGTAGTGACTGGGGGACGGGAGAGAGTGAGATATATGGATGTTAGCGACAAGACCGGGGTGGCTGGATAGTGAAGAGTTCGCGGAGGTACTTTGGCTGGGAGCATTGTAGTGTGTTGTAGGTTAGCGACAAGACTTTGAAGTGGATTCGCTCAAGGATTTTCAGCCAGTGGAGCGATTTAAGAATAGGAGTGATATGGTGATGCTTCAGCCAGTGGAGCGATTTAAGAATAGGAGTGATATGGTGATGCTTAGGTGTCCTGGTGACGGATCTAGCGAGAGAATTTTGGATGAGTTGTAGACGCTTAATTTGAGTGGATTCAAGGTTAAGAAAAATGGAGTTGCAGTAATCAAGCTTAGAGTGGACGATGGAGGTAGCGATAGTGGATGCAGTTTTAAAGTCAAGCATGGGTCGGATGCGGCGGAGGTCACGAATAAGCATGAAACAAGTGCGCGAGAGGTTGGAGATGTGATTAGAGAAGGATAAATGTGGATCAAAGGTAACGCCAAGATTGCGAACAGGTGAGTCGGAGGTGAAAGTGAGAGATGAAGAGCTGGTGGGTAAGTTTATGGAAAGGTCGGGAATTTTCTTGATCTGATCTGGGAGGCCAAGGATAATAAATTCA
>OY744603.1:57289531-57474531 GCA_963556255.1 Allolobophora icterica | reverse complement strand
TCTCTCTGGTCTCTCTCCCCTTCTTCCAGGCAGTTTGGAGGTCCATGTTAGCAGTCATCAGCTCTATTTCGATGACTCTATAGTCCATGTTGACCTAGGTTGACTGCGTTGTGTTTTCCAATCCTCTGCGCGCAAGGATGCTTGCTATAAGCGCTCTGCAAATAACCTGTTTCCGGCTCTTCAGTCGGGATTCAGGCAATTCCACTCGACGAAAGCGGCCGTCCTGAAAGTCTATAACGACCTTGTCCTTGCCGCTGACAAGGGATATGTGACTGCCTTAATACTCCTAGATTTATCTGCTGCTTTTTGACTGCGCAGATCACTATATCCAATTAAAGTCTTGCAACAGTTCTGTGGCATCTCTGGTATACTATCCTCAATTGGTTTGTGTCCTAACTCTCTAATCGTACTCAGCAAGTTCGCAGCAACTTCCTCATATATAATCGGTCGCTGCTGTGCTCTTTGGTGTCCCACAAAGGTTTGTCCTATAGGGCTCCTGCTGTTCATCCACTAGCACCATCTCAGCTCACCAGCAGAAGAATATCCAAGAAGGACAAGACCAACTCACACTTCTTATGTCGTCCAGGTTACTCTGGTTCCTCACGCTGGACCTGCACTCGAAATAATGACTTCTCGATATCTTCATATATACTGACAGTCAATTGCAGGACCCAATGTATATAGCTGAGTTTCAACTATATATATAGTTCCCCGGCCAATGGTCAAATTCCATTAAATGCCAATGCTGTTTCAAACAGTCTCTACCATCAGCGCCTGATTTTATTCGAGGTCTAACTGATCTGCCTTTACAGTTTTCAGATAACAAGCAACGTAAATACCTTTTTGAACTTAATTTAACTAAAAACTACTGTGAATAAATAGGGGTCCATAATTCATGTTTGAAATATATTTCTTGTTTGAAACGATAGCCTCACAGACATCACGGATATTAAAGTATTAATATCAAGGACTTACATAATTTTCTTATATTTTGTGAACCTAGAAGAGACTGATTGGAGACGGACCTGGGAGTTTAGATCAATAAAGATCTTAAGTGGAGCCAACAATGTAGGAAGTCAGCAAGCAAGGCAATGACGTTCTTGGGATGATGAAAAGGAGTTTCAAGCAGATACTGTAGAATACATATATATTTGACCACATCTAGAATATTTTGTCCAAGTTTGGAACCCTAACTATAAAAAAGACTATAGGAAGCCGTATGAAGAAAGGCTTCAAAATCTGGATCAATTTTCCTTGGCAAGAAGAAGAATGATGGTGATCTTATTGAGACATACGAAAGTATAAATGGACTCGAAAATTAGATGAGAAAACCTTCTTTCAGAAGGCAGCAACTGGAAATCTGAGAGGTCATAATCTGAAAATGTACCACAAACGGGGGCAATTATAACATGTAAAAAATCTTTTTTAGCCACAGAATTGTGGATCACTGGAACCGATTACCAAAGGAAGTATAGTATCTGCACCAAGGCTGAACATTTTCAAGCACAAACTGGACAATTGGATGGAAGAATATAGGCACTAGAAGCTTATTTAGCTTAACTAGCCTATGAACTGTAACTGTAACTGTGACTATATTCACGCATCTTGCAAATAGGGCGGAGCAGCGTTTTGCTTCTATTCGCTTGGTGGCGACACCTTCAGGCTAACCCTTTCCTTTGGCGAGAATGCCTTAGGTATTCGAATAATGAAAATGAAACTTGCCACAGATCCAATGTACACAGATTACATACATTACAAACGACTCTCAAACAACTGACACAGTTCCCAGAATCATATGTTAAACCCTGGAAACGAACAGCTCGACAAGACAGCCTGCTGAATAATATTATTCGGACCCAAAGTTCTATCACTTAAGCTCTACACAGGCCCGGCTCAAGACATTTGACGGCCCTAGGCAAACCGGCAAACCGGCAAACCGGCGGCCCTAGGCAAACCGACAAACCGGCGGCCCTAGGCAAACCGGCGGCCCTGAGCAAACCGTCCGAAAATTTTAGATTTTCGTCATGGTAATTTCGATTTCGTGCATCTGTTTTGGAATTTTTTTTTGAATTTCATCATAAAAAAAGTTGATGACCTTTTTTTTAGTCATTCCCCTCACAAATGAATGTCGTTACCTTTTTTTTTTAGCAATTCACGGTTACACCTGCGCGATTTATTACACCAATACTATAAACCAACACCATAATACTTCCATCTAGCGAATGATAATTAAATTTAATTTTTTTAAATGGAAAATTGGCGGCCCATAAAAATCGGCGGCCCTAGGCAGTTGCCTAGTTTACCTATAGGACGAACCGGGCCTGGCTCTACACTCTGAGTTATTCAGAGCAGGGAAGATAATAAGAGTTCGTCTGGCCCTGAGTCGCTCACAATACTCTACTCCTTTCCTCCTACTACTCCCATCCTCCTACTCTTCCTCTTCCTTCTCCTCCTCCACCTCCTCCAACTACTATTCCTCCTCTTCCTACTCCTCCTTCGTCTGCTCGTATTACCAAAAACATAATGAACAGCAGAAGTGGGTCATGTCATGCACCGGTGCCCTATTCCAAAAGCTCGTTGACCCATTTTCGCACAAAATACGTAGAAGTGCGATTACCTACGGATCTCATCCATACTTGCGGGTACTTCTAATCAAGCTTGTGCAAGAGACAACAGAAAACCTACAGACTAAACAGGAGCACGTCAAGGATGCTCCCTCTCATCATCGTAGCTGTTCAGCTTAGAATTAAGTACTCTGTCTCAGCAACTGTAGACGGAGGCAGAAACCAGACTAAACGGAGGTCTGGTTTAAAAAATCTTCGACTGGCTGATGACTTGGGCCTCTTGACCTGACACGGAGCAGACCTCCTAGAAACCACGACACAGGTAGATTTCTTCAAGAGGCACTACATAAGTTTATTACAGATAGATAGATAGATAGGTAGGTAGGTAGGTAGGTAGGTAGGTAGGTAGGTAGGTAGGTAGGTAGGTAGGTAGGTAGGTAGGTAGGTAGGTAGGTAGGTAGGTAGGTAGGTAGGTAGGTAGGTAGGTAGGTAGGTAGGTAGGTAGGTAGGTAGGTAGGTATGTAGGTAGGTAGGTAGGTAGGTAGGTAGGTAGGTAGGTAGGTAGGTAGGTAGGCAGGTAGGTAGGTAGGTAGGTAGGTAGGTAGGTAGGTAGGTAGAGAAAACCAGTAGAAGATTCGGTTAATTGCTTTGATGAAGAGAACACTAAAACAATGGTTATCAAAAATAAGCAAAGAGAAGCCGAAAAACAAAGAAAATAAAGGCAGAAGTATACATATGACGCTGAAGCAACCGGTTTTTCTGTAAGCTTACTGTTAAGAATGTTGGACAAGTACGATGAGAAGAGAATCGTTACAACATAAATGAGTTCGTTATAGACGGAAAATTGAAGATAACTGGACTACAGAAACTTTACCACATTCCTTTCATACGCAGACTATCGTAATTGTAATCGTAATCTATTCTTGAGATTTATGCAGCGCCCAAAAAAAGCGAAGTCACGGGCGGGAACCAGCTTATTCACAGACGAGAACCAGCTTATTCACAGACATGAAACAGCTTATTCACAGGCTTATTCACCCTGTGCTGTTCAGTTGTCAAATTAAGACTCCGCCTTTTTGATCATGTGGATAAAATGCCTACTGACCGATACGAGGCGTTACGGGCAAGATGTGATGGAAAGAGAGAGAGAGAAGAGAAGAGCAGTCTCTTGATCCAGCCTGAGAGGCAGCCATGGGTATGAAGTATTAGCGACATCATTTTCTTAGTCCCGGCATATGAGAGCGGGTGGCCAGTCCTCTCCTTCGCCGTCTCATCTTCCCACCGACAGTGTACGATCAGTGTACTCATTATTGCTGAGTTGGCTAGGGGGTGCAGGTGGGGCAGAAATCTTGAACCAAAATCTCTGCCCTGGCGAGGATTTGAACCCCGACCTCTCGATTGACAGTCCAGCACACTAACCACTACATTATCTCACACAAGAAAAGAGAAGCTCGGTAGACTGTATATATAAAGGAGGACATAAAAAGACTTGGACTGAACATGAGAACAGTTGAATCTGACAAATGACCGGAAAGAATGGAGGTAATTTATTCGCACCCATCAGAGATCAAAATGGCTGGCAAATGACGAAGATGACGATGTTGATGTTGTTGTTGTTGTTGATAATTATGATGATTGAGATGATGATGACGTATGATGGTGATCATGATGGTGATTATACCCTATATATAAGTTGCATGTGAGAGTCGCCCTTAGTCACGTATTGTAATGGCAGCAAAAATAAACGCGTTAATTCTGGCGCAAAGGTCACTCACCTCTAATTGGTAGCAGATTTAGGCACCGACAAAGTGCGCATAGTTATATATATAACATAATATATTCGGAATGTTAATGCATGCACATGTTTCATACAGACCTAGGTCTTATATATGTATATATGTATATATACATATATATATAAACGTATCATATGTGAGTGGGTCAGCGAGTCTGCGCTCGTGAGTCAGAGCAGTATATAGCTAAGTGTTGAGAGACGAAGAGTCAACACATTTCAATGTGCAGCTAAATAGAACATGGCTAACATAGCCGCATTCCATGTCCTGCCTTCAGTTCGGACTTCAGCGTCTTTGCTCATATGTATATATATATATATATATATATATATATATATATATGCGTGTCTATCTTCCTGTTTCTTTCTTTTTTTTGTCTCTGTCTCTCCGTCTCTCTGTCTCTGTTCCTCATCAGTTGATTGCCTCTCTGGTTCTCACAGCGTCTCTGTGCTTGTCCCAGGTTGTCACTCTGTATCTGACTCTCCCTCGCAATCTCTCTGTTTCTGTCTGTCTGTCTGTCTGTCTCTCTTTCTCGCTATGCCTCTCTCTCGCCATGCCTTTTCTCTCTGTCTCTCATGCACAATCATGCACTGTTTCTGTATGCAGAAAACTATGCATGTTTCTCTGCTCTGTCTCTTTCGCCCTGTCTGTCTGTCACTCTGTATCTCTCTCTCCCCTTCTATCCATCTATCCATCTATCCTTCTCTCTTTCTCTGTCTGTCTGGCTGTCTCTGTCTCTCTCTCTGCATCTCTCTCTCCCCTTCTATCCATCTATCCATCTCTCTTTCTCTCTCTGTCTGTCTGTCTGTCTCTGTCTCTGTCTGTCTCTCTCTTTCTATATCCTTGTCTCCTTCTCTGTCTCTGTCTCACTTTCGCTGAACATCTCGTCCTCCTTTTCCTCGCGCTCTCTCCCTCCTCTGTCTGCGTACTTGCCTGTCTCTTTCTGCGTCAGTACGTCTTGATTTCTCTCTTCTTCTCTGTAGCCAACCTAATGTACATAATGAGGGCAAACGAAAGGTTGGCGCCGCTGTCCAGGGATTTGTAAATCTCGGGGTCAGAACAACCATGGCTATCAACTGTAGGGCAAACACCCGTCGAAAGGAACCCAGCTGCAGTTTCGTAAGACAACTCTTTTGAATACATAGTCCATAATTTACACACACACACACACACACACACACACACACACACACACACACACACACACACACACACACACACACACACACACACACACACACACACACACACACACACACACACACACACACACACACACACACACACACACACACACACACACACACATGTATATATACATATATATATACGTATCATATGTGAGTAGGTATGTATGCAGATATATATAATTATATATTCATGTACATTACATATTCATATACAGTCATATAGATATATATATATATATTTATTTTTTTATTTTATTTATTTTATATATATACATATATATAGATATATATATACATATATACATATTCAGATGTGCATGGTGTATATTTACATATAAACTTATTACAGCTAGGGTCATTGATATACATGTATATATAGAGCGCGATGCATGTTTATGCGTCATTCAATCGCTGCATGGTTTAGGTGTTCGCTGTGGCCTGGGCGATTTAGTCTGCGCAGCTCATGAGAGCGAAAGAGAGAGAGAGAGACCTGCAGCGTGATATCATATCCGATCTGCAGGCATTATTTTGACAGACGATGCAACGGTCGTGTTCATGTATACATAGGTATGTATTGTATATGCTAACATACTTCTCTGATACATGCGCCTATACAAAAATTAATTATTCAGGCATTGTATTAGTCTGTAATTTCGCATACATTCAGTATGTTATTGCATCATTTTATGTTTACACCTCAAAGAAAACTCTTTCTACGTATAGGCCTACATGTATATGCAAATGCACACGATTATATGTGTATACACATGAGCATACAAATACACTTACATAATATATTTATATGTTCATAGAGGCCTAGATATAAATATACATATACATAAACATATACATAATATACACATACACTTGCATACTTATACATATATGTATATACATACACGTATATGCACACACATATATACTTAATATAAGCATACATGTATACTATATGTACATCGATGTAGCGCCCTCTGGGCATGTTATTAAAGCTGAATGGATGTGTATGCGTAGCCTATACGTCTTTAATGTTTCTTCTTTTGAACTCCTTTCATACCGAATTCGTTCTCACGGGCTTTCAGTCAGCAGCTGCACAGGTTCGACTGGCTTAATTTTTTACTCATCTGAATGGATCGCTAGTCACTCGCACTGAGTCATAATGTAATCTGAGCGACATAGTTGAGTTCATTACGTCCTTTTTCAGAGCAATTCAAAAGCCATGCATTTGCAGATCGGTTTTTTGTTCACGAGACGTCTGCGGAATATGATCGCGTGTATTTCGCATGCATATATCTCTGCAAGTCTTGGTTCTCTGTTTCTAGTTATCGTGATTACTGTAACTCACTTTCAAGCTGCGTCACAAAGACAAATCTACACAAATTGCAATTGCGTTGGAACTCCTTGGCTCTAAAGATTTAACGAAAGCACACAAATTCCAACACATGCACTTCCATACAGCAACCACTACATGCACTGGCTTTCGATACATTGAAAATTCCAGTTTAAAACTTGTCTCACAGTTTTGAAAGTATAAACAGATCGGTCAGCCAACTTACATTTGGTCTTTGATCACCTCTCAGATTCACAAATATTGCACTCGCTTAGAGAATGCTCTGACTCTTATCGTGCCTCTGACCAATACAATGCATGGTTCCTGGTCCTTCACTGTCACTGGTCCTCGGTTCTTGAATTCACCGCAGCCTGTGTCTGTCCGGTCTGCTGCAGGTTCTGTGATGTCGTTTGTAGGTCATGACTGAAATCTGACCAAATTGCGTATCCCTCCCCAACCCCCACGTACGTATACCCTGTCTTCTGGTCTCAGGAAACTCGCGGATCTTAACTGCATGGCTCGGTCCAATGGATTTCGATTTTTGGAATAAGATTTTGCTTACAATTAATTGACCACTGATTGACGTCTTGTGCATTAGGATAATGGCGCTATAGAAGTTTCCAGATTAGATTAGATCAGGGTTTTTATTTTTAAACCTCATCTTGCCAACATTAAACGACCCTGTTACTTTTCCCTGAGGCAACTTTCACTTATTGGTCGGTCACTAACTCAAGATGCTGCCATGCTCTGGTCCGCTCAATTATCACGCCTGTGCTATTGCAATTCAATGCTCAATTTTCACCCTCGTCGCTTTTATGACTTCCTATATATTATCATTACTGTATCTAGATTCTCGCTTAGTTCTTCCTCCAATGTCTCCAGCTACAGACTTAAATGTTTTCAAAATTACACTGGTTGTCTTTCTCAGGACGAGTCCAATTTAAAGTTGCTAAACTTGTATAGCAGGTGTTTCATGGTCAGTGATGAATGCTCATTCAACACACTTATGAATACTCCACAATGACAAACTTAAGATCAGCTTCCTAGATCTAGCCATGGCAGCCAAGGGCTCCCGCAGCGTGACGCACTGGACTCACGTGCGTCCACCCACCAAATCAAATCCACACAAGGAATAGGCTATGCATCGATATTTTTAAAAGCAATTGAATCACCTACATAACATGCAAAACAGACCATTCTTAAATTATTTTTAATCAAGAGCGGAAATAAATGCTAACAGAAAGCACTATTTTGTTAAACGGCCATACGGCATGATAAAGCATTTAGATATAATTTATGTTACCTAAATTGAATTTTTTTGTTGTGCGTCCAATTTTTTAAGCCTGCAGCGGGCCCCCTGTAGCCAGCTGTTCATCCACACTTAGTAAAACACTTGTGGTCTCCATGACTTCTAGACCGCTGGCTCTCATCTATGGAATTCACTACCATGACCCAGCTTCGAGGGGCCTTTCTCTTTCTGCTATGACATTTCGTAAACAATGTAAGATTTATCTTTCCTTCAGCTACCCGCGCTTTAGCGGTGAATTCATAAATTAACGGCATATAAACATCTGATTAATAAAATATACCTACAGATATCCACAAAGATATGGACATACATATATACACGTATACAAATACATGTACAAATACATGTACACATACACGCACACATACACGCATATCTACATACATACATATACATACGTACACATAGCCATAAACATGGACATATATACATGCACACGCACATATAAATGTAATAAATGCGGTAGAGTTATGACAACAGTGTCTGATTGTTTCTGTATAGCATGTTGCTGCTGATACGTGGAGGCTGATTCCAGAGCATCCACGCCACCATCAGATTCCCAGACATACGCACACATATCCAGACGCAGACATCGAGACGAATCGAAACATCCGATCGCAGCAACAGCCACATCAGCAGCCAATCGAACACTCTGTGCGGGTCTGTTGCAGCATCCGCGGTCCTCTGACAAAGCATCTCGACGGAGGAGGGTTGGGCTTACCCATGATGCACTTGCTAATAATAACCCTGCTCCCAGTGCAACTGCTCGGATTTCAGTGCAACCTGTATGCCATCGCAAACTGCCGCTGCATCGCTACAGGCTGCAGGATGTGACTGCTGCTGCTGAGGTGATGGTATCAGATTCCGACGTTACTTTACCTCGATACTTTACTACAAAGTCATATAGCGGACGCAAATCGGTGTAACGTAACGACCTGATGAAATTGCGCTAGGAATACGTTACACAGTTAAACGGAAGGACGCTGGTCTAACACATCATCAGTTAAGACGCTTCGTAACACATGAACAGTTGGATATTGTAATACAATAACAGTTGGATATAATGTCACATTAGCAGTTGGATATCATGTCACAATAGGACAATAACAAATAATACAGTGAAGGTTACAAAGGTGTGTTATAATATTCATTCTTTGTTACGGTAGGGGTCGTACCCAGCTATAAAGGCGCTACAGAAGCCAAGACAGAACACATAAATAGTATCTGGGTCGGAGTTCTGATTTGTCGTCGACAGTCCCTTCATGGACTTTATTCTGCTACAGAAGTTTTCAGATTCGATCGAGTGATATTTGGAAGAGAATGTCCAGGGTCCTTGGAGTAGTGGTACGGTTATTCGTCGTCTGGCAGTTGTCCTTAGCCCTTGCAGCTCTTCTGTGTTCATCACTGCCAACAACAAGAAAGACAATGATAGTAACAGCAACGCCGACAATAGCAACGAAATCATCATCACAAGGTGGCGATGGCAGTATGTCCAAGACTGACGAAAGCGACGACGAAGACAGGTTGAAGGATCTGTGGCTTGATGACTTTGATGTGGAACTCGGCCAGGTACGTAATTCTCCCGTTATTCTCCCGTAATTCTCCTGTTATTCTTCCGCTATTCTCCCGTAATTCTCCGACTTTCTGGGTTCACGGATTGACAGTGTTTAATCAAGACACCTTTGGGGGGGAATTCCCCCCCCAGGATTAATGTTTCCTCCCCCAGAGGCCTGCAATGTTGTAATGTAGACACTTTTGGTGGGGAAATCCGCCCCCCTAGGATACATGTTGCTCCTCCCTGCAGAGACGAGTAGGCCTAATAGAAGAATAAAATAAGAGAATAAGAGATATGAGAGATGAATTCCTAAAAAAAGGTCGTCAAAGAAATTCAAAAAAGTTTGGACGTTCGAAAACACGGATGAAATTTCGCAAAAAGGTCGCCCTTGTTGGTCCTCCCGACGAACCTTGTTTCCCCCCTCAGAAGAGGGGGACTAGATAAAAACACTGACGGATTGATAGGCAAGGCAAGGCAGGACACAGACAGGCAGACAGACAGACGGACAGAGAATATATGCCTCTGTTTCATTATCCAACAGCTGGACGACCGTTCCTATATATATATATATATATATATATATATATATATATATATATATATATATATATATATATATATATATATATATATATAGATTGGAGCTTACAAAACAAGACGAGTCTTGTCTGTTCGTTTCTCCTGTATGTATATATATATATATATATATATATATATATATATATATATATATATATATATATATATATATATATATATATATATATATATATATATATATATATATATATATATATTAGGGTGGTCCTTATTTTCGAAATGTTGAAATGTTGAGCTCCCACCCTCTAGAGTTGTTTGGTTACATGGCATGATGCTCAGGTATAAATATCTTTTAATTTGGATAATGTTTGGAGGTCGCCCAAGCATGATATAGCCTAATATTGGTTTAATATTGAAATTTCAATAAATGAAACTTATTCATAAAACTTATTTGTCAATTGTCATTTTTAAATTTTTATCATTTCAGATGTTCAGTAACTACATATCAACCAGCAAGTGATTAAATATTCTTTGAAGCATTGTTTTCAAAACATAAATATTGAATTAATTTGAATTTTTAAGAATTTGTGAAATAATTAATCCATCGAAGTAACTGCAATCTGCAAGGTTATTGACTAGTGAGTATAAGCAATTTATGTAATGTATTTACACCAACTTCAATGCATTTCTGGTGATACTTCATTTCATGAACACTGAACAGTTCAACATTTTAAAACAAAATGGCCTTTTGCACTGGAGAAGTGGAGTGTCCAAGAACGTGTAGTTCGAATGTGCTTTGACACAACTAGCTCAAATACAGGCATCAACATTAGGGCCTGTGTTGAAACTGAGCGAAAGCTTGGGAAGGATTTGCTGTACTTTGCATGCAGCCACCATATAATGGAGCTATTGGCAGGAGCCGCATTTACAGCAAGCCTTGCCCCTTCATCGGCTCCAGTGGTTCTGCTGATTAAAAGATTTCAGCAAGCGTGGCCCTTTATTGATTAGGCAAAGTATCAGACAGGTACAGAACTAGATGAAATTCATGACACAGTGAAACAGGAAATACTGGAATTTGCTCAAAGCCAGTTAGTTGCTTCGTGAATCCGTGCGAGATGATTACCGTGAATTCATCGAGCTGTCGATCATTTTTCTCGGAGATTCACCCGTACGTGGAATCAACTTCATGGCATCAGGTGCTATGCACCATGCGAGGTGGATGTCGAAAGTTATATACTCACTAAAAGTCTGGATGTTCCGATCACAATTTAAGCTTACAGCATTTGAAGAGAAAGGCCTCCGTAAGATGTGTGTCTTTGCTGTCATAATTTATCTGAAAGCCTGGTTTACAGCACCACTAGCTGCCAGTGCTCCTCGCAATGACCTTCAACTGCTTCAGGATCTCTACAGCTACAGTCAGTATGATGACAAAATTGCAACTACTGCGTGCAAGAAGCTTGAGCACCACTTGTCGTATCTGTCAGAATATTTAGTGGGTCTTGCTCTTTTCGATCCCAAAGTGTCGTGCGAGACAAAACTAAAAATGGCGACTGCATTACAGTCCAAGCAATCTGTTCCACTTGGTTCAAAACGAATAAAATTAGGAGCAAGCAAGGCCTCACAGCACAACATGGAGGACTTTGTAACTCCAAGCACTCGTGTTCTTCTTAGCAGCCTGCACATTGGTTCCGATTTCTTGTGTTTGGACCCTGAAACATGGGCGAATAGAAATGATTACAGGCAAGGTAGAGCAATAGTCAACAAGCTTCTTGTCACAAATGACAATGCTGAACGAGATGTAGCCCTTGTGCAGAAGTTGAACAAACTCATAACCCACGATGAGGACCAACTTTAATTCCTGCTCCAAGTCGTGGCTGATCATCGATATCGCTACCCAAATTGTCTAAAGTTCACACTGTTGGAATAAACTGTTTGATGATTAAACGTTTTCTATAACATATCAATGTTAATTTGAACACTGAACAATTGCAAATTATTTGTGTATTTTACCGCATTGTTATTACGTAGAAGTACTCTTTTCGGAATAATCGGTGTTCATATTTCATTTAGCACGATCAAAATACGAGTTGGGCGACCTCACAACATTATCTGATTAAAGAAATATTTTAGGCATACTCTATTTTTGCCCAAAGGAACACTTTAAAAGGGTGGGAGCTGAACATTTCCCAAAAATATGTTTTACCATTACTCTAAGGACCACCCTAATATATATATATATATATATATATATATATATATATATATATATATATATATATATATATATATATATATATATATATATATATATATATATATATATATATATATATATATATATATATATATATATATATATATATATATATATATATATATAGGAGAAACGAACAGACAAGACTCGTCTTGTTTTGTATATATATATATATATATATATAGGAGAAACGAACAGACAAGACTCGTCTTGTTTTGTAAGCTTTTATTCTTGCATTTATTCCACGTTTCAATACAAAGTAATACAGTGCAATACACTTAAAATACAATTGCCATATCATGCACAGACAATGGTAATGGTAACTGAACATTTACATAGCTATATATATATAGGAGAAACGAACAGACAAGACTCGTCTTGTTTTGTAAGCTCTAATCTAAGCATTATTACAGTTCACTTAATGTCTTTTATTGTGAAAATGTTTGTCGTAAAAAGTTGGAAAAAAGTTGGAAAAAGTTTAACTACTTTTTTTTAGTTTAGTTAACTAATTTCCAAAATCAGTTGCCAACTTTAGTTAAACTATTTTTTTTAGTTGGAAAATAGTTTTAGTTTAACTAAAAAAAAATAGTTTAGTGCCCATCACTGGTCTAAGTGCAGGGCACCATTTTAGTCACGAGTACTGTCTCACGTCAGAGGGTTTGTCCAGAGATAGGCCTATTAAGTGGAGATCCAAGCTGTCGGTAACCAGAAGACCAGGGAGAAAAGGAGAAGGAGGAGCTGCTAAGGCGGATAATTATTCGTTTAGGACAAGAGAGGTTGAAGGCAGAGGATCAGGATAGGCATTCGTCTCGTTAAGAGGTGAGATTTTACATTGGACGAGTGATATATAGGCCGAGAGGTCGAAGTTTTCAATCTTTATTTCACTCGACATAATATATGTAGCAGCACAAAAATAAAATGACTAAATTTAAAAACTAAATATATATTACTCGGTATTTAAAGTAGCGCGTGTTTTTTTCTTGACTTCTATCTGCTTGGGTTGGCACAGAGTGCGGAACTTGACAAAGGTCTCGGTTCGCCGGGGGTGGGAGGGGAGGGAGGTGGGAGCAAATTGCCAACGCGTATGCATTTCGCCTATGTGTCTGAGGTTCGATTCCCGGTGCGTCATGTGAAATAGCCTATTCTTTTTCTCTTAGGAAAAGTTGTACAGCTGCTGAAACCTGACAGCTTCTGGTTGCTGTGATCATGCACCGACGTAAAGCAACGTTAAGCCCAATGGCTTATTGGTACTCGCTAAGCCCGACAGCTGGTACTCGCTAAGCCCGATGACTTATTGGTACTTGACATGCCCGATGGTTTGGCGGTGTTCCGATGGCTTAAATTGGTTTGTGTTGATCCAGATGGCTCACTTGTGTTTGTTGAGTCCGAGGCTTCATTTAATTTAAGTATAAAGACTTACGCCTAATGGTTTGTGTATAGAGTCTGATGGCTCATTGGTGTTCCTTGAGTCCAATGGCTCAATGGTGCTCCTTGGTGTTCCTTGAGTCCGATGACTCATTGGTGTTCCTTGAGTCCGATGGCTCATTGGTGTTCCTTGAGTCCGATGGATCATTTGCTTGCGCTGAGCCATGCATATTGCTGAATGATTTGCACCTATAGCCTCATGCTTGCGTTGAACCTGTTCGTACGCAGGATGATAATCACTGACACCATAAACCACGATCTCTTTCGACGAAACTAATTCTTCAATTGCCTCGCTACGCAGTACGACGCGGTACTAACGCATTACATGAACGACGTACTTATTATAAGTAATACTAGCGTTATAACATTGCTCAGAATAGGCTGTATATCTGTTCGCGCCAGTCGAATAAGCGCTCCGTTGTAAGGAAATATATTGTTCGTCTTGAGTAGGCACCTTTTTACAAATCACCTGCTCTTATATACGTCCGCAGTCCCTCTCTGCGCTTCCCTATCCAGTTCCCGCTCTCGGAGTCTCGTTCCCTGCCGTTCCATGCAGGAGATACAGAGGCAGGAGGCGGAAGAAATTCCCGCCTAAGCCTCGGGGCGCACTTTCGCTGGGTCGTGTGCTTCAGCGTTCAGGTGTGCTCACACGTAAACTCCCATAGAGCAACATACTTTAGTAATTGGACGCAAACCGTCGACTTCTGTAAATACTCGAATGCCATTCATGGATTTCCATGCCGTTGTCAAGGACGCCAGTCTGACCCAAGTCATTAACTTCTTTATCTTAACAAACAAATGTCGGACTTCCATCTGATAGTGAAGCTCAAATAGACAAGGCATGGCCTATGCACTACCTCTCTGTTTCAGTGGACTGACTATCTGGGTCTTCGTCTGACTGATTCTGGTGCGCCATCGATTGATGGTTTATGTATTAGAAACAGACGCCATAGACAGTTCTAATTCAGTTGCTCGTATACATTAGCCGTCTCTCCCTCTCTATCTGTCTGTCTGTCTGTCTGTCCGTCTGTCTGTCTGTCTGTCTGTCTGTCTGTCTCTCTTTCTCTCTCTCTCTCTCTCTCTCTCTCTCTCTCTCTCTCTCTCTCTCTCTCTCACTCTGCTATCTTTGCTAATGAGTTCTTAAAAACAATCAAGGACATCAGTTTTTTGTTTTACTTCGATGGGATGACAAGGATCACCAGTTACTAACTTTTACATTATGGAAATATAGTCATGGACCACTGTTAGCCTTAGTGTGGGAATTGTTAAAAAAGACTGGGGGGTTGAACATTTTATCCGTATTTAGCAAACTCATGTCAGCGAAATTTGAAAGCAGCTGATTTCAACGCTAGAAGTTTTGCAAGTTAGACTCGAATCAAAATCAATTCCTTTGTTGAGAAAATTCAAAAATGCATACATGATACACCATGGAAATTTTTTTCTTTGCCAGAGACTCAGAGTAAACTAATGCTAAATCACACTAGCACAAGTGAGAGGGTTGGAAACGACCCCCTGGAGTGTGCAATGAAGACTTAACTGTGGGGTCCTAAGAAAGACTAGGGGATTGAACCCGACAATTCCCACGCTGTATTAGCTACACTTAAATATGGACAAATATAAAAAAAACTGTCACGCAGACGATCAGCAGTTATTGGAGCTAGTCCCTCCCTACCCCTTTCATTGATCGGGGATTCATTTATCCTGAACCTTAATTCGTGCTTTTAGAAAGGAAGTTATGAAAGTTTTTGGTAAATTCCTACGTTTAAGTCCTCAAATCTAACAGAATCCTTTCAATCGTGAATGTTTTTGCATTTTAATGAATGGAGTTTTTGGTTAGAATCGTTTTAGTTTTTTCCTTTTACACGGCGGTAGGCCTATCCAGGTGCTTATGATATTCGCCTTTTGTCAAGTTAATGAAACGCAAGGCATCCATCCATGGTTTGATGTATGAAGCAATGGGCGTTGAACTAAGTGAGGCAGCGAACGTTTTCATTAGACAGATACCGTTAATGGATTGGCTGCAATATGTCTCTGTAAATTGCTGTAAGACAGAACTAAGCTTACTTGTGAGTTTTTATGCGCATAGATCGTTGCTAGTGTTGCCTCGTTCTCCTCCTGCTCCCCCTCTGCTCCTCTCCTCTTCCTGTTCCTCTTGCTGCTTCTCCTCCTCCTGTTCCTCCTTCTGCTCCTCCTCCTCCTCCTCCTGCTTCTGCTTCTCTTCCTGCTCCTCTACCTGCTTCTCCTCCTGTTCCTCCATCTGCTCCTCCTCTTTCTTCTGCTCCTACTCCTCTTCCTGCTCCTCCTCCTGTTCCAGCTTCTGCTTCTCCTTCTGTTCCCCTTTCTGTTCCTCCTTCTGCTCCTCTTCCTGCTCCTCCTCCTGTTCCTCCTTCTGCTTCTCCTTCTGTTCCTCCTTCTGCTCCTCCTGCTTCTGCTCCTGCTCCTCTTCCTGCTCCTCTTCCTTCTCCTCCTCCTGTTCCTCTTTCTGCTTCTCCTTCTGTTCCTCTTTCTGTTCCTCCTTCTGCTCCTCTTTCTGTTTCTCCTTCTGCTCCTTCCCTCTTCTTCAATAAGCTTCGTCTCTTTAGCGCTCCTGTAGACATCTGACGGTCGGTATAAGATTATTATAAACAGTCCGCCTCAACGAGGTCCTCCCCTGCTCTTCCTATATCTCCATTAACTTGGAATTGATGGACAGGAACAACAGAGGAGGATCCTCGACTTAATTTTCCGCACCAATTGATCCTGACTTAGCCCCTCCCCTCTCTGTCTCTCTGCCTGTCTCTGTCTGTCTGTCTCTCTCTGTCTCTCTGTCTGCCTGTCTCTCTCTCTTTGTCGCTCTCTCTCTCTCTTTGTCGCTCTCTGTCTGTCTGTCTGTCTGTCTCTGTCTGTCTGTCTCTCTGTTCTCTATCTCTGTCGTTCTGTTTATTTCTCTTTGTCGCTCTCTTACTCTTTGTATCTTCTCTCGCTGTCTCTCTTCGGGTCTGTGTGTCTCTCTTACATTGCATTAAGCTACAATGAAGATGTACATATATGTAGGCTTATAAATGGCAGCAGAGTGGCAGGCAGATAGACAGATGAGCGGAGGAAAGAACGGACGATTGACCAGACATACAACTGTCCTCTGTTTCCACAAGGCATAAAGATGGCAAGTATATACACCCGGTAGTAAATGTATATGCATATATATATATATGCGCGAATAATAAGTATATGTATATACATATGTATGTATATATACATATAATAAGTATATATAAGTATATGTATATGCATTTGCATGTATATAATATATGCACATATAATAAATATATTTATGTGCGATGTATGTATATGTAAGCTTATATAAGTATATATAGGGCTTGTGCACGTGTTATGGTATGTAGTCCTATAATGCACTTTTACCCCGTGCACGTGGCAAGATTAAGCGACCGTCATAAAAATTGTTTACATCGAGGCACATTCGTTCATCTATCATGGGAGGACAGTTAGCATCTCGTAAAAACTGCAATCCAGAACGATCGTTTAAAATAGCTTCTTGACTGAGATTTATAATAACTCGAGGATTCTGCCATTCCATTTGTTCTCTGGTCCTTCTTCTAGGCCTCCCATTCTCAAACTCTAAGCACACTTCTGAGAGCTCGTTATAAACCGTCCCAGATTACGGACTCCTTTCAGATAGCAATTGAACACGAAACACTTCTCAAGGCTTGCAGCGGGGTCTTTACAGTCTTATATGTAAATCTAATCCAATGTGATCCAATTGATCTCCTGCAATCCGATGCGACCTGATCTAATCCCAAATAGTCCGATCCCATACGATCTAATCCAATCTAAGGCTTCACCAGCTTAAGGCATTGGTCGCCTAATTTAAGTCAAGAATTGGCCGGGTACAGAGAGAGTTCAACGTATACACGAAGCGATTGGTCGGAAGTCAGACGCAGACGGTCACGTCATTGTCTCGATGGCTCTTCGTGTAGACGCATTTGTAACGTTTAGCGCCCTCTTGCGGCTCCATTTTCCAGTTAGATAAGATAAACGACTGCTGCTGCTACTACTGCGGTTGGTGTCTAGGATTGAAACTTGCATCCAATGGCCATAGCTCTGAAGGCCTGCACACGATCCAAAAACTAGTGTGTCCAGAAAGTCGACTTATCATCTAGCCCTCATATTATGTAAATACATATAATATGAAGGCTAGATGTTGCAGGTTCTCTAGTAATATGAAATGTTACCAATCGTCTTATATATGTTAAAACTTAATTTCTCTAAGCGGTATTTACAAGCGGAATATCACTGACATGTGCGATAATACAAACACCAGATGACCAGCAATGAGGCGAACGAGCGAAAACTCTCGATGAGAAACATACAAGCCCCTCTACATAACTGGTTCAAAGCTAACAAAAAGTCATCCTGAAAAGGAGACAAAAAGTTCGACTTTGTCGAGAGACTGAAAAAAGCAAAAGACAACGCAGAACCACGCTCCCAAATCCAGTCTACTTGTCTAAATCAAACACAGAGGCCTTATTAAATGGGGTTCAGATTTCCTGCCAAATGTTCAGACGGTGCACATTTTATACAACTCAAAGTACCCCCTCCCCGTCTATTACTACACGCCCTATTTCATCCAGACATCTCAGAGATAATCAGAGGTGTCCAGTCCATAAGAGTTGATTTATGTGATACTATTATACACTGTAGACTTCATATCAGACTCTCAAACGTAACCTTTAAATCAAGTGCTTCAATCGCATTTTTCAAAGTAACTGAAACTTTATCCAGATGAAAACCAGGTTTACTTTGAAGCAGACATCATAAAAAGACACTCAGTGCAATGAATATCCTCCTTCCATTTTGCCTATTTTTGCCTGAATATACTTTCTGGAACAATCTGCCACCGGGTCACTAGCATCTTTAACAGTTCAGGAAACGTTTTCTGCTCGACTTGAGACATATTTGTTCAAGGGATTCCTATAGATAGCTGGCACTGTCGGAGCGCCCTTGTAAGTTACTTAAAGGGCGTTATACAAGTGCTCTGATACATACATACATGTCATACATACATATATACACACATACATACATAGATACATACATACATGCATAGATACATGCATACATAGATACATACATAGATACATAGATACATAGATACATAGATACATAGATACATACATACATACATACATACATACATACATACATACATACATACATACATACATACATACATACATACATACATACATACATACATGCATGCATGCATGCATGCATGCATGCATGCATACATACATACATACATACATACATACATACATACATACATACATACATACATACATACATACATACATACATACATACATACATACATGCATGCATACATACCAAAACTGTACACAAACTTGGTATAACTGCAGAGCCATGAGATATACTACTCAATAGGTTTTTATCTAGAAAAATTTCCGGAACTGAACAATTATGGAAATGCTAATCGAGGACGAAGGCCGAGAAAAACGGGGGATGGAGGAATTTTGATTTCACATTGAATTAAAATAACTAAATAATTCTTTTCTTAAAATAACTAACTTGTTTTTACTATCTGAAAAAGGGTGTCGGAACGCAATTCCGGAGTGCACGGCGGAAAAAGCACTGATACTAGGCCTACTTAACTGGAGAAGGTAGCATAGGCCTACCTTAAGTGCAGGGATTCCCAACCTGGGGTGCCCGCACCCCCAGGTTGTGCGAGATGGCATTTCAGAAGGTGCGACAAAGAGGGAAAGTATGTTACTGATGTACTGATTTTTTAGAGTTTACCATTTTTTTCTAATTGGTCAATTTATATGTGCATAGAGGCCGACGGTGTAGTGTTTGCGAACCTCGGCATGCATATCCCAACATTTGGGCTAATTAATTACTTCCTAGACTAAATTAATGTTTGCCTGTGGGTCACAGCAAGGATGTTAAAGACTTATCTGAAAAACTTTATCAGTTCTACGCTACAAAAACCACACGCTGATAAACTCATTCTCTGAACAAAGGAAATGGACTCTGGACATCGCCCAGCGGAAAGTAACACAAATTCATTGACTTTTATAATAAACAAAAGATGGAACTTAAAAGTGGTAAACTGCAGATAATTTAAAGCGCACATTGATTCAAATCACAAGCTAGTAGTCCCTAATCGTTAACTGATTATGACGGTGAACGAAAACTTTCATACAGGGTAAAATCAATGTCTGGCTATGGGCCGCGGTGATTTATCTGTCGATGTCACGTGGTTATGTCTAAAGGCGTGTTTAAAAGACTCGCTAGTGCTAGTTCTAATCAGACATTATTCGTAAAGGAATTGGCAATTTTTCTCTGGTGTGAGCCCAAATCTGGTTCTAGCAAAACAGTTCCGAAAAGTCTTTTGCACATAAGTAAGACTGACGAATCGATTGCTTTATTTTCTACCTTCTACTTTGACAGAGGTGCGCATTAGTCTAGTGGTTAGCGTGCTGGACTATCAACCAAGAGGTCGGGTATTCAAATCCTCACCATGGCAGGTCAAAAATGTATTGCGAGATTTCTCAGATTTCTGCTCCCTCAGCCAACTCAGCTATAATGAGTATACGCTGTCGGTGGGAAGATCAGACGGTGATGGAAAGGACTGAACAGCTGCCCTTATAGGCCGAGGTTTGCTAACACTGCAGACCAATGGTTATCTCTCTCGGTTAGCTTATGGGACTGCTCTTCATCATCATCATCTTCTTCGAATATTTCTTCATGTCAAAGTTTGCTAGCAGGTTCACAGGGAAATTTAAGTTATCCTTATTATGTTGTTTCATCAATCAATCAATCAGTCAATCAATCGAAATTTGTATAGCGCCCCTTGAAGATCCCTGCTCAGATGCTCTCCTGACACAGGCCAGGCTGAAGAAAACAGTCTTAAACAGCGAGTGGAACTGAGAAGAGGTAGTGTAAGGAGGGTGGCCCAGTGCCTGAGGAAGTTCGTTTTCCTTATAATAATGTTGCTTCATGCTGAGCAGTGTCGGAACTGTTTTTGCCAAGAAACCGATTTGGACTCACACCATCGTTACAAAGCGCCCTGGGTAGAATTGCATTAGTAGGCTTCTGTTCCTCCCTTGACGTTATCTGAGTGCCCCAGCTCAGATCTCGAGGTCTGACCTGCTTCGCCATAGGTCAAGAGCCGACTTCAACAGCTTCGCTTCAGAGCAGGTCATCAGGTCGTCTTTGTTTAGGCCAGGGTGCGATCTGTTTCTGAAAGAGGTGGCGTGGGAGACTGAAGAAGAAGAACGAAATCTATGAGGAAATGTATCTGCAAAGGGAGATAGGCTACAATTCGCCTTTGCCCATAGGGTTGCTCGCATTTCTTCAGAATATTTTTAACGGAAGCTAGTCTGAACCAGCGGCAGAACTATAAGGACAGAAGTTAACTGTATGGAGAAAATGTAGGCCTAACAAGGATGTCTGTGGAGTGGTTACGGATGAAACCAAATGTATCGAGAAATATATAGAGATTGTTTGAACTTACTTAGTACTTAGTACTCCGTCCTCTCCGCGAGGCAGGTCTGAACATCGGTCTGAACATTTGTCTCTGTCCATCGCTATAGTCTTCCGGTCTCATCCCACGACATCCCCAAGAATTGAACTATAGTGGGAGGGAAAAATAACTGGCTTTAGAGAAATGTGTGGAGAATTGAATATTTAATGGCGATATTCTGGACCAGTCAGAGGGTAGGGGTAGTTCCCTCTTTCCCCATACGAATAGCATCTGGATAAGAGAGTTTTGAAGTAAAGAGCTGCCCATGAATGACCTCTCTGCCTGGCATCTCGATGCTTATTCATTTCTTAATGCATCTGATCGTCGACCAATGCATAATTTAGCTACAGTATATACACGATCTGTTTAAGTCTCTAGCAAGAAATAGTACCATTTAATTGAAAAATGGACATTGATAGTCGTAGCCGTAGACAAATTAACAGCTGCTTTTTGAAGATGTTCCGGGTTCAGCTGATACTTTCTCATTGATGACAAGGTTCTTATAGAAGTTTTGGACGCTTTGCAAGACAGAGTTTTTAAGATTTACAAGATCAAGTAAAATCGTGTGATGGAGTAATCTTTGAGTAACAGAAATAACTCAACAGCTCATCTTCTTCACGTGGTTACACAATCTCCACCTGGATGACATCAAACCTTCTGCGCTTGAATCCGAATCTAAAACCGAATTCGTATTTATAGGCCTTCTTGACCAGCTCAAGAACCTTCCGGATCACTTTATTTCCCTAACCATCGACCTTACCATCTATACCTTAGCTGTCTGACTGCCTGCCTGCCTCCCATTTGGATATTGACCTAGAACCTATATACACCCCACCCAGCCTATCGATTTCGTTTTGACTAAGCGCCTGTGTATTAGCTGGTTCCCGCGACATGGCATTTTTGGGCGCTATAGAAATCTAGAGATTGTGATTACGATTACGAGTCCGTTCTGTTACATTATCTAACAGTTCTTAGATTCCGGAGTTCTTTTCATCACTACCACATTCTTAACTACTTCTTAGATCTTTTAGGAAGTTCTTATTTGTTCTTGTCTATATGGCTCTATATGTCTATATGACTCTTGTCCTCTTGTTGTTAGCTTTTTGTGACGTTCATGCACACGTTCTGATGTTATACCATAACTCCGTCGTTCCTTGCCTTGTTCTTTGCGTGCGTGTATTTGAGTGTGTGTGTTTGTGTATGTTTGTTTTTGTGTGTATATATATATATATGTATATATATAAGGATATATTTATACAGCGCTGTTAAATAACCTCACAAGAGTACTCAATGCATGAAAAAATACAACTTCAATGATACATAGATCGATGAGTGGAAGCAGAATGCAGGGTGGGGATTGTCGGGGAGTCGGGGTTCAACCCCTAGTCATTCTTAGGACCCCCACAGTTAAGTCTTCGTTGTACACCCCAGGGGGCCGTTTCCAACCCCCTCAGTTGTGCTAGTGTGATTTAGCATTATTTGACTCTGAGTCTCTGAGAAAGAGAAGACATTTCCATGGTGCATCATGTACGCACTTTAGAATTTTCTCAACAAAGGAATTGATTTTGATTCGAGTCTGACTTGCAAAACTGCTAGCATTGAAATCAGCTGCTTTTAAATTTCGTTGACATCAGTTTGCAAAATGCGGATAGAATGTTCAAGCCCCCTCGCCTTTTCTCTACCATTCCCACACTGGCAGAATGTGTGTAGAAATGCTTCTTCAGCAGTTGAAAGTTGGAGCGAGTCTTTGGTGATATTCAGGTGGTGCACGATTAGCATTAGAATCATCTCGTCTTCGGACTCGATCTCTTACATGTATGGAGTAGAGAGAGAGAGAGGCTCAAAGTCCTTTTACCAGATGTCATTGGCTATATGCTCTCGTTTGCTCTCGAGTACCACGAATGGTTGGACCCCATGTTTTTTGTAGTGTTCCTTGAATTATTACGCTGGGACTATACAAGTCTCCATCTTAGATCACCAATAGATCATTAGATCACCAATAGATCATTAGCTTACCAATAGATCATTAGATCACCAATAGATCATTAGCTTACCAGTAGATCATTAGATCACCAATAGATCATTAGATTACTAATAGATCATTAGATCACAACAGATCATTAGATCACAAATAGATCATTAGATTACCAATAGATCATTAGATCACCAATAGATCATTAGATTAGCAATAGATCATTAGATCACCAATAGATCATTAGATCACCAATGGATCATTAGATCACCAATAGATCATTAGATTACCAATAGATCATTAGATCACCAATAGATCATTAGATCACCAATAGATCATTAGATCACAACAGATCATTAGATCACCAATAGATCAATAGATTACCAACAGATCATTAGATTACCAATAGATCATTAGATCACCAATAGATCAATAGATTACCAACAGATCATTAGATTACCAATATATCTTTAGATTACCAATAGATCAATAGATTACCAATAGATCATTAGATCACCAATAGATCATGAGTTCACCAATAGATCAATAGATTACCAATAGATCATTAGATTACCAATAGATCAATAGACTGTAGTCGAAACCTTGAAAGTTGGTAAACTATTGTGCAGCCAAGCGCATAGGAAGGCCAGACCAAAGAAATGAGAAAAGGGTGGGGTACAGAGGCAAAACACCTGTTCATAGGTCAGAGGGAGAAGCCCTCTGAAGCTGAGCTGACAGACAACATTACCATAAGCCAAGATGCTAATTATTAATGCGCTCATCAACATATTGATGTTATCGCATCAGCACCTCGGCCCATCAGCACATTACATCACATCAGAGCATCACATTAGCGCACCACATCAGCACACCACTTCACATCAGCACATTATATCACATCAGCACATTACATCACATCAGCACATCACGACTTGCATAATAATTTAGTTGCACTTTTCACTCACATTTAACTTTGAATGTGATCTCGAATTGAATAAGTATTTGGATAGGCCATGCATATATATGTGATCGCAATAGTAATGTTGAGATTTCTACACCGCCCAAAAACACTAAGTCGTGGGAATCAGCTTATCCATATATATATATATATATATATATATATATATATATATATATATATATATATATATATATATATATATATATATATATATATATATATATATATATATATATATATATATATATATATATATATATATATATATATATATATATATATATATATATATATATATATATATATATATATATATATATATAGGCGCTTAGTCGAAAAAAATCGACAGGCAGGGTCAAAGAAACAAAATCCAAGGGTCAGGCACTTGCATCCTTTTAAGCTTTTCTTTAAAAAAAAACTATAGATTTGTTAGGGGTTCATGTAATATCTGATATATTTTCAGATTGGCTGCATTATCTGATAGCGTCGGGGAACTCCTTTGATAAGTTAATGTTTAACGACTTTGTGTCATAACATAAATGATTATCGTCGTCCTTTATCCAGGTTTGGGACTGGCACTACCAGGAAACTCGGAAAAAACTACTTTTTAAATAAAGCCAGGCCCAGAAGGAGCAGGGTGTCGCTGACCTTTGGGTCCGTGGTTCTTTGAAGGAGTCCGGCTGCCATCAGTCTTGTTATCATTAGAACATGTTGAGGCAGTCCAGGCCAAGTATTTGCCAAAGCCTGTCATCCATTTACCTCTGAAGTGGCGTTCAGAAATATCTGGCGACGTTGGAGGTTGCCTTGGTTGCATGTGCATCACTGCCGCTGGCAGCTGGAGCCCATCAACTTCTGAAGACCTTACCCATGACTAACAACTCCCGGCTGACTGCGTGGGAATGGTGGGACAGTGGGATACACTGCTGGACGTAAACTAATTTACACCCCTGGGTAACCCCTCTGACAAGATGCAGGGCTTTGAAAAAGGCTGATGCCCTGCGCTCAGCTTTAGAGTAGCGCTTTAGAAAATGGGAGTAAACGATTACGATTACGATTACGATTACGAACTAATTATTGATGACGTGGTTTGGCCATGACCAATACACTAAGGGACGACATTGCATGGATGGAAGATATCAAGTCCAAATCCACACTGGTTAACACTTTTACAGGTCCATTCCTCATTGTCCTTGCATTTTTCAAAAACACTGGAATCGACAGCGATGGGGACATGGCCCCGGTCCTCTGGATCCGCTTTTAGGCGTACAGGGCAAAATAGTTTATTCACGAGTGCTGCGACAAATCAGAGGGTTTGTCCAGAGATATCACAAGAACAAGATCTTGATGGACGGACGCATACACGGATGTATGTATGTATGTATGTATGTATGTATGTATGTATGTATGTATGTATGTATGTATGTATGTATGTATGTATGTATGTATGTATGTATGTATGTATGTATGTACGTACGTACGTACGTACGTACGTACGTACGTACGTACGTACGTACGTATGTATGTATACATCTAGATGATCGAGAAACTGCAGATAGAAGGAGACAGATGAGAGAGGGAGATAGATAAGTTGTCACTTTGGGTGCATTAGTTTAGGTTGAGATAAATTGAGAGGGTGGATTGGATGGATCAGGGTAAGGTGCACTAATGTTCCAACTGTTCTACGATCTGTATTTCGTGTAGTATGCGTCCGTCCAAAAAGATCTACTATTGAAGTTTCCGTCTTTGATGGTTCTTACTTGTTCAATGCAGACTTGAATGTTCTTCGTTCTTATAGGCGGAGGAAGACGACGCAATGCTGTCCGACTATCCGCAGATGTTGGGTGATGAGGCAGGGGTTGTTGCTGCCAAGGAGACAGAGGATGAGGCACCCACCTGTCCGCCTCCCCCGCGCAGTCTACCAACCTTCGCCTGTTCTGTGTATCAGTGTGAATCCGACAAGAACTGTTCATCTGGGACCCTCTGCTGTTACAACGGATGCCGATACACGTGCATGACCCCAGTCCAACCACCGCCTTGTAAGCGCATCCATCCATCCATCCATCCATCCATCCATGCGTCCCATCCATCCATCCATCCATCCATCCGCCCACTCATCAATCCATCCATCCATCCATCCATCCATCCATCCATCCATCCATCCATCCATCCATCCATCCATCCATCCATCCATCCATCCATCCATCCATCCATCCATCCATCCATCCATCCATCCATCCATCCATCCATCCATCCATCCATCCATCCATCCATCCATCCATCCATCCATCCATCCATCCATCCATCCATCCATCCATCCATCCATCCATCCATCCATCTAATCATCCATCCATCCGTCCGTCCGTCCGTCCATCCATCCATCCATTCATCCATCCGTCATCCATTCATGCATCTGTCCACATATACATACATACCTACATACATACATACATACATACATACCTACATACATACATACATGCATACATACATGCATACATACATACATACATACATACATACATACATACATACATACATACATACATACATACATACATACATACATACGGTCTGTCTATACAACTCTTTCCTCCAAACGTCGATCCACGATCCATCCATACATCGATTCGTCTGTCCGTACATTCATGTATACATAGGGCCTACATATAGACATACTATATAATACATGCACATAGATGCCTACATACATACATACATACGTATATGTATGCATGCATGCAATGCATACCAATCACACTTTAACTTCTTCTTTTCTTTCTTCCTTCCTTCTTTACTTAATTACTTACTTCACGACTGACTGATTGACATACTGATTTACTTACTTACTGATTTATTTGCTCACTTACTTAATTGTATGGGCATCCGCAGGAACTTTTGCAGGGGGTGCAAAATATTTGTAGGGGGAAGTACGTTTTTGCAAAGAATAGCTATTTATGAACACAGAACACGTGACAACTTTAAAAATAAATAATGATCAAGGACTTTACCTAAATAATTAGGCCTAAATGTTTTTCGCATTGAAAATCGTGTTGGGACTGTTGTAATAATCATAATAATCAAAAGATTTCATTTTTGTAAAATATGCGCAAAATCAAGTTGGCAAATGCCCCTTTGCCCCCCGCCTTCGGACGCCTATGCTTACTTGCCTAATCCCACCTCAATCGAAACGAGCGTTCTATAAACATGTTTATGAAATGGTCTGTATGCACAGCTTGATGTAACTCGTCTAATTGCTTTTAAGATCAGGTTTTACTTTTTGATTGACAGGTTACAAAGTCCAAACCTTCTTATAACCGTATTAACAAACACACATCTACGCATGTATAGCGTATACAGTAGACAGACAGATAGTCAGACAGACAAACAGACACACAGGCGGAAAATGAATACGTAGGAAGATGCATAAAGGAATAGGCCTATAGGCCGTATACTCGCGTACATAGATAAACAGATTAAGAGGTCGTGATATGAAGGGTGGAATAAATTTGAAATTCATTTCCACAAATGCTTTCGCTTAATTTGGTCGTCTTATTAAAACGAGAGTTTTTAATGCTACTTGCCCTGAATATTTAAACAAATTTGTGATAATGAGGTCGTAAACTGAAGGCTGGAGTAAATTTAAAATTGCATTCTCCAAACACTTTAGCTTAATTGTTATTCTGGCTCGGTTATATATGCATAGGTCTATTTATTTATGTTTAAATAGGCCTATTTATTTATGTAGCACATTGGTTAGAGCTTACGTCCCACGCACATCTGTGGGGACGGTTATCAGTTCGTATAACAATGGTGGCTTGCTTGAGAGATTTCAATCTCGGGCTCGAATTGTACACGAGGACCTTAAATGGCGTGCCCCCATTCAACGGGCAACGGTAGCAGGCCCGAATCAGGGGGGTGCTAAGGGTGCTGCAGCACCCGGGCCCACAGTTTTAAGGGGCCTGCATTTTCGAAAGTACATTCAAAAATGTTATTGTACTTGTTATTGGGCCCCGCGCTAATGGATAGATATATAGGTAATCACAGCAGCTGGGCCCGCGCTAGCCTTTTAATGCGGCCCTGAACGGTAGTGAACGATCTCACCCGATCAATTCATTGAAACTCAGCTTATTTGATCGTCTTATTGTTATTCTGGCCCGGTTATATAGGCCTATTTATTTATGTATATAGGCCTATTTATTTATGTAGCATCCTTAAGCAAGGGAGTCGGTATTGGGCACCAAAAATGTTTGCCTTTTGGGTCAATATAATGGGGTCAAAATGCACCTCTGCGGGTCCCACTTTTCATATATATATATATATATATATATATATATATATATATATATATATATATATATATCTCTCTCTCTCTCTCTCTCTCTCTCTCTCTCTCTCTCTCTCTCTCTCTCTCTCTCTCTCTCTCTCTCTCTCTTCAAGGCCGATACATATTCCTTAAGCAATAAACTATGAAATTGTAATATATGATGTCGTTGCTTAAAAGTTTGAATCTTTTTCAATCAGATATCGACTGGAAACGACAGCCTCAGAGTCGACTCGTTGCTGGTAAGTAGCCTATATTATAAAAGGATAATAATATTCATTTATAGTATCACATAAGCTAACTGTGTAATCATTGACCAAAGAGACACCAATATCTATCACAATCCAAGGAGAGGCTATTGAGCAAGTAGAACAATTCGTCTATCTCGGAGGGCTAATAAACGCTGATGGCAGCAATGAAAAAGATATACAAAGAAGAACTGGACGCGCTTCACAAGCATTTGGAATAATGGACAGGATTTGGAGGAGCAAAGAATTAACAAGAAAGACCAAGACAAAAATATACGAGACAATGATATCCTAAAACCCATTTTCCTATATGGATCGGAATGTTGGACAATGCGAAAACAAGATGAAAGAAGAATTCTTACAGCAGAAATGAACTGGCTGAGAAAGATGGCAGGGATTTCAAGACTCCAGAAAATAAGAAACGATGACATAAGACAATCATTAGGCATCAAACTCTGCTAGACAAGGTCGTTCAACGAAGACTCCTATGGTTTGGACATGTAGAGAGAATGCCAGTTGACAGATTCCCACACAGTGCACTACATGCAAGATTCGAAGGGAAAAGACACAAAGGCAGACCAAGGCTACGCTGGATAGATAATATAACTGAGGACATAACATCACTTGGACTAACATTAAGGGGACAATAGACTTGACAAATGACCGAGGACAATGGAGATCATTTATTCGTACCCATCGCCGCCAAATGGCTGGCGTCAGGAACTGATGATAATGATGATATATATATATATATATATATATATATATATAGCGTTAGTTTCAAATGTGGACTGATTTCCTGGCTATTGGTATGACTGATATCGATATTGGTGCATCATCGGTTGATGGATTGTCATTAGACGCCGGCGCCATAGATGTTGCTGATTAATAACAATTAATATTAATATTTAGAGAGTTAATTAATTTGCGCCTTCATATTTTAAACGCCATTCGAAGGCACTCCTCGTTAGTCTATATATTATTTTTAAAGAGTTAATTAACAGTGTACTGGATCTTGTTTTCAGGGTCCTCTTGGTTAGTACCTGGACCAGATGAGGATGAAGCAGGTATATATCACATGACCGTTGCCTTTTAGTCTAACCATTTATATATGTATATATTGCCTTGAACATGGCCGACGGAGGATATATATGTACATTATATATCCTACGTTGGCCATTTATATAGGATATATTAAATATATAGGATATGTATATAATATATATATTCTCCACTGAACACACACACACACACACACACACACACACACACACACACATTTATATTAGTATTCTCTTTTGAGAACCTGTCAAGGGAATTATGCAAATAGTCTACTCTACCGTGATGGCAACGAGCAAACAAATGGTATTTGTGAAGACACCATAGAAATAGTTAACCCAAAATTTACTTAATATTCTTAAATTCTCAATTATTGTCTGTTGATTGATTTTGTGCAACGATACATTGTTCCTCAGATATAATTAAGCTAATGTGTATTTGTCACATAGGCCTACCTTATGTCTTATAGATACCTAAATTATTTTGTGTCTTTTTAATAGGTCTGTCTCTTTGTCTGTTATCTTTCAAAGCTTATTTGCCTGTGTGTGTGTGTGTGTGTGTGTGTCTGTCTATCCTCCTGTTGCCTAACTTAATACGTCCATTTTCCCGCCTATACTTGTCTGTGTTTCTATCAGCTGACGTTCCATCAGCTTATCGACCGCAGCAGGTAGATCGATTATTTATGCAGATCGATTATTTATGCAGATCGATTATTTATGCAGATCGATTATTTATGCAGATCGATTATTTATGCAGATCGATTATTTATGCAGATCGATTATTTATGCAGATCGATTATTTATGCAGATCGATTATTTATGCAGATCGATTATTTATGCAGATCGATTATTTATGCAGATCGATTATTTATGCAGATCGATTATTTATGCAGATCGATTATTTATGCAGCGTCATTACTGAAGTTCTAAACGGCGCCATAAAAATGACGTGGTATTTCTACGTGTTCATGCGTCCAGTGGAGTGGTGTAGTACGTCGCCCGAGATGTTTGGGGCAGACGAAGACCCTTTGCTCTGTCCCCACGGATACGTCTGCCACGTCGAAGACCCTGGCGATCCAGACAACGCCACTCCCAACATCGGACGATGCATACTGCAGTTCACAGTCAACAAACAAAGTGAGCACCAATGGCACTATAGAAGTCAGCGCTACTAGTATTACGGACGATGAGTGGTAATGGTAAAGGTAATTGCAAATTTATATAGCGCCACTGAATATGCAAGGTCATAATAATATATTGTATCGCTGTCTATTATACAAATAACCTGATCTGGTTTTGACCTAAACTGACCTACTTTACTGTGATCTGCTGTATATAGGATAGAATCCGATAGATGAAAAGATGGATGGATGGACTGATGGATGGATGGATGGATCTACAGATATAGGCCTACAGGCAGACAGCAGGAACGTAGCAAGCTATACATTTTGTGCTCTGTGCCAAACGTAAATATACCGCCCACCCCAAAGATCAACTTAACCCCTAACGACGGCACAGACAGACAGACAGACAGACAGACAGACAGACAGACAGACAGACAGACAGACAGACAGACAGACAGACAGACAGACAGACAGACAGACAGACAGACATCACAATGGTGATACAAAATTTAGATCTATATGTAGGTTTACATGTAGATAGAGAAAGCGTATTCTCACGCAGATGTGTAGGCCTAGGCCTATTGAAATATGGTGTTGATGCCGTGTTCTCGGATGTAGGAGATGCCTCTGAAGACGAATGCCAGATTGGACAGAAGCACTATGCAAACGGAAGTTCATTCGAATACAATCAACACAACTGGTAGCATTACGATTATCTCTTTTATCATTGTACCATCGTTAATATATGCCCTGTGATCATTTCGTGTATAATATACAAAATAACTTTGAATATATATATATATATATATATATATATATATATATATATATATATATATATATATATATATATATATATATATATATATATATATATATATATATATATATATATATATATATATATATATATATATATATATATAGTTTTGCAAAATTACTGTTTCTATCGATGCATTCGTTTCTTATATTAAAGCACCCATTCAATACCTTAGGTGTGTAAAACCCTATCTCTTACTTATTAACAACATTTTTCCTATCGACATCAATGGTCTTTGATGCCACAAGATGTTGTTACCTCTGGGAATCCATCCATCCATGTTCAAGACGCTCAAAATTAGTCCATAAAAGGCGCTATACAAATTTTCAGATAAATACAGATACATACATACATACATGCATATATACATACATACATGCAAACATACAATAGAGATAGGCCTATAATTCCAGGTGTAGGCCTATATAGTTTGTAACAATTTTGACTTTGCATGTTGGCCAGACTAGCTGTATATACATACACAGTACACACATACAAAAATACATACATACATACCTACATACATACATGCATACATACTTACATGCATACAAGCATACATATGTTCATACAAAGTTACATACATACAATGCTGCATGCATACAATGTCCATACATACACGCATACATACACATATATGTATATATGCATGCATACATACTTACATACAGACGTTCATGCATACATACATACAATCACGTATGCATACACCCACACATACTATATAGACCTATATAGCAGATACAGCTTTGTACCCAGCGAGTCGTTTCACTTTCAGTGTTTCTTTCAATTCCAAATTAGTCGGACAAATTACCGCAGTTGTGCCTCTTGTATCTATAGCGTGTCTATATGCATATGAGCTTATTTTATTGTCTTAAGTTAATACAGGTTAATATTAAGACTGCGTTTAATGACATTCGGATGTCTTTCCTTTAAGCTTCTGTGAGAATGGGTCGGTGCTTTGTCGAGTTGGAAGAATCGATCTGAAGATCAAGACCAAATCACGAACGCGAACTCGAAACTAAACACACTCTGCTTACACAAAGCACGAGTTCAAATGGCAGCAACTGGACCTTCACGCCGTTTACGGTGCACCAGAGAGATTCCATCATTATCATCATCATCATCATCATCATCATCATCATCATCATCATCATCATCATCATCATCATCATCATCATCATCATCATCATCATCTCATCATCGTAGTAGTAGTAGTAGTAATAGTAGCAGTAGTAGTAGTGTAGTACTCGTTATTATCATCATCGTCGTCGTCATCATCGTAGTTATAGTAGCAGTACTTGTCGTCACCATAATCACAGTCATCGTCGTCATCATCACCATCCTCATAGTAATTGTAGTAGCGCTTGCCATCAGTATCGTTGTCATCATTGTCGTTATCATAATGATGCTGCCAAAGACCATAGCCGATCTGGCATGGCTGACAACTTTTAAACCTAGGAGAGGTCACAGCCTTTAGCAGAGGCTTTAGGATTAATTTTTTACTGGATACTCTATAGTCGTGCTGTCCAACATGCTGCCCGTGGGCTGATTTTAAATAGCCTGCACTAGCTCGCTCAATTTTTGCAATTTGTGTAAAAAATGAAGTAAAAGTCAAAGTTATTGGCCTACTTTCATTTATTGATATACTCTTTGGCGCTGAGCTATTTAAGAGCATGCCGTACATGCTATTATTCATTATGATTATTGCATAATTATGGCCATAATAAATTTTAATAAGCTTAGGGCCTACAGTTAATAATTTTCAATATATTTAGTTGCTGCGTTTAAGTTTCCTGGTGCGGCCCTTGCCTACAAGAATAATTTTTCGGTGGACCACGGTGTCAAAAAGGTTGGACAGCACTGCTCTCTATAGGGTTAATTCCTTGCCCTTAGTTAGGTTGGGCTCTGTATGGCATTCCCACTTCGCTTCAAGACATACCTCAATCAGTTGAATCATCCTCGGCATCGTCTACCTTATGTATGTGTTTATGTATCTCAGTGTTTATAGAGTGCTGTTTCTGAACCTCACAGAGGCGCTACAGCATGGCTGGGAATTGACGACTGGCTCTTGGTCTCCACATGAATTCTTTGGTGTGCCATTGGTTGATGCTTTATATAATTAAACCCCATAGAAGTAACTGAACTATGATATGATGTCACAATAAGAATAACAGTTTCAGTTTAAATAGGGCATGTAAAATACATCCTCATTTATAAATGGATTTAGGAATGGACAGACCCAGAGAGGTAGCCATGGGTATGAAGCACGAGCGACTTTACATTCTTAGCCTAGGCATATCAGGGCGAGTGGACAGTCCTCCCCTTGCAGCCTGACATTCCCATCAGTGTACAGTCCGTGTCCTCTTTTACATCGGAGTTCTCCAGAGGGTGCATGTGGAACAGAAAAATTGAGTTGATTCAAAGCTCGGATGGCAAGGGATGGCGTTTGAATTACCCTGGGCTGCAGTTTATTTTCCGTATAGAAGTTTATGCAAAATATACATGTGTATTTGTTATTTGAAGACTATGCAAAAGCAAGTATCAGTTTTTACTTTATCTTTTAATATGCAAAAATCGTTATAACAGCTGTCTGTGTGGTCCACTATTTTATATAAATTACGCAAAATAAGTCTACTACCACTGAAGCGAACCATATATCGACTTAGTTACTGTCTTCACACAAAACCACTGTAAACAGCAGACAATACTGAGGCGAAGACAATCATACATATGGCAATTATGTCGTATTAAAGTACAATCATTGTTATCAAACATTGTTATCAAACCTGTTAAGTTTGCCCAATCTAATGACTTCTATAGCGCCGTTATTACGATGGACAGAGCATCGATCACATCATCACTGCCACTTAAAGCTAAATAAACAATCAGAGAAGCCCTGTTGTAATCAGACAGGTCAGGAAACATACATACACATGTACATTGTACATACACACATACATACATACCACACATACATACACATGTACATACACACATACATACCACACATACATACATACATGCATACACATGTACATACACACATACATACATTCCACACATACATACATACATACATACATACATACACATGTACATACACATACACACATACATAAACACACAATTACATACACATGTACACACACACACACACACACACATGCATATGCACTACCATATATTAATTATCAATTTGTTTGGACACCGCACACATTGGATACTTTTAAAAGCATTATGAATACACAGTACTACAAAAACAATAAAAAGGTCATCAATACTATTTCAATCTAGTCCCCTTCACAAACCATAAAGTAGCCACTTCATTTATAAAGTGTAAGCACATGCCACCTCATTTGCTCGGTCTTGGCATACGAGTTGACAAAACTCTTCCATCAAATCAAAGAAATCAAATCCAGTGTCATATAAAATACACATCTGATACACTTGTTTCTAAAGAGAATGTTTTACTTGATTACATATTACAAGTGACATAGCAAGTTCAATTTATTTTCTGTACTGATAGGGATTTAAACCTGTAAACTCCGGATCAACAGCCCAGTGATCAAATTGCTATGCTAGAGCACATAAAGGCAGAATAAATGATGAGAAAAAAAGCGAAAATCAGCGAAAAACACAATTCCAAAAGAAAGTCAACAAATAATAATAAAAATCAGTAGCCATACGTTTCATTAGCAACTCTAACATCTGATTTCATCTGCAGTCTTGAGCCATCTGTTATCTCTCAATGATACTTTGTGATAAGAATGAAGTCGTATAGAAGACATGCACGAAAATTAAATACATAGGTACTTCAGTTTCAATTAGATATATTTCATTTTCTTCATATACACATACAACTTACATGCAAATAAATCAAAAATAAATGCAACTTAAACGTATTCCACCTTCACTCTTACACATAGTTTAAATAATACTAAAAGTGCTTACTATGCATAAACCTGCATCAGAATGTAAAACTCGTATATTATTTAACTTTTTCATACATAAACAACTGATAAGCAAGCAATCTACATGTAAGCAACTTACAAAGATACATATGCAAACAACATGTGTGTAGGTATGTAACTATGTACATATGCATGAAGAGTTGAAGACACTTCATATAACGTCTTTATACATGTATGTATGTAGGTATGTAGACATGTATGAATGAATGAATAATATTATGTATCAAGACCACGAGTACAGCATCTTTGATGTGTCTGAAACTTTCAAGTGTTTACAAAATTTGTACGTGTACGTAGTTCACCTGCAAGCAGCTTACCATAAATAAACATCAGCATCTGAAATGCAGGAGAATGAATTGAACGAGATGTCCAAGTCACGTTTAGACGAATGTCACTTAGCATTTCATTTCCAACATAATTTGCAGCAACTCCCCCACGGGTTAATGGTTATGCCTTGAAAAGTTGGCCTTCAAAGACAACACTATCAGAGACGTATGCATATATCTGAAGATTTAATATAGCATATTTACTTTAACCTGTCAAAGGTACTTAAAAGGTCACAGCACTTTGTGAGTTAATTAAAAATGTGCCATATCAAGCGTCCTCATACATCACTTAAATTATAACACACCTCTGTCAACATTAAAACTCCGTACATGGCTCAAGGATACATTGGCTTAAGCACAAATATGCGTACATCAACACAGTTCCTTATGGGTTAAATGACTTGATAACCGCCAGTTTCCCATGATATGAGACTGAACATTTATATAGCACATTTTAGGAAGCTCACATACAAACATACATACATACATACACACACACAGATATACATACAAAGATATACGATGCATTTGGATTTGAAGCGCAGATGATCAGCTGTATTAGCAACCTACAATTCTGCCATTCACTAGCTGATTATCCTCTTGCCCTCATGTTACCAGATATGGTTTGAAGGCAGCAACCTCAATAGCTTTAAGCAACAATTCCCTTATAAGTAAAGCCAAAACAACTGACACATGCATAAACCAGCTAAACCCTTGCAAGGGTCACCACCTCATAAATTTACCCTACTCGGGGTGGTAGAGTGTCACCTGGGTGACAAAATCCACCAAAGATGTGGCAAAACAACCATATAAACTTCTGAAATTTAAATTGCAGAAATTTGCATGCACCTCACAGAAGATTGCAGAAAATGTAGGGGTTCCAACCCCCAGCTGTCCCCCACAGCTCCAACCACTTCGAATAACTAGAACAAAGTCTTTATAAAAGTTCAAAAATAACAAGTGATGTAGTATAAATGCCTTACAAGTAGTTAACAGAAAATATGGAATTTATCCAATGAAGACAAAAAAGTCCAAAACAGAATCACAGCATGAATTGTCATTTTCAGCTTTGTCAATGCAACATTGAAGGACATCATCATGCAACATATCTCCGGTAATTATAGATCACTTTTAGTCACGTAAAGTAATCGAGTATTTAAATATTGTCACATTTTTATAGCACCAGAACATCAAGCCGGATAAACACTGCCCACTCTGTGACAGATTTCATGTGTAAATATTTTAATTGGAGCAAAATCGAAGAAATTTTCACAATGTGCTATTGTCATATTCTGTAGATACAATAGTAACAATCAAGGTGATGATGACGATGATGATGAAGATGATGATGATTACGATAATGACAATAATGACAATAACTGGGATGAGGCCTAATTTTCAGAGATCTGCTTCCAACATACCAACAGTGCTAACGTAACTTCATTCCTGAGGAATCAGTATCACCACAGGTGAAAAATAAAATAGCAATGATGCAATCATAATAATGTCTCTATAAAGCAGGATTATAAAACAAGCAAAAATAATACCAGTAACAATGATAATAATGTGACCTTGCACTAAAAAACCCTCACAAAGTTGGAAGAAATCAAAATTTAGTTTGATATTCTACACTGAACTGGGCTGGACTTGCTTAACAATTTGATAAAAAAAACACTTATCTATCATACATAGAAGATAAGTCACAATTTTTTTTAAAGATGTAGGTCTCTTCACTGCTATGTGTGAAGTCATGAGTCGAAGTTTCCCTTAACTATGAGCCAACCTAAGCAACTGTGCCTATGGGTTAGTAACATCACAAGTATAATAATTTGGAGTGTGTTCATTAGCTGTCATCGGTGGCTGTCAAAAATGAAATCTCTGTGAAAACTGATCAAGATGAACATTTTTATGACTTGCACGAAGGCATAAAGGTGTTTATTGATTAATCACCAAAAAGATCCAAGCACAATGCAATAATAACTTACAGTAACTGAATAATGCTTTCTGTTGAAGCTGTCAAAGTTACAATCCAAAAGGGTCAACAAACCATCTAGGTGCAGGTTGTCCCTTACGATTAGACGTTATTTCAGATGGCCAAATGATTTATGTCTACTGAAATTATTTCTAACTGAATATAATCCACGGAAAACAACAGAAACTTAACTGACAAGTTTTAAAATTCACAGAACAGTTGAGTCCTTTATAACCAAATACAAATTTAACAGATAATATTTTTATTGTATTTTGGAATCTGATAAAGATCAGGCATTTGTTGAGGTTGCAGGAAGAGCATACCAAAACTATAGTATGGAGCATTTTATAGCCAACAATTAGTTCATGACCCCTGGGATCCATGCTTACCAGGCATTTGATGTTCTTGCATTACAACTTTCAACAACCACAGAAAGCAACGATCAGCAAACAGTGAAGGCAAATGTTTATCATGCTATTGGTACACAAATAACCCAATTTGAAACCTCGTTCTATCAGCTAACAATTATATATTACAGTAATGATGTCAGAAACACGCATTAGTCATGATGAATTTCTCTAAATGCTGCTTTGGTTATGGATAAGAAGTAATATTAATTTTGTCATTTGCATAAAATTTTATTAATGCACACAACTTCAAATTAAGGCACCAAGGAGACATACTACATATTTACTGTTGCAAATAAATTGAAAGTAGGAGTATTCAGACAACAAAACTCTGCACAAGGACTTCAAGATTGATAGCAAACATAACAAGAAACATCAGTGTGCAAAGTACTCACTTTGACTCTTTTTTTATACCCACGTTCTCGCAAATTTACTTTTCTGAAATGTCCGGGTTTTCTCAATCACGGTTACATATTGTTATCATTATTATTGAGAAAATATCTAGATGCATCGCTCTCAGATCAAAGCATTCTAATTGGGTATTTGAAACATGTCACGTGTAATATTTTCCAGTGATATTGGCACCATGACTGAAAGCCTTTTGCAAGCTGCCACTGAAGCCGGAAACAGAAAGTCAGGGTTGGCTGATTTAGAAGACCGCAATATTTTCACGAGGTACATCAATCAAGTCATCTTCCAACACTAACAACACCTGCAGAAAACAGACAATATACAAGGATAATTATTACAATACAAACAATGCAACTATATCAATCCAATGCAACAACAAAATATATTAACACACATTCCTCAGACATTCAGATAAGTGCCTTAAATAAACAAAAACTAAATACATAAAAGAATAAATATACTCCAATACAGTACATAAAATACAATATATCAACAATTCAGAGAGATTAAAGGTGCTGTATGACAATCCAGATATATACAAGATTAAAACGAAGCAGAAGGGTCAACATAATAATACAAATACAATAAACCAATAAAAACAGAAGCTGAAACACAAGTTAACAGGAATTGAAATCGTTGGCAGGCACTTTTAAAACAACTTTTCTTTCTTGCACACAAGATAAATAAGGTAATTACATGCAAGGTAAGGTAATGTAAGGTAAGATAAGCTAATGCAGCATTTCCTGAAGTGTGTTGCGCAAAACCCTAGGGTTCCGTGAAGCGAAGACAAGCATTCCGTGAGGAAATTGGATAAGTTGTTACATTATAAATCAGACCCCAGGTGAAGACAATGGTTCTGTGGGAAAATTTCATATCAAATAATTTCTAATCTAATTTTTATGAATTAAACTGTGTAATATACCTCGAATCACTGTTCGAAAACATGATACCAGAACGTTTTAATTGTTTAGGTTGGGTTCCGTCAAAAAAGATTGGGAAGCACGGAGTTAATGTAAGGCAACAAAATGTAGATTAGGTAAGGTAAGGTAAAGTAAGATAAAGTAAGGTAATGTAGGATAAGGTAAGGTAATGCAGGGTAAGGTAATATAAGGTAAGGCAATGTAGGTTAAGGTAAAGTAAGGTAAGGCATCGTATTAATGTAAGGCAAGGTCAGGTAAGATAAGGTATGTAAAGTAAGGTCAGATAATATAAGGTAAGGTAATGTAAGGTAAGTTAAGATGAAGAGGTTATTAGAGTGTGTGAATTGAACTGCAGATACCATGAAGCTGAGGAAAAGGCTGATTGCAGAAAGGAAGTGCCAGATGTCGTGACTGTCATAGAACTCGGCCAAGAGACAGTCCTCGTTGCTTTCACGTGACATCGCTGGCGTCATCTGTGGATGGAAGCAACAATTAATCACAAGAATCACAACAGACAAATTAATCACATTAGATACAAACAAAAAGCCAGAATAACATTAACATAACAATAAATAAAGGGAATAAATAAAAAAGAATAAATCTTTTGAAAGTGTGATAGTTATGTCTCTAAATGGGACTGTTGAATAAATAAAAAAGAATAAATCTTTAGAAAGCGTGATAGTTATGTCTCTAAATGGGACTGTTGAATAAATAAAAAAGAATAAATCTTTAGAAAGCGTGATAGTTATGTCTCTAAATGGGACTCTGTTGGTTGATTTCTACTTGTGTGCAGGGGCCAGTCAGTGGTGACTTTTCCGGCTAATCGAACATGATTTCTTACTGATGAACTTAATTAAGTTTAGCACCATTAATGCGAGCAAAGAGCACTCTCAAAAGGTCCAATGAATTCCAAATGATGAGTCCAGAAAGTTTTAAGTTGTCAACTACTACATCACAGGTTATATACCATACTGTGCAATAGTAAAGAATTAACGTAAAGTCTGTCTTACCTGCCACGACGTCAGTCTCCTCATGAAGAAGAAGAGACCAGCTCCCCAGACCACTGTGGCAAAAGCAATGTAAAACGCAGCCGGCCAGAGAATCTTTTCCCCACACAGTTTCTGGAGAAAAACAAAGACAGGATTTTGATGTGATGTCTTACCTATTAATATTCATATCACATCAAATTACATTACATGTTTTACTTGTCTTCAACATGAAGCTCTTAACTGATCTAAAGCAAAAGCCCCAACACTGCCCGTAGTACCGCTCTTTTCTCAAAAAGAAAGGAGGAGGGTGGCATCAAAACAGCCGTAAGATGTCGTTAAACACTGAAAACTACAAGTACTAATTACTCCTAAAGTAAAAGGTGTCATCATGAAATTTCATTTATGTGTTGTCAAATCTGAAGAGTAGATTCAGATAAAATATGATTTGACCAGATAAATTAAGAAAGACAATACAAACGAAAATGAATCCGCAAGACTCAGAAAAACAACTACAGCAAGACACGACAAAAAAAGGCAAACTAGAAAAAAAACATTTAATCTATTCTCTAATCTTTCATAATGTCATTATTCTAATGTGAAAGGAAGAAATCAGTTGAAAAGTGGTTAAAATCATAATCACGTTCAGACCCTGGTCAAAGTCCGAAAGGTGATGGAAATAAGAAGTTGGGCTGTGGCGGGTACGCAACTTGAAACAGTTGTTAAGGTTATACCTCTGAGACATCAGCCTCATAATGAATAAGATTCATTCAAATGATCATTCGAATAAAATATGCAAGAAAGAATATATCTCGTCATTTCATAACATAATCCACAGGTACTTCTTGCTTAGCACTAAAGTCACCATAGCTTCAAAGAAAAACAAGCAATTTACATTCAGCTAAATCACAATAAAAGGGTTTAATTTTCAGTCAATAAAAAGGGTTTTACCTTCATCAAGATGTAAAAGAAGAAGTACATCAGAAGATTGATAATAACAATCGCCAGCAGATAGGAAGCAAAGTCTATAGGCATCGTGATAGCTCCAAAAATTGCACTGCAAATATAAAAAACATCAAAATCTTTCATGATAACTTTATCGCACAAGCATTATATACGGGTCGTTTACAAATGAAAAGTAATACTCATTATGGCAGGCATCATGCAAATTTAGAATGCAAATTCTGATAACCATAGTCAAATTCAGATATGTTGTTAGGAACATGGATCATAAATCAAATTCAAATCAAAACCACAATCCTCTTCTCCAATGTACATGCAATGCATACATGCATGTACATGTATATATTTATGTATGCACGTACGCATGCATGCATGTGTAATTTGTGTATGTGTGAACATATGAACATATCCATGTATGTCTGTCCTTCAATTTACTTATAAGCGACATCATTTGGTGATTTGCATACTATTAAAATAGCAGCTCCGAGACCAGATACTTACAATCCTATGTTGACTGCATTCCCAATAATAAGCAAACACCACCGACTCTGAAAAACAAAGCGATCCCTTTTAGTGCAACATGACCTAACCGAATTCAAATCGTGTTTCAATTCTAACTGTTAGAATTCTAATCGTGTCAGAATTAGAATTAAATGTACTAAGGTTAATAATTTCCATAAAACCTTAATGAGATTCCGATAAGTGCTGATAGAGAGCAAAATGAAGGTCATTATATAGAAAGTATAAATTGTGCTGTTAAAACTTAGTCAGGCCATGGAACTTACGAAATAACGAGGCCAGGAACAATGAAGGCCTTCGTTTCTTAACGTGCGATACGCAGCCAGGATTATTCCACTATCTGAACAGAAAAAAACAGCAAATCTGTTTAGACAACAGATATGATGTCAGAAGGTATTAACACTTTAACAAGAAGCGTGTACTAAAATGTATGGAAAACAAATCCCTCTCCTCGTTAAATGGTTAAAGAAAAAAGAAAATATGAAAGAAAGGGAAAAAGAAGAAAGCGAGGAAGAAAGAATGCAAGTTAGTCAGCTAATTAAAAATGAAGCATAATTGATAAGATTGATTGATTGAGTCAGTCAGTAAGCAAAAGTACATGAAGTCAACGAGTGAGCGAATTAGTAAACAACTAAACAAATGTACAAATTAACAAACAAATGACGGATGACTAAACGATGAATAGATAATCCGAGGTGAAAGAAAGAATTGTAATTTGTAACTAGACATTTAATTAATGTCATTTACAGAGAAAGTAATTAGATGCACTTGCTACACTAGCTGAAATTATATTTATTTTGTAAGAATAAAAATCTGCATCAGTTAGCAAGCATTTCTCAGATAACTAGATATGTCACCAGTAGCAGGGTCATTTACACATGTCGAGTCCCACAATGGATTTCCATCTACAGCTGACCAATGACCACATTCAGAGTTCCTGGTCAAACACGTAGAATGACGATGGGCAGTGGCGCCATGGCACATGATGCACCACCATCCAATGCGTTCAAAGGACAGCATTCGGATATCACTCGAGCCATCAGGTCGATCTGTGATGTATAGCCATCGATTGATGGTAAAACCCTTTCTGGCAGATGGCCACTGTCATTTCAAAACCTCTCCTCGCAATTCAACAGCATAGATACCTGGTAGGTCTGTAGGTATTTGGACGTGACTATCCATCTATCATCCACTTGAGTAGAGAAGGACTATTCCAAGGACAATGGGCGTATTCCAAGGACAATGGGCATTAATCATAAACAGAAAATCCGTACACAAACTCAATATCCACAGAGAACTCGTGTGAATAACACTGAAATGCAAAATCGATCACAGTAGCAATTCAAACTCAAACAATTATCAAACAAATTCTATCTTGAGATGTACTATAAGATTAAACGAAGAGCTACAAAAAACAGCCACATCATGGTTACTGAACACCAACAGTTATAAGAAATTGTTAATTTGCTCAGCAACCTAACCAACTTTTTAAATGTTATAACTTTCTCTGAGAAAAAATGAAATTTCACTAACAAAGCGTTCGTTGACCCATATAATAGATGTTGATGCTCAGATAGATACTGCACAGGATGTAGATCACAACAAAGACTATCCAGAATGCCATGCTGCCCTGCGTCTACAACCACAACCAAACAATGCCCGGGTTACAAAGGATGCACTTGCTCTCAGCACTGTGATCATGAATAAGCTGGTGCTTTGTGCTTATCTTTAGAAAAGCGCTTTACATATTTGAAGTTTACGATTGAAATTACGACGTCGTAATACACACTTATGCATTTGACATAATACATAAAGATTAAACCACACTAAACCATGAATGCTGATATAATACTGGCAGAAAGATGAATCCCAGGCTTAATTTAACTTTAGAACAGAGAATCATAATAAATGGACCTCATTATAACATGTTACCTGAAATGGTTCCAGAAACAGCATAACAAGGTGAAAAACATATGATGGAGCTCAGAACTGCAATCTGTAAAACTATGCAACTCTTTGACAATGCTTTAAGGGAAGAAAAAGAAAAACTCACAACTCCGATGACACCAAAGAAGACGAGGAAAGCGATGGCACAGTAGGCTGTGTGGGCATGAGCGTTGACGTCCGCATGTCTCGTCTGATAGATCTTCAGCATACACAGCCAACCGATCATATACATAAACGCTGTGTCTAACACAACAATCAATGACAAAAGAAAAACAGTTTTAATTTCCTTTATTTCAACTTGCTCACCAGCTATATCCTAACTCTACCTATCGGGTTTGGGTTCTCCAGTCGATTACAATTATCAACTACAGTTTCACTTGAGGCAACCTTCGATTGTTGCTTTGTGCATTAGAATAACAGCACTACAGAAGTCATTAGATTAGATTAGATTAGAAACTAACCAAACTGGAAGTTGTTAAAGCTTGGACAAACATGGTAGCATCCACTAAGAACTCCTTCCATTGAAAGAGCAATTCCCATCGCATAGAAAACGCCAAAGTGTTGCGGTATGCCACACTCCTGAAGAAAACAAACAAAACGAAATTGTTAAAACCTACAAAGTAATGCCATATAATGCGGTGCTTTTAATGAACAATTTGTGCGATGTTAATTTTAAATCTTTTCCCACATCGATTTGTTCTTCACTGACGTTATATATATATATATAAGTTCTTATATATATATATATACATAAGTTCTTATATATATATATAAGTTCTTATATATATGTATATATATATATATATAAGAACTTGTTAATTTGTATAAGTTCTTATATATACATATAAGTTCTTATATATGTATATATATATATATATAAGAACTTATATATTAAATATATATATATATATATATATATAACGTCAGTCAAGAACTAATCGATGAGGGAAAAGATTTAAAATTAATATCGCACAAATTGTTCATTAAAAGCGCTGCTTCCAACTCTGTGTTGTTACATAATATTAGACTACTTAATCTAAACTTAATTTACTTAATAACAAGCTAATACTACATTAGTTAAATTAGTTATAAGCATTATTATTTCCAAATGCTTTGTACTGGCATTGTAATTTGTTTAAGGTGAGCAAGACCAGCATTCTGGCAATTTACATATTCTGTTTACTAGCAGCCAATTAGCAGTGTTTAACCAATTAATTTATTTGCTCAAGAATGAAACATTTAAAACAGACCGGTTTATTTTTGTCACATGCTTGTAACATTTTTTCATGAAGAACTTGTCTGAAACAAATATCCAACATAAAATCTAATTATTGAAAGAGTAGAAAAAGCATTCATTTGAATTCTTGCAGGCAACCAAATTTCTAATTTAGGTCCAAAGTTAAGACTTATCTGTTTGCTTACCTACCTTACCTAATCTAATCTAATCTAATCTACGTTCATGACTTCTAAAACGCTGTTATCATGATTTCTGCTTTCTCTGACCTATCACATTCTGACTGGGCTTTCCAATTGATTGAAGCCAGTTGATGGATGCCAATAGATTGATGCCAATTGATTGAGACCAACTGACTGATGTCAATTGACTGATGTCAATTGACTGATGCCAACTGACTTATGCCTACTGACTTATGCCAATTGACTGATTCCAACTGACTGATGATAACTGACTTATGCCAATTGGCTGATGCCAATTGACTGATGCCAACTGACTGATGCCAACTGACTTATGCCAATTGACTGATGCCAACTGACTGATGATAACTGACTTATGCCAACTGACTTATGCCAATTAACTGAAGCCAACTGACTTGTGCCAACTAACTGATGCCAATAGATTGATGCCAACTAACTGATGCCAATAGATTGATGCCAATAGATTGATGCCAACTGACTGATGCCAACAACTGATGCCGACTGACTGATGCCAATTGATGCCCTGTGCATTATGACAACAATGCTACAAAGTCAATATCTTAGATTAGATTATGTGATGTTGCCAGAGTGTCCCAGTTTTGCCCTTGGACAAGTCAGATGAAGAACTTTTGCTACTTGGATACATAGGTAAGGTGCTTGCCTTCGATAGACAAGTATGATGAAAAGGATGCCCAGCATGATGTATCCGATGTTGCTGTAGACGTTGTTAAATGCGGAGAGGAATCCGACTTGGTGAGCACAATAGAAGTTGTAATAGCAAATATCTTCATCACCGGTTTTGAAAACCACCTGACCAGCAAAACAATACAAATTATTTTTCAGTTGTCAAGTTTATCATTTTTTACATATAATATAAACTAATCTGACTTCGTTCATTTGCGTTGGCTGATGATGAGCTCAGTCTAATCAAATCTTACAACTTCTATGGCACCATTATAATGCAACAAGCATTAATCAATCATACATCCAAACACCTATCTGGTAAAGACCAACACCTATCTGGTAAAGACCAATGCCTATCTGGTAAAGACCAACACATATCTGGTAAAGACCAACACCTATCTGGTAAAGACCAACACATATCTGGTAAAGACCAACACCTATCTGGTAAAGACCAATGCCTATCTGGTTAAGACCAACACCTATCTGGTAAGGTCAACACCTGTCTGGCAAAGACCAACACCTGATCTGGTAAAGACTAACACCTATCTGGTAAAGACCAATGCCTATCTGGCAAAGACCAACACCTGATCTGGTAAAGACCAACACCTATCTGGCAAGGTCAACACCTATCTGGTAAAGACCAACACCTATCTGGTAAAGAACAACACCTATCTGGTAAAACCCAACACCTATCTGGCAAAGACCAACACCTGATCTGGTATAGACCAACTTTCAGTTCGATTGTCAGATACAATGTGCATATGCAAATGCTGCTGTAAGTTTCCTTCAATAACACATTGTACAGTTATTTTCATTAGAATCTACAGAACTGTTTTTCTTCTTTTCACAGAATTCAAGTTATAACGAACTTCTTTAATTTCTTCACAGTGAAAACACAAAAACATGTATAACATAGAGAAAATATATCAGAAACATAGTTCAAATAAAGAAGAATACCACTGCTGCTCAGTAGTTCATAAGCACTTAGTCGCTTAGCACAAGTCATCGAATCTCTCTATACAGATGGCCTCACGTTCAGTTACAACTAGTAACTTAAAATATTCATTATGATGACAACTATCAATTAAACAAATCCACAATAGCATAGATTAAGAATGGCAACATTTGATAAAAAGCACAAATGAAGTAAAATTTACTTCAAGCTACTTTCAACATGAATACAAAATTTAGTCTGAAATGTTTAACACTTTCCCATTTATGTAACAAGGCACATTGTAAGGAGGCTATTTTGTAATTACGGGTGTCAGTGTTTTAGTTCTGGGTTAGTACCCGCTTCTGTCATTTGAAAAAGAAGAGCAGTCCATTAAGCTAATCCTAAGAGTGTTAGCCACTTCATTTTCTTAATCTCGGCATATGATCGTGGATGTCTAGTCCTCTCCCTCACCGTCTCATCTTCCCACTGACAGTCCATGGTCATTGGTCAGTGTACTCATCACAGCTGAGTTGGCTATGGGGTGCAGTTAGAACAGAAATCTCGAAATTTCTGCCATGATGGGGATTTGAACTCCCAACCTCTCAGTTGACAGTCCAGCATTTTAACCACTAGGCTACCACACACCCCATTTGATAAAATCAATACTTAAATGTTGCCCCTTGGACCTGCATATTTCAGGTAGGAACATTAATAAATGTATTTACTGGCAAAGGCAAATCACCTATATAAAACTTGTAGATGCACTGATACAGGAATAATTATTTCTGTGTTTCTAACTGCAGCCCTTTGAGCTGGCACCCGGGCCACCGGCTTGATGGGACTACTTGTAATCAAATATCTTAATGTGCAAACTTAATTACTTCACATCACAAACTTTTCATATCAAACTATTTCGCATCACAAACATTTCATATCTTTCTATGCCTACAAAAGAGTCCTGTTGACCCTTGGTGAAATTAATTAAGAAAATCCACTGACCATTTGATAAGTGATGACCAGCTGGATGACAGGAAGGACGTAAAATATGGCCAGTGTTATGAGATTCCTACAAAAACATACCATAAATGTAAATGTAATTGAAACAGAATAGTTACATTACCCATCTTAAAGAAGAAAATAATTAGCAACATTTACAGAGTTAGTATCTATGGGTTGGGACTCAAAGGTCATGATATGTTTGTGAGTACCATCAGATCTTCCAGCATACCTTGCGATGTTACTCACTGACACCCAGGTATTAACATGATTTATTTTTTATCCAAAGTGCTTACATTCAATGGAAACAATGGATCATTATGATTTATTTATTTAAAGTGCTTACACTGAATGGAAATCGTGGATTAACATTTGTTTTTTATTTAAAGTGCTTACACTGCATGGAAAGACCTATGGATTATCATGATTTATTTCTTATTTAAAGCCCTACTTATATTGCATGGAAAATCATCTGAGGTGTGGATGAATGTTTGCTAGATGGAGTCATGTACAGGCCAAAGTAAAACAGTGGGTCCTCACAAGTGGTTTACAGATCAAACAAAGTTGGTAAGTCAAGGAATGCCACTGAAAGCACATGATCTCACAACTGTCCTGAACTTAGGCTCTACCAACAAGCGTCAGAAGAATACAACACTCTAGTAGGGCAATGCAGTGTATGAAGCTATAATGAAAGGTTGGCATTCTGAGCCTTCAAGATCACGCATGCAATTTTAAACTTAATGCATCAACAGGATTGACTGCAATGCAGAGACTGGATTCCAGTGATCAATAACTACCTGTTTCAGATCTGTTACCACCCGTCTCCCTGCATCTATTCAAGAAGCCAAATCTTCATGTTAAAAAACAATTGAAAAAGTCTTTTTACTATGTAACTTTTAACATTTGTGCTGACCAGTGATGTAGTACTCGAGTCCGGCCAAGGACTCGAGTCCGACTCGAGACCGATTTTCTGCGGACTCGGACTGTCACGACTCGGACTTGGACTCGGACTCGGACCCTGGACTCGAATTTGACTCGCTGACTCGTTTTCCGAGTCACAATTTCTGGGCAGAACAGGCAACTGTATTGCCATGTCACCCCTCAAGCGAGAACTGACCCGGCCGCCCGTCGCTATAGGCATAAGCCAGAACAGGTGAAAAGTGAAGACGAGTATCATGAATAGGCTGGGATATAGGACAGAGGGTCTCTATTTGTGGGGCGTGGTAGCTCAGTGGTAAGTTCGGCGCCTTGTGACCGGAGGGTTGCAGGTTCGAATCCCACTCTAGCCGCTGCGTACGGACCTTGGGCAAGTCCTTCACTCGCAATTGCTCGTGGCGCTTCGGCGTGAAAATTCCGGCGCAGTATCAAATGCTGTAGTCGGGAGCGCCTCTGAGCAGTAGTTGACTTCGAGAGGCACTATAGAAATATCCTAAATAAAAAAATAAAAATATTTGACCTTGTATAGGCAAATATAGGCCTATAGGGAACTATTCCGGCGCCAACCAGTTCCTACCAGCAGACAATAGACACTAATGAGGTGAAGACGAGTAGCCTATCATAAATAGACTGGGGTATAAGTCTGTTATCGGCGTGGACGGGCTCATTTATAGAGGCGAACACCGTGAAGGGCATGATATGGCATGATATTGAACCGAATACTAGGAATTGTCGATTTGTAGATATATCTTCAATCATAATGCTAAACTGTGCATGGAGTTATTAATTTATCGCTTCGAATTAGAAGAAACTTTCGTATCGCCCTTTCCAGTGTAGAGAAGGGGCGAGAACGTGACATGACACGACTGCACTTGTGGCATTTACAGTTCTAGCTGTTCCTACCAACTGAACTTGTATTTAGCAGGGAAGAATTTTTATGTGTCCTCATGATCGTGCCAGATTATCGAACAAAACTTTATTTAATTTAGTGTTCTTAATGTGAAATTTGGGTAAATTACATTAAAAATTCTTTCTGCATAGGGCCTAAATAGTTCTGTTATTTTTCTATGTCATTGAAGTTGTTCAGTGTATTTTGATGATAATGGCCTTGGACTCGGACTCGGACTTGGACTCGATCTTTAGTGACTCGGACTCGGACTCGAACACCTCAGGACTCGGACTCGGACTCGAACACCTCAGGACTCGGACTCGGCTTAGATGGACTCGGACTTGACTCGGACTCGGCTTAGGTGGACTCGACTACATCACTGGTGCTGACAGTTGACATAACAAAGCACCCTAGATGATGCTATATAAATTATCGTAATTGCAATTACAGTTACAACTTACCAGACATAAAGATTGTATTTATTAGCAAGTGTTTGTTCGGACATTTTTGACAACTCAGCAACGCACAAACTAGTCTAAAATGTAAAAACTTTAAAATATACAAACAATGTAAAACAGGTAAAAATACCTTTAACACAACACATAAATTTTAAAGGTTGAATTGACATTAAATTGACATTACAATCAATTCTAATACTTTTGAATTCAAACTTCAACTAACTGCAGATCTATACCGCACCTTTTGGGAGTATCTCAAAAGAACCTTTGTCTGCAAGACAGAATGGATTAATGGATAAATAAATAATATGAGATTTACATGTCAAATGTCAATGCTTGAATCAGAGGCATGGTCACTTGATAAGCGGAGGGGAGACAATGGACAGCTGAGTGTGGAACCTAAGTGACCGACGGATTCAATGAATAGAAAGTTTTAAGTTGTTGCTTGAAGGATGAGATTGTTGAGGCTGACCTTACAAGTACAGGTATTTTATTTCAGACAGTAGCTGAGCTCAAAGCATGTGTACTGAAAGATTCACCAACAAAAGTTTGACGAAGCTTCAGAAGATCACTGGATCGTGAGATACGGGCAAAGGCATGGACGTGATATTCAGTTGTGGATTGGAGGTAAGCTGGCTATTGGCTAATCATTCCTTCAATGAAGATGTTTATCCCAAGATTTTTAAAAGTGCCCTGATTAAGAAACCTGGTCTCGATCCCCATCCTCCATGTAATTGCCATCCAATATCCAATCTCAATAATATTTCTAAAATAACTGAACGTCTATTTCTGGCCAGACTTCAAAAACTTGTTACTGGTCACCGTGTTACAACATTCAGACTTCAGTCTGCTTATCAACCATTCCATTCAACAGAAACTACCTTACTAAAAGTCTGTATAATATTTACCAAGCTGTTAATTGAAGCCAGCCCACACTTCTTGTCTCACTCAATTTTAGTGATGCATTTGACACCATTGTCCTATTCCTCTTGACACTGGTGTCCTGTGGAGCTCTGTGCTGGTCACAACTCCACTGGCTCCATATCTCAAGGCGTATTGACTTTAAAATGACTACTATCAACTATAAACTCCTTCATACTCAGCAATCTGCTCAACGCTACAGTGTATAAATGTATATATACTAGGGCTGTACAAAATAGGTGATTATCACTATTCGGCCGAATACAAATAATTGGACCAACTATTCGGCCGAATACGAATAGTGTACAAAATAGGTCTACCGACAACATTAAAAAATACATACATTAATGTTCACTCACTGTACACAAAGAATGAGACTACTGACACTGCGATATCGCGGTCCAGGCAGTAGGCAATGCCTGGCTGCAACCACAGCATATATTATGTTAAGTCAGTCCACTCACTATAGCAGCCGCATATGCAGAAACAGATGTCACGTGACCCCTATTCGTATTCGGTCCGACCGCTACTATTTGACCGAATACGAAATAGCTATCTGGTCCACTATTCAGCCCCGAAGCGAATACGAAGCGAATGTTCGGTACAGTCCTAATGTATACTATCAAAGTGGTCTACTGAGAGCAATATTCACATCTAAGGTCATAACACTGACAGATCAAGCTGCTTGACAATAAAGACACATTCGCCTACACGTCTATGAGGAAACTATACAAATGAATGTGCAAAACAGAACACAATGGCACAGGACAAAACAAACTGGAGAAACACAGTGAAGCATGTGACTGTGCCTCTTCTCAGCAAACTATGTGCTTATGAATTTGTGTATATCTCGTTTTTGTTGAAGCCCCTCGCGATAATCTATTCATCTAAAACTTACCAATACTTTGGTCTAGCTGTTTATTTCAAATTTTAGTTTTAACCACTTTATGTGGTAATCTTTCCACCTTACCTTTGTAAGAGAAACTTTGATATCGCCCGGTGGCAAATCTGACGAACTAGTAGATGCTGTCACACTATGGTGGCGAAAATGTACGTCACATGGAGGACTGTCTGTTTGCAACAATACACATAGGCTGACCAGACGAAGTGTATGCAAACATTCCATTACATATTCAATTCACTCATCCTTTCCTCGTATCTCCAGCACCATAAGAGCCAAGTCAAGGGAACCAGTTTGTTCACAGGTGCTCAGTTAAATATAAAATTGGTGATGCAGTCATGGTCAAGTTTGGTTCCATTTCCAGATCCAAAGGTCAGCAGCTAGAAAGGCAGATGGCTGTGGTAGATGGTGTTTGGAATTTAAGTGGCGAGAGAGAAGAAGCGCAAAGGATACGATTTAAGATACAAGTAAAGCATAGGGAAAGGTCATAAATCATCTTCAAGCAGATACAGATGCCCCACATTGCATTACAATGCCATCAAACAAAACCTACAATGATCATAGGTTCACTGTGATATACAACTTACAGCTATAGTGATAAGCATCACGTTGTAAGAAAAATCGGTATATACGTGTATATACCTGTTTGTCTCGAGCCATCTCCTGTAATATGAGTTACAAGTAGAGGTGTACCGATAGCCCTTTTTGCCGATTATGCCGATACCGCGTATAGCCGATTATTTAAATACCCGATACCGCGTATGAGTCCAATTATTTTGTTATCGCCCAAAATCTAGGCACATCACGTTGTATGAGGGTTATTAAGAAGTTTCCAGTCCTGTGTATAATAGGTACTTGGTTTCTACGGTGCCTAGTACGTAGTGCAATGCTAAAATAAAGCAAAAATAAGAAACAATAACATAGATATTTGCGCTAATTTTTCTTTTTGTAACGATTATTGTGCAGAGAATGTTAATTATAGAGTAATTTGCATCGGCGCCGATTATTTTTTGCCGATGCAAATTATGCCGATACCTATAATAATCGGCCCGATTACGAATGCTGCCGATGCATCGGTACAGCTCTCGTTACAAGTGGTCAGGCCTGTACAGAAGAAGCTTCATTTTTGTTACATTCCAGTCTCAGTAATGGCACCATGTAGCGTTGGCACTAAAAGAGCCGAAAAGCTGCACTCACGGTGCTGTTGTTTCTTTTAAGTGCACTTCAACAACACAATGATATGTCTCTGCCCCCTTCTGGAACTGTGTGTCTTTCCACCCATAGGAATTAACATGTACTTTGGCCAGGGCCTCAGCTGGGAGCGCCTCTGAGCAGATATGTTGAAGGGCCACAGTGTACATGCACTGAATGATGAATGAATGAATGTACCATGTACATGTACACTACATTACACTGCAGACAAAGACGACTACATTACATGCATGCAAAGTAAGTAAATCAGTTATACCATGTTCTGGCTGTTGGCCAGATGACGTTGCCATGGTACCATAGTTTTGTGTTGCTGCCTCGTCGTGATCGACTGAAACACAAAGAATCGCACAAAGAATCATCGGCTGGAAAATACAATGATTGTAAAGAGACAGACCTTAAGCACTAATGATTCTTTAAAGATTTAGCCAACATCACAAATTGTAAACTGCAATAATGAATGCAACCCAACATTCAAGTAGCACCATCATACCCTCTGAAAAGCCCACTGTATATACACCAGTTTGTATATACATACGTGTGTATGTGGGCATGTATGCATGCATGTCTGCATCTACACTGTAGTACTGGCATATATATATCTAAATATGCATGTATCCATGTATGTATGCATGTATGTATTAGTATGTATCTACACCGTGTCTCAAAATAAACTGTGCAAAATTGTTTCTGTCAGAACTTCGTCAAATTTCCACCAATATTAATAATTTTTGGTAGGTAGATGGCAAAATGGCTGAAATTTTATGCTATACATAAATTTTCCACCTCATCTGACTCATGTCACCGCACTACCTTGTTAAACACAGATGTACCAATTTCTTAACTAACGCGGGGCGCCATCCTGTTGAAAGACAAAAAACTCGCCCTGGGATATCCGGCGTGTCTGGCAGTAGCTTCTGGGCAAGGAGATTGTCGCGATAGTAGGCCCCATTCACTTTGACACCCGGCTCGATGAAATGGATTTCAGTGCAGCCAAGCATCGAGCACCCGACACTGTCTCTTTCCTGGAGCGAGAAACGCCCGACTTCATACCTCCAACACCGTGGCCGCCTAATTCACCGGATCTTAACCCAGTCGACTATAGCACATGAAGTGTGCTGCAGGAAAAGGTTTACCTCTCCAGAATAGCCAACGTCGACGAACTCAAAACGCGTCTGATCGACGAGGGGCGCGCTTTGACCAGTCGAACGTTGATGCTGCTATCGGCCAGTGGGGTCACCGTCTAAGCGCTTGTGTCCGTGTAAGCGGGGCACATTTCGAGCACCAATTCTAACACTTAAGCAGATCTGTCATAACAATTAAACACTCTGCTAAGTAACCCATATTTTACTTTACTGCGTGCTAATTAAGTCGTCAGATAGTTTGTTTCATGTAATAAAATTTAAGCGTTATATAAGAAATTGGTACATCTGTGTTTAACAAGGTTGTGCGGTGACATGAGTCAGGTGAGGTGGAAAATTTATGTATAGCATAACATTTCAGCCATTTTGCCATCTACCTACCAAAAATTATTAAAATTGGTGGAAATTTGACGAAGTTCTGACAGAAACAATTTTGCACAGTTTATTTTGAGACACGGTGTATGTACTCGCATGTATTGGTATGTATGCAGGCATCAGTATACATCCATGTATGTATAAGCAGAATACCGCTAAAATCAACCCATACAGGTGCTAAGACATGGCTATCTGACAGATCTACAAAAGCTGCAGTGCTGAGCTCATGTTTGACGCATGAAGATTAAAGAGCTCGAGTGCATCAACCCTCTGCTGGTAGTATTTAAAGACACAGCATATAGTCAGGTACTTAACCCTTTAACGACGAGAGGGATTAGTTTTCCATACATTTAATGCACGCTCGTTGTTAAAGTGTTAACAGAGTCCACGTTAAGTGTTTGGTTACCCTAATTAAGATGCCCTTTAACAAAACTAATCTATGGTTTCCTAACAAGAATTCAATTTTCCTTTTTGCTTTAAACAAAAGCAATAAACTTCAATTACTGCCATAGCACAATAAAATCTTTACTCTAGTAAAACCGATTTTCATAAAATTCAGTGTTACAGTTGAAGAACAATGTTTTAAAGTTCTGATAAAGGTTTCTTACATTTAGAAAGGAATATTGATATTAAACAGAAAATGAGTAACAAACCCAAGAGGTTTCTAATTTCCGAATCCCCTGAAACAAAAACAGAATTCAGTGGCAATAATTACAATGCAGCCATCTCTATCTACTCTCAGGTACTTTCTACATCTGCATATCATGGCAGCCAAGCATCTAATCTAATCTAATCTAATCTAATCTAATCTAATCTAATCTAATCTAATCTAATCTAATCTAATCTAATCTAATCTAATCTAATCTAATCTAATCTAATCTAAATCTAAATCTAATCTAATCTAAATCTAATCTAAATCTAATCTAATCTAAATCTAATCTAAATCTAATCTAATCTAAATCTAATCTAAATCTAATCTAATCTAATCTAAATCTAATCTAAATCTAATCTAATCTAATCTAATCTAATCTAATCTAATCTGATAACTTCTATAGTGCATAGTACTAATGCATCTTTTATCAACATTTAGAAACTGTCGTCTGTAACTGGTACACTTTTCTAACGTACATGTCTGCACTATTAATAGCACGTCAGTCAACGCATAATATCCCATTTGGAAACTAATAAATAATAAAAAAAACAGTAATAAAACTAATATTAATCATAACAACAATATTTGCACAGTAACCAACACGTACAAAAACGGCAAAATATGCCTTATATCAACAAATAATAATAAATAATAAAATAAAAGCAGGAATAAAATAATAATTAGGACAGCAATATAATAATAATAATAATAATAACAGGAAAATCAGTAAAGACTAGCTCTATTCCTGATCAAGTTTCCCTCCAACAGAATTCTGTACCATAGCCCTGGAACGCACTCCTTTCAACCACAGCCAAAGCTACTGGTAATAACAATAACATCTTTCTTCTTCTTTGAGTGACATGCCAAAGATGTGATGCCAAGCAGTGCGTCCGATTTGAAAATAGTAGGCGGGTTGAAAATCGATCGCGCTGGATCGGGTAGGCGAGCGATTCGCGTTCGACCTCGGGAGCTCTTGTGTACAGCATATTTTGTGTATCGTATTCGTTATTTTTCGTATCGCTGCATATAGTACTCATCTAGTAGTATATCTCGCCTCAGTTCCGTTATCTGAGTAGGTATCTTCAAGAGGCGCTATATTAATTCTCGGATTGAATGAACATTTGCTAGAAACCTACCATTGACGTAAGATGACGTGGAACGGACAAAATTGGAGTGATCAGTCAGCAGTAATTAGGACAGGTCACGGCACGCATTCACCGCTGCCGAACGTAAGTAAATTAAAGTAATCTCAATTAGGTAAATAAAATAATGGTCTGGCTCCAGGTTCGTCTATCGTCTTGAAGTCTAACTCAAACTCAGTGAGCGACGACCGACTGTCACCGACGTTGAGAAGCCCTCGGCTAGGCGAGCGGTAAATCGCTCGCCGGTACCTTTGCTAGGCGAGCGACCAAGAAGAGCGATCGATCGCTCGCCTTAAATCAGACGCTCTGATGCCAAGCTGTTCAGTTCTTAGCATTCTTCCACGCTGTATGAAGGCCAAATTTCATGGTTACCAGATCCTTCTCCATGACTTCAGTTCAAGTCTAGTCAAACATGACTCAGCATAAGACAGCATAGTTAAAAGAGACTATAATCAAAACAGAAAAATAAACAGAGATGATAATAAAAAAAATGATACAGGAAGATGAACTCACTCTGAGCAGCTGCTGATGCATCATTTTGTTTATACCTACACAAAAACCATTTACAAAAAATGAAAATGTAAAAGTTCATTTCTGGATACCTACGCTTAAATAGGAAATTAGGCATATCTACAGTCAAGAACCCAGAACCAAAAAGCACACACAACTTGGCACAGCTATTGTTGAAGCCATTTAACAGAATAGACATTCAACTTACACTAAATGGAAGGTTCAATTCCACAGTCTGACTGAAAACAGCATGCTATAAAGGATGGTTTCTGATTAGTGATGTCATATCACATGGAATGGTTTATTTGAAATGGCATGACAACAAAGGTAGACTTAGATATTCTGAGAATGGGGCAAATTCTGTGAAATTCAGTGGAAATGGTTTCCATTAGTGTTCATGCTTTTTAAATTGAAATATGTAAGCCCTGAAATTCACAACATAGCTTTGCAGTAAACATATAACTTAAAATGCCTAAAATGTGCCATATTAAGTGTCCTGATACATACAGTTTTTCTGGTAAATTGGACTCATCTTAAATTTCTATTTCAAATATGCATGTATATTCGCTTGTCAAATGCAAATAAAGGCTACAACATTACTTATTTACTTATTTCAATACACCATACAAAAATAGTTTAGCTATACTGGCATGGCAAAGCCTGACTTACTTGAAATGACAGATCACGCTCACAATAAGCGCCACGAGATAGAAGCAAAGGAAGATGCCCAGAGTCACAAAGACGACTGCATACAACTGCATATCTGTGAAGAGAAACAAAACACATGAAAGGTCTATGGATAACTTCATACAAATTAAAGGAAAGATATATTGTGCGGTCTGGTTGATAGCATGCTGGATCTGTAAGGCAGTAGCATAGGCTGGCCGAGTAGATTCCATACAATGACCTTGAAGAAGTTGTTCACACATTCTCTCACACCTCTGAATGAGATGTATTGACCTTGCACAAGTTAAAAGTGCAAGCAATACTCTAGTACAGGGGTGGGCAACCTTTTCTGTGCAGCGGGCCTCATGAGAATTTAAAAAAATTGGGAGGGCCGCATGATAATTTTTAGCAATCGGGACTATATTTTAACACATTTATAACAAATTCAAATTAAATTTTAATGACATAATGGCCATAGCTATGGCATAGAATATATAGAAAGATGCCATAGGCATAGCGGCATAGCCATAGTATTGGTCTGTTTATAGTTGTTAATTACTTCGCTACATGCATACTGAAGTTTAAAAATATTTAATGAGATTTCTGTAACTGCAAAGAATCCTTAACTATTTTTCCATAATTCCACAAACGGTTTATTGTTCTTCACGATCTTATGCGCAATAACAAAACTGACATTTGTTGCAGCTTCTTGAACAGACAACGGCTTGGTAAAAGTTGTTTGTTCCTGTTTTAAATTTCTCACCATGTCATCGGCTTTGCGCCTTAGTTCGGTTTCACCTGGGATTAAGATTGCTAAAGGGATATGAAGCGGCAACGCGTCAGCCAATCACAGCTCGTCTTTTCTGATGCATCGCAGGCGATGTTTGTGGCTTCATCCGGGTACTTAGCAGGGGATGATTTGAAATAAATACAGCACATGGCATCGGTCTAGACGTGTTTTTTTAGCGATTTACAGTTAGGGACATAATTATGCGTTTTCTTATTAATAAAAGTCGTTTTTATTTAGTTATAACGTCAGCTGTAAGCGACCCATGTTTGACTAGCCGATCCGTACAAGGGTACCGGAAGTAAAACTCAGCCACACACATAATCTAGACCAAAGACACTATATTCATCAGCTTCATATCCCTTGCAATCTTAGTCCCAGGTTTCACTTAAATTTTTTCCGAAATTGCCATGCTTCATCTGAAAATGTCGTTTGAGATTGTAGGCCTACTCTTTGAAAACGGCGAGAGATTCCCGACATATTAAGCACACAGCATTACTTTTAATATCAATGAAAAAATACTTCGTTGTCCAGTCTTTGTTAACAAAGTGTATAGAAGGCCGTAAAATGTCCTACATTCGTCTTCAATTTTTCTCTTTTTTAAGTTTGGCGGTGCACTCATTTCTCTTTTCAAAATATTAATCTTAATATTTAAAATTATTTTCTTAATATTAACTAATTGTGAATAAACAACAAATTATCGAAACTTTTAAAATTTCGCAGCAGACGTTTACATTAAATTTTGTCAACAACGGTTTACTAAATTTTCAGGAACGTGACTTGGGAAGAAGTCGGGCTGGGTGCGTTCGAAAGTTCATTCTAATTTTGAGCATTACAGTGTAATTTTTAAAATATGCTGTGATACTATTATTATTATTTCTTAATTATTACTTAATATTATGAAAAGTAATTAATAATTTATTAATTGATTAATCTTTAATTGATACTATTATTAAAATATGACATCTGTATACTGAGATTGTAAATTTTCAAAGAATTTACTAACAATTATGTACATTTTACAAAAATATATATTGAACTAGCAGCTTAGTAGCAGAAGGTCTCACGGGCCGCATTAAACGTTTCGGCGGGCCGCATGCGGCCCGCGGGCCGTAGATTGCCCACCCCTGCTCTAGTAAATAACCACAAAGTACATAACGACATTAAACCTGTCTTGTCTAGTTTTATTTTCACTATATATTATTAAATATAAATAGACAAGACAGGTTTAATGTAGTTATGTACTTTGTTCATGGTTATTTACTATTCATTGCTTGCACTTATAACTTGTGCAAGGTTATTATTGGGGGTGCTCAATGGTGTAGTGGTTAGCACGCTACCATGCATCAGGGCAGAAATTTGTTTCGAGATTTCTGTTCCACATGTGCCCTTAGCCAACTCGGCTATAATGAGTACACTGGCCATACACTGTTGGTGGGAAAATGAGATGGTGAGGAAGAGGACTGGCCACCCGCCCTCATATGTCGAGGCTAAGAAAATGAAGTTGTTAACACTTCATACCCATGGCTGCTTTAGGGCTAGCTTGAGGGACTGCTCTTTTCTATATATTATTTTTAACTGCCATAAGGAATATTTGCTGTACAGCATAGGTACAATATGCAAATATCTACCGGTAGTCATCTTAACATTCTTAAAGTTCAAATTAAAATATGTTTTATTATCAAATAATAAAATCTATCTAACGCCTTGTACCGGTACATTTGACACTACAAGTAAAGCATCATTATGTGTTGCCATGTGGTGGGAATGGTTTAAAAAACTGATTAAGCAAATTTTCGTCATCAGGACATTGTAGATTGCTTTACTTAAATAGTTATTTTCACGTTCTCAGTTTTACTTTATGTTAACATAACATACTAATGTTCACTGAAAATGTTATTATCCTATTCTGTTCCAGTAGTGATTGATTGATTGATTGATTGATTGATTGATTGATTGATTGATTGATTGATTGATTGTAACTGCCATGTCATGTATTCTACATTTTTTGGTACAATAATCAATCAGTAAAGCATCTGAATCTGAAATCTATACTAATACATAAGTTAAATATTATAGCTGATAAATAAAGTATGTTAAACTTGTAGATAAACGATGTATTGTTCATCATTACCTGACATAGTTTTCTCAATAGTAATAATTAATTTCTTGTTGCGGTTCAAAATATCATCATCTCCTCCTCCTAACACAGTAAAAATCACAAACAATATTCCTTATGAACAAAACAGGATTAACATTTGAAGACATATCCATCAGCCAGGCTTTAAGGCTTTACATGTAGAGGCGCTATGTAAATGTAGCCAACTTTTTAATGCAAATAGCAGGAGAAAGTGGAAAGGAAAGATTATCTAATCTAATCTAATGTATTCTATAGTACTGTAATCATACTGCACAAGGCATAAATCAATCAATCAATCAATCAATCAATCAATCAACTAGACATTTATATAGCACGCTCTTCAAGGCAACTATTCAGAGGCGCTCCCAGCCCAACCTCGATGAAAGAGAACAGCCTTAAGAGCAGAGAAGAAAGAGGTGGACGAGTCTCGAGGGAGAGACTGCAGTCCAACAGGAAGGCCATTCCAGATAGTGGGACCGGCAACGGACAATGCTCGCTGTTGCATGGTTGCAGTACGAGCGAAAGGAACAAATCAACGGTCGCTTCAAGTGCAAATGAAGTCAAAATTGAAATCCAATAGGTTAGAATATCGAATACTATTTAAATCGACTGATTCAGGTTAAGCTGTTATGGATTTTGATCCTTCTAAGATGTAAGATTTATCCTTTCTTTTACTACAGCAGAGGTAGCCACTGAGACTGGAAGAACTATTGCAGCATTTCCCTGCTATCAGTACTTGACAAGGTTTTTTGCTGGCCTTCTCTACTCAAGGTTTCTCCTTAATCCAATGTTGTGGAATGGCAATGCTCCAGAGAGGGCATGCAACAGATGATTATGATAATGAAGTCAAATGATAATTGTCATATCCATATCTAATAAATAGGAAAAGATGAAACTTAAATTGAAAAAACCAAGTAACTCATTGGAAAAGATAACTCGTGAAGTTGAAGGAGAAATTAAAATACGAACTTGTCAACAAACAAATAACTTGCCAGGTGATGACGATGGGAAAATATGCTGAAATTTCTCACACTCCAAGTCGTTTGGCTTTACAACCAAGACAATGAAAATAGACGGACTGGAGAACGTTTTGCTCTACAAACATACAATACGAAAGCTCACAATCATAAAAAGTTATTCTCATTCACTGCATTAGGCTCAATTGCAGTTGAGTTCATAGTTTTATTGTTTCCAATCAGTTCAGATTATCCATTCTTCAGATTAAATTCAAGAGCTTTCAAAGTCTAGCAAATTAGTGACAAACTGCAATTCTTTTCCACAGTTCAGTTTAACTGAGTTGAAATTAGTTTCTACATTTAAATACAATCAGCAAAGACCATAGCACTGAGAAATATAATATCTATTAAATAAATATAATATCTATTTCATCATTAAGCAGGTTTTTTTTATAAAAGATTTGTTGGTCAGTCCCACCATGTCTCTTAGAGATTCAGCAGAGACTTTCCCCAGTTATTTGAGCATTGCTAATTCTAAATGAGGGCTGAACGAATGTCTAGCGGTTAGCATGCTGGACGGTCAACCTAGAGGTCAGAGGTTCAAATCCCCATCAGGGCAACAATTTGTGTTGAGAATTCTGCTTCACATGCACTCCAGTCAACTAAGCTATAATGAGTACACTGCCCACATACTGTCACTGGGAAGATGAGATGGTATGGGAGAGGACTGGCTAACTGGCCTAAGCGCCAAGACTAAGAAACTGAAGTCATTAATACTTCATACCCATGACTGCCACTTGGGACCAACTTAACCCCTTCGCTGCGACGACCTTGTAATCCCGTGTGCGTCATGTATGTATGTTTGTATGCATGTATGTATGGATGGATGTATGTATGTATATATGTATGTATGTATGTAACTATGTATGTATGTATGTATGTATGTATGTATATATGCATGTGTGTATATATGTATGTACGTATATATGTATGTATGTATGTATATATGTATGTATGTATATATGCATGTATGTTTATATGTTTGTATGTATATATATATGTATATTATGCATGATGTATGTATATATGTATGTGTGTATGTTTGTATATATGTATGTATGTATGTATGTATGTATATATGTATGTATGTATGTATGTATGTATGTATGTATGTATGTATGTATGTATGACATTGTATGTATGTATATGCATGCATATATATATATATGTATGTTTGCGTGTATATATGTATGTATGTATGTATGTATGTATGTATGTATATATGTATGTATATACGTATTTATGTGTGGTATATGACCGGGGCATCAAATGGTTACCTATAATTTCTATGACGAGACATACTCGTCCTTCGCGTATGGCAATAGCATTTCCATGACGAGACATACTCGTCATCCGCAGCGAAGAGGTTAAGAGAGTGCTCTTCTTCAGCCCAAACAAACTTGTCATAGTTTACAAACTCTAATGCTCACATTGTTACAGCAATGAGGAGTGATAAATGATATGAAAACGATAAGACTCTATCCTCAATGAAACAACGGTACCTTGATTGTGATTGCTCCACGTCTAGTGATGGTCTGTCGAAATCCAACGTGTTCAACTGAGCCATACATGTCGAGAACAGGACACTGAAAGACATCACAACACATTCACTAAATACAACTTCAACCCTAAATATTACAGCCAATCTACAAAGGCTGAGGAGCATTCGAGTACATATATCCAGAGCCAGTTTGTTGAGATAACATGCAATCCAACTCTAACTATAACAAAATGCAAAACAGCATTTAATGATGAATCAATTTAGGGAACTGAGGGTCTTCTTATTGTAAGCAGTTTTCAGTGTCAAATACCATGCCAGCCACCCATCCACCTCTCCTTTGGAAAGCCACTGCTGTCCTTTGGAAAGCCAGTGCCAGCATTCAGATGACAGTTCTGTAAGTAGTAGGGGTTGATATTAGGCTATGTAAACAGCATAGGGGCACTGCAGTCAGACTTGTATGGCAGCAGGACTTTGGGCGGTCACAACTTCATACACTCACGGTGTCAGGCAGTCACGACTTCCAATGCTTTTGGATGGACAACTCTGTATTTCTGGCTAAGGGCCAGTGATATTTTACTTCTCAAAATAATTCCTAATTCAGTTCTAATTCAGTTCTGAGCTCTTGAATTTTACTTCTAATTCTAATTTTACTTCACAAATAATTTTACTTCTCATTCCTATTTTAGTTCTCAAATAATTTTACTTCTTATTTTAGTTTTCCAAATAATTGTTAATTTCCGCGCTGTAAAAGTTTGCATCGTTTGCATGCAGAAACGCGCCAAACTTGTCTCGAGAAAGAAACAACTGAAGTAAAACAAGGGGTGGAACGTCTAACAATTCAGCATCTATTCCCCTCCCAATACTTGTAATGCTTTTATTTTTTCTGGCAAGTGCTGGTCCACAAAGTCCGGGATTTTCTCAGTTGGTTCTTGGCATGTAGATCTGCTGTATCTTCGTCAAAATGAAAAATCCCAAAGCGGCCTATCTCGTTTCCTTCCAGCCAACATTCTCGATAAACTCATAATTTTACAATTTAACGATCGAACCTAAATTTAAAAAATGGCGTACGAAACTGAGGTCGTTAGTAGGCTACGCAAGCAAGGATTCTATATTAATGCTCATTTCCTTCTTGTATAAAAGGTCCTTGGTACGCAAGTGAGACAATTAGGCCTATTAGACAACGAAGACCAAAGAGAAACATGAATGGTTTGCGCAGGGGCTTCATATCAACCAAAGTTTTCCAATGGATTATGTGTTTGGATCACGTTCAATTTTACTCCCCTTCATCTCAATTTAAGTTAATTTTACTCGCCTTTGTCTCAACTTAAGCGCCACAAGAAGTAAAATGATTTTACTTCTTAAAATAATTGTTAATTTCGTTCATAATTTTAGTTCTGCAAATAATTTCTAATTCAATTCCTAATTTCGTTTTTTCTGCTGAAATAATTCCTACTTTTACTTCTAGTTTTCGTTAACGAAATCATTTATTTTTACTTCTAATTTTAGTTTTCGTTAACGAAAATATCACTGCTAAGGGCCTGACCATGCATTGCAACTCATCAGACCAAATGTGACCATCTGTGACACACTGTAAACTCTACAGTTGATAAAATTGCATCTAATTTGGTCTCATGGTCCTAAAGATGTAAATTATAAAAGGTGGACATCTCTAAGTTTCATGAAATGCCTCCTGCGGGTGGGGTCACGGAATACGTGATATCTCAGAAAATATTTTAAGTATTGCAGAAATATTTTGAGCTTTCCAAATATGTCTTGCCACAAGTGGTCACAATTTCAGCCAATTCTGAGATGGTCAACAGGGGAGGTTGCTCAGAATAGGTTGAATTCTGCTGGAATAACCCAGATAAGAAGCAGCCAGCAATGAGGAAGAGGTTGCGACTAAAATTTACATGGCTAGACATAAATTTTTGCCAAAAATATCATTCAGAGTTGCATTCATAACTTTACAAAACCAATTGAAAACCCATTCACAGATTTGTTTCTGCTAGCTAACCAAACAAAATAGAACTTTAAAGACAGCTAATTAAAGGCAAGTGAAAGTTACATAAAAAAATGTGCCAGTGTCATACAAACAGAACCATACAAAAGTTTGTCCTATCGATGTCAACAGCCTTTGCTGCCATAAGATGTCATTAAACTGTTGGTAGCCATCAAAGGAAAGTTGTTTTCATCATACACACAATATCGACTGTACTTCCTGCAATACAGTTAAGGAGAATCCTGTTACTAGTTGTTGGGCTCTCATGTATGCTATACACGATGCCATGGGGTGGGAGGTATATGAAAATCTGTTATAATGGATCCTACGATGCGCAACTAGATTTTACCTCAGCATCTTGTACCGATAAAACCGCACACAAGTCATCATCAGACTGAGCCTTGACGACGACTGATGAGACATCAGACGGGAAGTCATATCGGTAGAATCGCGACTTTGCTGGGGACACAGTGACGTTTTTAACATTGTCCCTACAGAAAGCAACCATAGAAAAACAAGATACATGTATACATTTAGTTATCCTATACAGAATAAAATTTCTGAAGGGAAATATATTTGAATGCTTACTAAAACAGCATACCTGCAATCAAATTCTTGTTCGAAATTACCCATTGCTGCCAAAAAGCTTCATAAGCATATTTGTTATGAACTCATCTTTTTATCTACTTGCTCAACTGTAAATTGTTTTTACCTTGTGTTACACTATAGCATTTACATATCATAGCTTTGCAACATTAAACATATCACATTTAGTTGCACATCATTATCAACCACTTCAAAAATCTTTATCAGGCCAGGTATCACTGCAGTCTAGTAACTAAACTTTAACAAAAGCAGTATGAAACAATTAATTAAGAAATTAAACCCCCCAAAAGTAGAGCCATGTAGAGACTAACACAATGGCCAAATCCTCTAGCTCTGCAACAAGCTCAAAGCGAGTTTCGTAGTAGTTCATTGTAGAAACGTCGACGACAATTTCCTTGACCACTGTTGTCTTGCACTGCTCCGGACAAAGTGTCCGACTGACGTTCAGATAACTGTAGTCCAGGCTGTTACAAAAATCAATAATGGAAAACTCTAAAGTTCAGAAAAGGTCCCATGGATGTTCTATAATGGGACTTTTGGTAGGCACTCATTTGTTTTTCTTAGACTCTTGAGCTGAAAATGGACTAATCCATTTGACGCCAGGCCAGAACATCATGACTTGCAATGTTTCAATAAAAATAATTATTATTATATTATGAATTTATTAAGTGCCACTATCTAATGACCAAGCATCAATCGATGGCACTCAGCAATTGTGAGTGAAGGACTTGCACAAGGCCTTTACACAGTAACCATCTCAGAGGAGGATCGAACCTGCACTCTCCATATTACAAGGCGACCACTCTAAACAATGAAACATGTCCCACAATCAGCTACCATGTACAGTGTCACTAATATTAGAAGAATAAATAAGTTTTAACTGTCAAATAAATGTCACTCTACTCATATTAACACAGATTTCGCTACATGGAACTAGTAGAATAGAAATCTTGACATTTCTTACAGTGCCCTGCAGGGATTTAAACCCAACCTCTGGGTTACTACCAGTCAAGAATGAGTTATAAATTATCACATGTACCAAGATTCAAACCTTGGATGAAGCGGAAAGGCAAACCCGTCATCGATCTACCGCCATGCTGCAGTTGAAACTAATGTAAAGCAACATCGTTTACACTAATATTAATACAGCACTTCATTCAGAAGATTTTCCTTATCTGCATTGGTGTTTACATTTGAAAAGCTGTCGACTCTGTTGGCTACATGGAATGTATGTGCTACAGCCTGCTTCTGGTCATACTTCCAGTTATCTGCGCACATTTGCTAACAGATCAATTTCTTCTGACTGAACTTGGTATCCCTTGACTCCCCTTGAGCTATTACACAGCATATTTTGTGAACTTGAAAGGTGCCATATCACATGTCTGGGTACATACAAACTACAAACTGGACTTTCATTCACTTCAGGTGATGCTACCAAAATACCCGCTTGTCATATTGTTACATAAGAAAAAAGCAACATTAAGCCAGAAACATTGACCAATATCTCACTTTTCAGGAGTCGTAAGAAGTGTAGGAATTTTCCACGACAAAACACTACGCTGCTGCTTGATGACAAACAACACTGGAAAGGATAGGGAGGCATTTGACGACAGAGCGCGAATTGTAACTGCCTGTAGTTTCAACATTTCAAATCATTTCAACAAACAAAGATTGCAACAAGCATATTCACGTACATTCAAAAATCAGATACTTTGCTAATCTTCAGAATACTGAATGGACATACTGGGTATATTATCAGTAGCCCTGAACCTGAAGGTCATTCCAGTGCACATAAATTATTGTATGAATGGAAGCATGTATGAGTATATAGCATAACATGAGAACTAGTAAAGAACGACTTCAAGGAAAAAACTCATCAGTAGCACTCCAGACCCAACAAGGAGAACCCTCGTTCAAACAGAATAGACTTCAAGCGCTTGCAGAACAAAGGAGACAGGCTAACTAGGTCACCTCTAGTTCTATAAGGAAGGTTGTTCCAGGCTGCAGGACTGATAAAGGCAAAGCTTCTGTGCCGAGTTGTCAAGAAACGAGCACAGCACTTCTTTTAGCGCTTCTGTGAGGTACTTAAGAGGTGCTGTACTAATGTTCTATTACATTACATTACACAGGGGACAAGAAGTACACCCTGATTGGCCAAACGAATGGAACTGTGGCCAGGAACAGACGAGGCACAGATACACAGTGAACCAAGATAAGATGAGGCAATTCCAGCCAAGCAGTTCCACAACAGCACTAAGAACGAACTGTAATTGCAAGGTAAGATAAGCATTTGTCAAGAAACTCAATACAGCATGTCATGAGTACCTCACAAAGGCAGTATATGCTCGATCTTAGCTCACCGTGCTCATCTCTGTGAAGTTGTAGTGGAAAATGAATCTGATGTCATCCATACGAGTAACAGTACAATTGTATACTGTTCCAAAGGTTGCATTCTGGAAAATTCCTTCCTTGCAAGCATTGCTCTTTGACGGACAAATGTTCAAAATGCAGGTGAAAGCAAAGAGAAACACCATACGCATCTTGCAAATCTAAAACGTTGTTTTAAAATGCACATCAATGTGAAATCTTACCATATGATTACTGCTCAGATTCAATAATCCAAGCAAAAATTAGTTTTAAGGTGGAAATATTGCTACACAAAACTAAACTCACTTCATCATAATATTAATATTGTTGATAATATTAATATTGTTGAGTGCCTCTGAACGGTTCAGATTCAGATTGTTTTACTGATCACCATGTAACAATGTAACAAAATATATTTACAGACAATCACATGCAATGGCAAACCAATAGGCAAACCCATAAGGAACATAAGGTTCTGCTATCAGGGTCACCTGATTAAATTAATACATACAATATAATAATAAAGCAATTAGTGACAACGGTATACTAAGCATGATTAAATCAGTATAAATCTGTAGTATGAGATGACAGAAATAACAGTGCATCTGCAAACAATCACATAGTGCAGTCATGTGTATGCACCCAAGAGACAGAGTTTCAGTTTGTGTTTGAATTGATGTATATAGTGAATAGACCAGTAAGTTTAACAGGCAAGGAATTCCAGAATAGCGGACCACAGACTCACCCTACTAGAGGAGTTTAATAAATGTTTAAATATAATACAGTACAATACAATACAAAAACAAAATCTAATGGACAACTCTAGGCTAATAAGAGAGCCTATTACAAATTTGCGTACACAAATTTTTCTACGATTGTACATTGCTGAATGATTTTATAAGGTCAGACCCTACACTACAGCTGCACATTTGAAGCACCAAGCTCAGAACAATCTGGATTAGATCCTACATCGGTAAATTTCAAGTTTGTGTCAGTTGCAGTTGATCATGTATACAATTATATTGTATTGTATTATATTTAAACATTTATAAAATGCCTCTAGTTGGGTGAGTCTGTGGTCCGCTATTCTGGAATGGAATATGGCCTGAAAAGCATAGCCAGGCCCGCATTAAGGGGGTGCTAAGGGTGCTGCAGCACCCGGGCCCACAGATTTGAGGGGCTCGCATTTTCAGAAGATTTTGCCAGTACTGTGATTTGTCAAGTTGTTTCTCCGTGGAGAAGTTGACGAATGACGAACAACTCATAAAGAAGTTCTACTGCTAAACTGATTTACTAGATACTTGGAAGTACATGGTGGCATACTTTAACCCCAAGAATTGGTAAGAAATACCTTGGACCTCTTCAGAAGCATCTATGTATATGAAGCAGCCTTCTCTTGGATGAAATATTTGAAAAACAAATATAGAACTCAATTGATCACATCATCACATCACATCATAAACTCGAAATTTCCACTTACAAATAATTGAAAAACAAGTACAGAACTTGATTGATGGACATCATCATCATCATCAGGATCCGTGGGCCGAAGGCCCGTAGGTGTCCAATGCATGATCTATCAGTTTTTTCCAAAGTCCCCGGTCTTGTGCTAGTATTCTTAAGCTGTGCAGATCTTGCTTACACCAGTCTTCGATGTCATCTGTCCACTCTCTGTTGGGTCTGCCTCTCCGCCCATTTCCATCCATAATTCCCATCATCACGGTTTTTATTTTTCTGTTGTCATCCATTCTACATATATGCCCAAATAGACTTAGTTTTCTCTTCATTATTGTTTGCATTAAATCTTTCTTTATTTTCAGTCTTCTTCGAACCTCCAAATTTGTCACCTTCATTGTCCAATTTAGGTGTAGTATCCTTCTATAGCAGTACATTTCAAATGCCAATATTTTATCCTGGTCTGTCTTTTTAATTGTCCATGATTCACAGGCATAAAGAGCTGTGCTAAACACACATGTTTTTAAGATATTTAATTTGGTCTTGTAACTAATTTGTTTGGTTTTCCATATGGTGTTTAGTCCTGCCATGACTCCCTTTGCCTTTGCTATTCTTGCCTTTATGTCCCTTGTGCAATCATTATTCCATGTTAGCAAACTGCCTAAATATACAAATTCCGTTACATTTTCAATCACCTCCTCTTGCACTCTTATTTCCTTTTCTATTGTCTCTTTACCAAATACCATTGTTTTTGTTTTCCCCACATTTATTGTTAATCCAGCACGTTTGGCAGAAATGTGCAACCCACAAACACTTTCTTGCAATGTCTCACAGCTGTTCTCTAACAAGTCAATATCATCTGCAAATCGTAAGTTGTTGATCTTTTCCCCTTGTACCGAGATTCCGGTTCCATTATCTTGGATCGTATCCATGACTCTCTCCAAGTAAGTTATAAATGTATTAGGTGACACTGGATCTCCTTGCCTTGTTCCTATTGTAGTCACAAACCATCCTCCTATTTCCCGACCCACTTTCACTGCAGCCTTTGAACTCTCTCCGATGTTCTGAAGAATCCCAATCAATCTATTCCCGACTCCATATGATTTCATTATTGCCCATGTAGCATCGTGCTTGATGGAATCGAATGCCTTTTGAAAGTCCACAAAACAATTGTAGACAAGTCTATTTTTTCGCTTGGCTTTTTCTGCAATCAATCTTAGCATCAAAATTTGGTGTACTGTACTTCTGTCTTTTCTGAACCCTGCTTGCTCATCTGACATATATTCTTCAGTTTTTGCCTTAAGACGGTTTAACAGAATTATCATGAGCACTTTCCCCATATGATTTATCAGTGCAATGGTTCTATAATTCTTACATAGCGTTAAGTCGCCTTTCTTAGGTATTGTTACAAGTATGGACTTTGTCCATTCCTCCGGTACTTTTCCTTCTTGCCACACTTGTTTGCATATGCCGTGAATTTCTTTTATCATATCCTTCCCTCCTGCTCTTATCATTTCTCCTGTTATTCCATCTGTTCCAGGGCTTTTGTTGTTCTTCAAGCGGTTCACTGCCCACTCCACCTCTTCATATAGGATGTCATCATTTTCATCATCTCCCTTGGGTGGTGTTATATCTAGCAGTTCTTCCAGGAACTCTTTGTTCGTTTGTTCCATTTCACTATATAGCTCGCTGCAGTATTCTGTCCATCTCTCCTTTATCTTTTCTTTATCCATCAAGATGTTTCCGCACTTGTCTCTGATTGCCGTCTGTTTTGGTTGCCATTTCCTATTTATATTTTTTACCAGCTTGAACACTTCTCTTGTTCTATATTCTCCTGCGTATTGTTCGATGTCACTACACTGTTTGTCCAGCCACTTCTGCTTGTCCTTCCTTGCTGATGACCTTACTGCATTGCATAGTTTTTTATGATGGACAACAACCTGGAATATGGCTGAAGGTCTCCAGTGAGCCTCCACTGTGCTTTTTGTTAAATTTCCTTTTATTAATTTTGTGCTGTAAAAGATGTGGTACTGAAGCTTGTGGAGAAGGAAATGGACACCAGGAAACATATTTGTAACAGTAAACATATTTTTTCTGGACATTGCCACTGTTTGTTACTGAATCTTATTTCTCATCACAAGTTATTTTTTAAATAACCTATTACCAGATAGGCCTAACTTGGCGGCCAAAGCTCGAGGGTACGTACCATACGTATTCTATTTTTTGAAAGGTACGTACGTTTTTTAACGTACCCTATTTTAGGGTACGTAAACAATACAAAAATACGTTAACCACGTCATTGCTCATTTAGCCTCATTATAAGAATGTCCAATTTAATTTAAGCAAACAATCACAACCCAGTATACAGCGAAGTAAATTGCTGCAATGCTATATACAATACGCGTATGGTACGTATCATACACGAAAATTTTATTTAGACCTACAGGTCTATGTTTATCCAGCATACATTGCACTTAATGCACTAATGTCAGTCAGTCGGCTCAGTTCTGCTGCAACACTTCAAAGTCCAACTCCAAGCAAAAGGTTGAACTGTTGAACAACTGCTACTTGACTTAATGTACACTAATCTGAACTGCTACTCCCAGAATCTGACTCGGAATCATCAGTCTCACAGTCAGTGTCATCGGGCAATTCCCAAGGAGTGTATGGCTCTTCATAGCAGACATCAGTAATCTTATCAATGAGCCTTGTGTTGGTGTGGATGAAGAATACCTTTTTCATAGTGGTGGGTTTGAGACTGCAACGCCACTTGCTCTGAACAAACCCGAACAAGCTCCAATTCCTCTCCGCCTCACTCGAGCTCACGGTCTGACTGAGAACTCGAACCGCAAAGCTTTGTAGTTCTGGGATGCTAGCTCCAAAGTTGACCCACCACTGGAAGTACCGGTTTCAATGACACATACTGTTGACGTCAGATTATACGTAGGCTATGGGTCGCCGAGTAAACCATAAATAAAATTTTCGTGTATGATACGTACCATACGCGTATTGTATTTTTTGAAAGGTACGTATGTATTTTAACGTATTCTATTTTAGGGTATGCGTACCCTCGAGCTTTGTTGGCGGCCATGATGAGAATATAAAGCTTTAACCCCTTTACTGTGAACAAGCGTTAACTCGTCCAGAAAATGATGACAGTGATGATAGCCAGAAAACTGTAGAGTATGACAGCAGTTCACCGTTTGCATGGTCAAGAGATGAAATTGCAATACATCAGCACTTCGCATTTATAGGAACACCTGGAAGGCGTGTTCCAGTGGCCAACTCGATGGATCCAGTGGAATATTTCAGTTTGTTCCGTACCGATGATATACTTGACAAGATAGTCACTTAAACCAACAGATGTGCACACCAACTAATGCAGTCCTCAACTTTGAAAACAGATCCAGACTGAATAGTTGGATTGATTTAAGTCATGATGAGCTGAAGGTTTTATTTACCATTCTCATCTACCAAGGCATCAGAAGCACCAGAAACTGAACTATACTGACCCAAAAAACCATTGATTGAGACTCCTTATCTTCGGAAGATCAGGACTGAACAACGATTTGGCCTGAAAAAATGAAATGTCTTCATTTTGTTGACAATACTTACGGTGTCTGAGAGTGCTTCACCAGCAGAAAATCATTTTGGAAAATCAAGAACTTCTTTGATGCACTGATTGAAAGGTTCTCATCCGCATACATACCAATAGCACATGTAGCTGTTGATGAATCATTGATACTTTGGAAAAGCCATCTTGCTATGAAACAATATATTCCTTAAAGAATTTCCTTTGTGAAAGAACATGGTTTGGTCTCAGGTCATATGAGCTGTGTGAGTCAGGAACAGGTTACATTTGGAACTCAACTGTAAGCTTACATACTGGAACAGCTATGCAGTTGGAAGAGTGGATGGGTTGACTTCAAATCGAATTGTACTCATGCTTGCCAAGGAAGTTCTCAGTAAAGAATACTGTATATTTATGGACAATTGGTATAGTTCACCTGGTTTGTTCAGAGAATTGAACATGAAACAAACAGATGCTTTAGGAACTGTGAGACTAAACCGAAAGAACATGCCTGGTGATTTGAAGAAGATTCCTCATGGACAAACAACCGCCTGCTTTAACACTGACATAATGGCGATGAAATGGATGGACAAAAAGGAGGCTAGTGTTTTGTCGACATTTCACAGAAATGAAATGACTATCGTCCATACACGTCATGGGGAGACCATCAAAAGATGAATCATAATGCACAGCGACTAACTGGAAGACATTTCCCAGAGTTCATTCCTGAAAATGAGGGCAAGGTTGCCTCTACTAGGCATTGCAAAAGTCTGTTGCTCACACTGTGGGGAAGATGTAAAGAAGATCAGAAAAGAAACAAGACACTTCTGTAAAGACTGTGATGTTGCGCTCTGCCCGGCACCATACTTTGGAATAGATCATTGAATCATTCAAAGCATATTTACTAAACTGGCACTACATAAATTCATCAGTACCACTAAATGGCCCATTTTTTTTTACAAAATTAGTATATTATGTTGACTTCTATTTTTCTCAGAGCAGAGAAACACGTCTATATTATTACAATTACAAATATCAGCCTTCCTTTATTCACATGCATTATTTTGTAAGAATACCTAAAAAATAATTACACATGTGGGGAAAAAATTTTAAATTTATTCCACGGGAAAGGGGTTAATGTGGCTGACATTAACCAAGAGGCTGTGCACTCCTGCTTTACACGGTAACGCTACGCGAATGTACAAGGCCGTACTGTACAAACTTGGAGTAGCAACAATCTGCAATTGTGTGCGATAAGAGCAAAAACGTTTAAGAGAAAGTTCATACCAGACATCGTTAAACGGAAATTGATCTAGGGCGCTACATAAACTACTCTATACCAAAGTGCAGATGGGCGGTCAGCTCCGAAATTAATTTTAAAAGAATTTTCCTAATTAATGAAGATCCTGCTTTCCAAATTACCAATTTCGCCATTCTAAGCGTTTCAACCGATCGCAAATCGTGTACTAAACCATGGTCTCGTTCAGCTGATATCAAGCACGAAGTTCTGAGTAGGTTCTTTACTTCGATTAAATAAACAACGTTGATCAACACAATAAGCAGACTTCCAGTGTCACAGCACATACGCAACGCATCTGTTTAATCAAAAGAAAGGGTGCTGTTAGAACAGTCAGTTTAAAGTCTGCTTCGAATTAGCCGTAATTCATGTGATGCAGGAAAACATCAGTAGGCCTAGGGGCCTAATAATTACATTAAACAGTTATACGCTTTTCGTAACGTGCGTTGACAAGCAACTTACGATATTGACGTGCGCTACGCACCAGGATAACAATTAAAGCAGCCTGTATGACATTGTATTAGAGTCTAATAATTAGACAATCATGTGACCAATCGTTGGAATTATTACTATCCGGAACAAAGTTGAAGCGGGGCGAGAGCTGCGGGCAAGGAAGCATAGTTCGCCTACAACTGTTTTCACGACGTTCCTTTGGCTAGTCCAGCACTTTGTAATTAGGCTGATGCCCCGCGCTTTGTGCAAAGTGACGCTTCGTGTAGGGTATGTAATGTAATGTAATAGTTTCCGAAAAGCTATAGATTCAGAGCCAAACAAAGGACGCGTCAGAAATAAAATAAGTGTAAGAACACACAGGGTCAACGGGGTATAGAGATCACTTATGTGGACGAGCTAAAATACCTGAGCCGTTTACTGCAGACTTTAAAATTGTATGTAAAGCGCTGTGCGTTTGCTAGCCTTTAATAAAGAATATACTTACTTACTTACTTATTAGAAAGATCGTGTTTGGAATGATCGACGGCACAGGGATTTATAGGGGGGGGGGCTAAATAGAGGTAGACCAGAGATATGGCCTGATGATGCCATGAGGCCCATGACAGAGATTGGTGCAAACTGGATGTGCAAACTGCAAAGGCTCAATTTAAATTGGTGGCACAGATCGAAACGAGTGGAGAAAGACAGCTGCTAGTGAGACATGCGATCGACATAAACGGATTATGAGCCTATGGACAGAAAGAAGAAGATGTAGCAAAGATAAAAGTACATGGTCATCTGATATATCTGGGGGGGGGTCCATAGAGTAGTGGCAACATCACTGGCGTGAAGAGCAAGAGGTAGTTAATCCAAATGACTGTTGAATTTTATAAAAACCAATTTGCTCAGAATTTTCTGAACAAGACGTGACCTGTGGGGCCTCATAAAAATTCTGCCATGTGAAAAAAAACACGGTGTACAAGTGCTGAAATCGCTAGCACACAAAGCAGCTTTTCAAGAACCGGGTGTAAATGTGCAAATTATAATCATGAGTCTGTTTTGAAATCATTCCATGGTAAATAACCGGAAGTCAAAATAATTGTCCAAAACAACAGTGATGCCTCATTCACACCGTGTAAATACTAAAGCAATAACTGTATGAGTCATTATTGAATAAATTTTTAAAAGTCTTGCCGTTTGTTTAAATTAATGACTGTTCATATTGACAAAAGTCTTGGTCTTGGTCTTGCAAAACCAAGACCAAGACCTTGAACCTCAAGACCAAGACCAAGACCAAGACTTTGGTCTCAAGACCAAGACCAAGACCAAGACTTTTAAAAACGAACTCGAGTGCACTCGAGACCAAGACCTTGGTCTCGAGGACAACAAGACTGGTATACATTGCAATCGTTCCCAATGAAACGGGCCTGTAAGGTAAGGTAAGGTAAGGTACGTAAGATAAGTACGTAAGGTAAGGTCAGTGCCAGATTTAGACTTGGCAAAGTCCTATACTCAAGGCCCCTTAATTCGTCGCCTGAGAATTATCTTAGCGTATCTCCATTTTCCAAAATTCCGAGATAAACGAGGTAGAAGTTTGGGCCGCATTTTGCGGAAAAAAGAGAAATTCAATGCAATAAGTAGGGCACTGTCAAATTACAGTTCACAACCAGACGTCATATTAAAACATCAACATTACATAAAGTTATTGCATTTAAAAAATTAACAATTATAGTTGTTTTTCTGAAATTTGTGAAAATTTTGTATAAAATGGATTTACAAATATTACAAACCATCTTTCTGAAAACAAAGACATGAAATGATTAAATTAAGCAACGACCAATTATTACAGAGTGTTTTCGTTAAAATATTCATTTATATAGTCCGGATTTTTAAAAGAAACACTTTTAATTGTCTGGATATGCGACACTATAGTCCAGCTAAGCGCACAGGTTTATACTATTGTATCTCCTGCGCGTCCAATCAGCGACGAGATTTCTGTGGACATACAACAACAGAGACTGCTACACTATGAATGCTGTATGGAGATACGATACAATGTTTCTGAAAACAGGACATACGACAGTATATTTTGTTGAATATCTTTAAAACGACCTATCGTATCTCCTAGCCATTGAAACTGAAGAAAGATAAAAAAAATTCTGCTACAAATCAACCCTTAACTACTTTTCGAAAAAAAGTGGAGATACGACAAGATAATTCTCAGGCGACGAATTGTTAAAAATTGCACCAGAAGGTCTCACAAAACTTGAAAACATATACTTATTTTAATTGTTTAATAGCAAGGCATTTAAAGTGAAACATTCAAATTATTTTAAAACGAATGCATTTATTCAGCTGAGGCCCGGTGGAATTTGCTGCATAAGCCATTCAATTATATATATATTATATATATACACACATATATGTATATATATATACATATATATATATGTATGTGTAGGCCTATGTATGTATATATATATATATTAGTGTATTTGCCAGTCATATAATGACGTCATATAATAGTCCTATATATGTAGGCCTATCGTTGGTTATCGCCGTCGTCAAGACTGCCGTCGTCAAGACAAACGGTTTATGTTTCACAATAGATCAGAACCCGTTTGTGACGTAGCGTCCCCCGCAGTGGTTAAATTGCTCATCCAGAGGTGGTGGGTCTCTAAATATTTGCAAATCCAAAAACCTACGGCTAATCCTGAATTACAACAGGGACGTCATTTCAGCTTTTTCCAGGGGGAGGCCAAGAAGAGGTTAAAAAATTTTCGGCGCTCACGCGCCAACATCTTTTCACCTTTTTTTTGCTATTTCTTTTAAAATGCTTTGTATGTAGTCTACATGTCCAAAACTGTAAGCCAATGCTGCAAATGAGTCTCTTTTTTCTTTTTTTTACCCCTTTCTTCTTCCTCTTTTTCGTTTTTACATAATATTTTTCTCTTTTTCCAAAAATTGGGGGGGGGGGCAAATACCTGCCCCCCAAATGACGTCCCTGAATTACAACATGCATGAAACACGACACATCACCGATAATTGAAAGAAAAAACATTGACAATTAAGATTGAAACATAATATTAGGCCTACTTCACATAACGAGTTACAGAAGACTAGGCTTTGATCGACATGTCAATGCAATAACTTACAAAGCACATAATGAACAAACACCCAAAATTAATATGCAGACTACTTTCAAATTTAAGAGCCCAGTAGGCCTAAGTAAAGCAGTCTGTCTATAGCCTTAGATCATAGCAGATGTAAACCCAGTGAAAAGCTGAAAATTAAGCAGGAGTTACAATATGCTGACTAAGAAACATATCCATACTGCCCTTCATGCCTCTGTGGCTGTGGACGTTTTCTGTGCTTTGCACTTGCCCAAATCTGTTGCACGCTAACCGCTCACTAGGTCCTATCTTTCCCGCTAGGGCAGAAATTTGGTTCGAGGTTTCTGCTCCACATGTCCCACTAGCCAACTCAGCTATAATGAGTTGGCTCAGCCTTCCGAAATTCCGCAGACGAGACGGCGAGGGAGAGGACTGGCCACCCGCCCTCATATGCCAAGGCTAAGAAAATGAAGTCGCTAACACTTCATACCCGTGGCTGTCTGATCAGGGCTAGATTAATAGCTTAATTTAAGGGACTGCAAGAAAATCTGTTGCAGCAGGACGATCCTTAGCAAACCATCCATGTACAAAAGCTTTCTTTGCACGCTGGCCAACTTTCATTTCGACATTATCTGCAGACTGCATGCGCGATAACTATAACTAATCAAATGACGTGCTATTTCAGATTTTCAAATGATTTCAGCTCAGCCTTCCGAAATTCCGCAAACGAATTATTAATTAAGCAAACTACTGTGTTATCGCTCGGATGTAGGCCCAAATCTACTTCTGCTGCCTCAGCCTTGGGTTAATTACTACTCTTCGGCAGCGATTATAAAACAGCAGGCGATTTAAATGTAGTTGTCTATGATGCTAGTAAATATTGAACCGCACTGTGAGGCTGACGAATGCTAATCAGATCTTAGGTGGTGGATCTCCCTATATATTGAGGTGATGGGTCTCCCTGTTGAGGTGACGGGTTTCCCTTCCTAGGTGGCGGATCTCATAATTTGGGTGGTGGGTCTCACAATGCAGGTGGCGGATCTCAAATCAGAGGTGCCGGATCTCAGATCCGGCGGGATCCGGCTGAATTTAACCACTGCATGGTCCCCCGACAGACGGACACTAGGCCTATATGGATATATGTATATGGCCTAGATATTAGGGTGTGTCTTAAAATTAAAGTTTCAAAATTAATATCGGCAGTCAATATTATTATTATATTATTTGTGTTCCACCTCGAGAAACATTAATATTTGCCAAATTAGATTAAAAAAAATATGAATAGATTTAGAACTTGCGCAAAGCCCCGGAAGAAAAACCACAGAAAAAACAATGTGATACATTGTAATTTTCAAAGATCCAAACAATTTCAACACTTAAACATAAAAAATAAGGTAAAAGCAAAAGAACTCATGCAGTTATTTGTCATTTCTTTAGTCCCTTTAGTGCTTTTGGGAATTTGTTTCGATGGTACTCGACCATTTGCAGATCAAATTGCTCTTCTTCATTTCGGACCAGGGTTTCATTGAATGACTGCATAAGCCACTCCTTTCGCACCGTTCATCTCTTTTAGGACGAATACGATGTCTTGTACCTCACATGTGTACAGGATTGTTCTGAGTCTCATTGTTGCGGGTCTCAATCAAGAAAAGCCTAATCCAATCCGAGGATCTGGGATAGTTTGGTGGTAGAAGTAGTGAAGAAATCGGGTAGTGCTTTTCTAGGTGGATCATGTCTCGGAGGAAGCCTCTCTGGGGATTCGTCGGATCCCTGATTGTTGCGCATGCTGTAGACCATGTATGCGCTGTTTTTCGTCGACGATGACTCAATCGTCAAACAGGCTGAGGCCGACCAAAGTCTCAGAAAAAGACTAAAGGTGTTGATACAATGCTGCTAGGGCGACCCGCGAGACTTCCTTTAATATCTGGATAAATATGGATTCCCTTCAAGAATTGACGATCGTTCGATCCTTTGGGCTTCATTGAGTGACGTACAACTGAACCAGTACCGGTACTTCAGGTGGATCGAAAGATTCACGAATTTCAGCTGCTAAGACTGCACGGTTATCTTTCCTTGCTGGATGGTTCTCAGAAGGAGTTACGATCAGCACACCAGCTGGTGTTGCATATAGATTGGATGCAGCAAGAGTAGAGAAACTGCCAGAGGCCTTCCTGCTGCTGGTTTTGGTGCAATCTAGAGCTGCTGCAACATCACAGATAACTACAGAGATTGTTCCTCTGCCCCGCTTTGGTGGCCCAGTAGGCGATGAAGGTTCTGTTTTTTTTAGCTATTTGATGACACCTCTTCCTCAGATGACGTTTCCAACAGAGAAACCCCGGTCGATATAGGCCTACCATGCACTGTGCTTGCGCGATATCGTTCCTCACGCTCTGCAAATGCTGCTGAACCTGCCAGCGCTCTGTCTTATTGCTTTGCAAGTGTGACAAGACATCTGTGCCTGCCGTGGAACCATGTTGTCCTTTTTCAGTTTGGAAAAACTGCCGATCCTCTTCTGTCTTGCTTATAGTTATGGCATCTTGAATAGGCGCTCGTAAATAGGCTGGTGCCTTGCGCTGGGCCTTCGAGAGGTGCTTTAGAAGTCTGGAGATTACGATGAGTATTCCGATACGATTACGAAGCGCAATTTTAAAGAGACCTGCTGGGAATCCTTGAAGCATCGCGCTTTCCCTCTTCGATTTCAGGCTTCCTCAAAATATATTGTTGGAGATTTTGACATTCATTGCGAAGACATCGTAGCTGATCCCAAACATGATGCTTATCCGTCGTTTGAATCCATGATCTTCCCCAATTAGACGTGTCATATAGCCAGATGATATAGGCCCTACAATCGTTTCTTTAACGCTGTCATCCAGACTCTGATTCCTTTGTGTAGGCCTATGGAAACTGAAAAACACCCTTAAACCTGTCATCGTGTAGGTGGTTTCGCATAGCTGATCTCTTTAGTATTGACAATCAGCCAAATTTTTTCAGTCAATTTTACCACCTCACAAGGGAAGTGACACAATAACCTAACATAGGCCTAATAATTAAATACTAGGGCCTATAAGAAGAAGATCGAAAACACGAACAGACACCGTGACATCAAAATTTTTGGCCATAATGACGAGGAAGATATCAACGGGTTCCTAATTTCGGTCGCCTTGCGCAAGTCCTAAATTCTCAGCTATCAAGATATAATTTCTTATATAGAGTTTATACATAAATTGGCGTGACAGTTCGACCTGGCCGTTCAAAAATCTTTGAGTTGAAAATATCATGTGACCATAAAAACACCCTAATATATATAGGCCTATATATATACACATATATATGCAGTGCGCATAAAACTTTAACCCGCCCAAGATTCTGATTTTTTAGGCCTCTGCGGATTGTCAGGCCCTTAGCCCTAAGCTGTGCTTTTTTTTAGCTTATGTCTAAACCCAGCACTGGGTTATAAGGTAAGGAAAGGTAAGGTAATTCGTAATCGTAATCTTAATCTCCACACTTCTAAAGCGCCACTCGAAGGCCAAAGCAAGGCACCATCCTATTCTGGAGCGCTGCGTCAAATTAGAGGGGTTCCCAAAGCATAGTCCAGATCTCGATTGATGTCCGAGTCCGGTTTCCATGAGGGCAGCTAGGTCAGGAGAGAAGGCAGAGCAGCTGTTAAAGTGGGTGTCGCGATTTAGGGCGAGAAGCATTATTGGAAGGCGGAGGATCAGATGAGTCTGTAGGAGTTCTTGAAAAGGTACGTCACACGTGAGACTTCAGTTTTGAGTGGAAAGCCCGGGGTGATTGATAGAGGAGCATGAGGAGGAGCCTCGCTCATCCATGTTCTTACCCTCTATCGTGGTTCTCAACGCTTATCTAACACAGACGATTTTCTTTTATCTCAGTGTGTTCAATTTTTAAGTTTTAATGCCTGAAGACAAACTCCCGCCTTCGCGACCTTTTGCGAGTGTTACTTACTGACAGTCGACAGAACCACATGCCTTGATGCTTTACGTGTGTTGTTTTGGAAACAGGAAATGCGCACGACGCATGCGCATTGAGCATCAATTCCGAAAAATCGTTTTGAAAAATTGATGCGTAGTCAGAATTTTGGAGAACATTTGTTTCATCTTAAGCAGCGTCTTTAGAGAAGAGAAAAGATGATTCGAACGAAGCAACAGGCCGACAGCCATGTGACCGACACTTTGAAGCGGATCAAGACGAAGCAGGAGGTAAACTGTGCCATTTTGAGTCAAAGTTAGTTTTTTTGAGTCGACGTTATGGCGCCACCGGGCGATAAGCGAGTGTGGCTTGAAATGATGCTCAGAAATACAGCCACAGATTCAAATTCAGATTCGTTGTGTTCGTTTTTTAGTACTATCTAGAGAAAAGTTTATGCTAAGTAATTTGAGTATCAATGAAATCACAGGAGCTGGATTATGGTGTAACGTAAAATACACTTTAATACCAAAAATGAACATTATTCGAGTACTTATGGTACGAGTACCGTACTTATATATATATTTTTGCAAAATCGCAATAAATGCAAGGTAATCTGGTTTTAGCGTCCAGAATTATTCCACCATAACATATTGTTTCAGCGTCACAAATTAATTTCCAACGGAACCTGTAAAAAGTTATCTTTGCCGGAATATAATAGTGTAAAATAAGCATAAAGCAACAAATTTAAGCAAATGAATGTGGAAGAAACTTGAATTAATGAAATCTTAGACTATCAAGGATGCATATCACTACCAATCATTCAGCGACTAACAGAAGCTACGGGGTCAACCCGAATCCCCGAAAACGCTGAAAATACACAAAAGCCAGATTTCCCGAAAACAGTTTTATAGAAAGCGGCCGAACTCTCGAAAACTATTAAAAGTTAATTTGTAAACTGGCACATGACATAGACCTAGCGTGGCATTGATGTATCGCAATATACTGCCTATTCACCTGTTTATTTATAATTTTAGTCTAAAATTGATTTCGGGGATTCGGCCGAAATTCGATTCGGGTTTCGGGGATTGTTGCGATAAATATTGCTTTTTATATAACAATTTCTCATGCCTTTACAGATTTGCCAATAGCCCACATGCCTCAAATACATATTTGCTGGAATCTCCAGCCATCAGTTATATTTGTAATTAGTAACTTCTATTGTGCCGTTGTCTAATGCACTAGGCACCAACTGATGGTGTGCCAAAGTCAAGCTGTAATCAGGTCAATATCCAGAAGGTCTGCTCATAAGACAAAAGCAGCCTATGGTGGATAAGCAGATTGAAAGAGGTAAGTTGAGAATGAAATGACAGAAGTGACTGTGCATAGTGGACAGACTTGGAGAAAGTTCCAAACTGTAGATCCTACAACCGAAGGAGCTAGTTCCCAAGAACAGTTCGTGTTTTAGGTATGACCAGACAAAGATAAGAACCAGACAACCTCATAGAATAATGATAAGTTTGAGGAATAAGGACTGATTGTAAGTAAATGTTGTGGTTGGTCAGAATTCAAAGTTTTCTAAGTGTGGAGCCCTAATTTGAAACTATAACGATGTCCTTATGTTTTTTAACAGTGGGCCAATGCACTTTATATTTAAGTACAGAGACTATATGTTCATATTTTGCTGTATTAGATATGGTTCTAGCTCAAGAGTTCAGAACTATCTGCCATGGGTGTTAAGTGTTGCAACTTCATTTTCTTAGTCTCTGCAAGAACTGGCCACCTACCCTCTCTGGTTCTCCATAGAGCAGAAATCTTAGACTATCATTTGTTGTGGTGTGGTCTGAACCCTGATTTCTGTGTTGACAGTCTGGCATACGGGTCAATACATGTTTTCAAGAACCACTCAAAATAAACTTAATGCCATGATTAAAATGTAATCTGAGAAATGGAAAATAAAATGTGTATTATTGATCTATCTCATGTTTCTGATTATGCTTTACTGTGTAAGTTTGGTTAAAACTTGATTTTATGACTGATGTTAGTGTTGGTAAATTTTGTTTCAGAGATTGATACGTGGTTATCAGTTTGCCAAGATTTATGTTGATATAAAAGAATATGAAAAAGCGAAAGAGTAGGTGTTTTATCTTGTCCAGATTCGCATTTCTGTGTGACTTTGCACTTGTTAAAAATGTTCGTAATAATAATAATAATGTAATATGTGAACAAGCGATAACAAAATCTTAACACGTTGACCGCGAGGGACGTGTTAACACGTCCCAAATTTGGTTAGCTGGGACGCGAGGGACGTGTATACACGTCCTTCAGGTAACGGCCGATCATAGCCACTTCAGCGTCTCAGTAATAATTCCTGCCGCTTGCTAGTAATAGTAGACATGTGCTGCTACCTACCGAATGCACCAGAGATTATTTTTGACGCTGTCTAATGAAAAAAAACGAAACAAATGACGCGTTTTTGTTGATCTCAGGCTTGTCAGCCATGCGTCCATCTTGGCGTAAGCGTTTTGCAGTAAATAAAATAAGTTGAAATGAATTACTTGAAAAGAAAAAGGTGTGGTGTACAGGAAACTGTGAAGATTTAGTACGAAAAGGAACCGAGGTGACCAGTTTGTGAAACAGTCGGACTCCATTACGACTATAGGCCCTAATGACCGCGTGTGGGCTAGACCGAATGCACCAACTTACTTATTACACACTATTACTTAGAAAGTCATTGAAATGATACAGAATAGTAATCCTAAAGATGACTGAAGTGGCTATAGCAAATGCATATCTTATCTACAAGCAGCTTGAATGAACTAGGCGCCAGACTTGGTTCAGAACGAATGTTATTCGGTCTTTGCTAGGAAGCCAAAATAGCCTTCAAGCACCACAAGGCTTCGGACCCATTCAGACTCACTGGACAGCGCTATCCGGGTGTTATCCTAGCAACTGCAGCCATAGCAGGCCCTTGCAGTAGGTGTGTTGTTTGTATAGCAAGCATGGAAACCGCAAAAACGCGTCATTTTCGTGATACTTGCACCTCAGAGCCAGCTGCGTGCAGGGGCGCCTATCCCCCCTAAGTCATTGGAGCAACTACCCCTCCCCTCCCTCCTCTTCCCCTTCCCCTTACTTCCCCCCAATAATGATGGCACATACACACTGACCGATCTTCCCCCCATTTTTTGGATGGAGCATTATTTAGCCCTAAGGTTTCTATGGAGTAGACGCCCCTGGCTGCGTGTAGTATACACCCCCTAGGCCTACAATATTAGCCGCGCCTGTCCAAAAATTGGGCCAGCGGTCAGCGTGTTAACAGATGATTTCATACAGTTGTCAGATGGATCAGGATATACAATTTTCCTCGCTGTTTGATAGTCATGGTCATTGGTTTATAAAGGTTAATATATTCTTTCTTTCACTTCCTTGGTCTTTCTTGGCTTCTTTTTCTGTAAGAACTTGAAAACCTTTTTTGGAGCGTTGGTCTTGTGTTGTCAGGTGTTTCTGAGATGTTTCTACTGAGGAGGCCCCTCACAAATTGACGATGGCTTCCTGTAGAATTCAGAATTAGATTTAAACTGGCCTGCTTGACTTATAAAACCCTCACAATGTGCACTCCTACCTACCTTCAACCACTACTCTCTCCTTACATCCTGCCATGCAGTCTGCGGTCTTCGGTTATGGGTCTTTTGGTTGAGCCTAGATGTAGCACTGCCATGGGCTAATGGAACCTACTACCAATGTTTTATTCATTGCTCGACCTCTTCTTTTAAAAAACGCCTCAAAACTCGCTACTTCTCACTGGATAAATTTCAAAGATATGGATACCTAATTGCTCTTCACCTGGTGACTGACTAACCGCACCTCAGATTCGCATTTCTGTGTGACTGCGCGCGTTAAAAATGTTCGTAATAAAATAATAAATAAATAAATAAATGCGAATATGTTGTGCATTACGGTGGTCAACAATTTTTTTACCTTTGAATTTCAACCTTCGTACTAGAAGCTATATTTAGTCGTATCCGTTTTTGCTTAAAAGTGTTTTGCACTGAGCCAGTTTAAGATGACATGGGAGCCTGGGAGGGTGTGCAACCAGGATTTAAAGTTAGAAGGATCAGTGGTTGAGTGATAAAAGAATTTGGCCTAGTCCATATGTTAGTCTGCTGAAGATTAGTAGTGTACATTATGCCTTTCTCTTAATTTGCAACTGAGCCATCGATTAGGAATTGAACATAGCATATGAATTTTTGTAGCCAACTGTTTGGACAGACATGGAGATAAAATTATTGAAATATTTGTTATAATTATGAAAGTACATGTGGGTATGTGGTTTTTGCATGCATATGAGATGATGGATTATTAACTAGTTGCTGTTCTTGCTTAGTTAATGTAAATGTGCACATTTTATTACTATTAGTTACTATGGTGATCTTTAACACCATTTAACAATGTGTTTAGAAAGGTGTGATGTTTCACCTGTACAAAACGCTGTTTTGCAGGTATCTGCTTGGCTTTCTTTCTGTCAAAGACAATTCCGCATCTGGTCACAAACTCCTTGGCCAGATTCTGGAATATCAGGGCAACCGAAGTGAGGCTGCAGCTGCCTACAGGAAGTCACTAGACTTTGACTCACAGCAAAAGGATGTTCTTCTAAAAAGTACCTTCTGCAGATTTTTCTAATCTATCATTCGGTATAATAATCTAGAAACTTCTGTGATGCAAAGATCTGGTATTAGTTCAGAAAGTGTAATGGCAGTGACTGATGGGTTGAACACTCGCCTTGTAACTTGTCAGGTATGGGTTAGAAACTTCCCTAAGGCATTGAAGACTTCCCCAAGTCGTTGAAGCTTCTGAAACTGTCAGTATGTAGATTTACCCAGAACTGCCCTTTGTTTAAGTAGTTTAATGTATCAGTAGCAGACTCATGGCTTAATATTGCACAGATTCTGTGACCTGTGAAGCCTTCAATTAGTTCAAAACATTTTACAAAATTAGTCTGTAGGTGGTGATAGAAATTGATTCAATGTTGTATTGGTTCGCTGAAAGATATTATGGCCTTGTGGATAAGGTGACTGCTTAGCTAACTTTGAATGTTCATCTAAAAACTCACATTGGCCTGTTGAACAATTATTTATTAGCCATGCAATCGCTGAGAATTTTTAAGGGCTAGTTAATGGCACCGTGGTTAGGACGTTCTGCTGTAATACAACTGAGTGGAGCAAAGGGACTCGCACAGCTGCTGGTATACTATCATAATATAAAAGAGTCCATCTCTGCCGTCTGACTGGTGTTTTAAGTTGGTGGACATGTCAACTTCCTCCCATAGTTGTGGCATGTCTTTCAACCTTGGCTTGCCCTGGTATAAGACAACACCCTATCTGGACTAAAAATATGTCCAATATGTCTCAACTTATACACGAATGTGCATGGTAAGTGTGTTTACTACATTACATTATGTTTGAACTCCAGTTGTTTTAGTTTTGACAGTTGTATTACAGCAGAACTCTGTTGTATTACAGCAGAACGTCCTAACCACGGTGCAATTAACTAGCCGTTAAAAATTGATAAGCAGTCACCTTATTCACAAGGCCATAATGTATCCAATCTCATTTTATTAAATGACTGGTTGCTTAACAGTTAAATTAACTGTCATTTAGCTTTGGTCTGATGCAAAAGTACAAAGGGAAAATATTAGCCTGCGTGAGTTTTATTAAATTAGAGGTATATTAGTCAAAGCCTGCTCTAAGTTTTTATGTGTCTGTTTGGATGTATATGTTTGTGTCTATCATTCACTAATTCATACATTCATTAAAACAGAACATTTATATGATCAGCCTCTCATATTACCTGCTTACAAGCATCGCTGATAGCCATCGCTTACAGCTGAGTGTAAGAGCATTTTGTCTATGAATGTGTGCATGTGTGTGTGTATATAATTACACTTAAAACAATGCCTTTTTAAGTTCCTCACAAAAGCAAGGTATATAATTAATGTATTTTTAGCAAAATAGCTGGCCAGTTGTATAGTCACTTTTTATGAACCTTTAAAACTGTTGCAATGTAATAGAATTTTTACTGTACATCATATACTATATAAATGGGAATGGATTCTGATTTGGTGTAAGTTTTGTTTTGATGTAATAAAAAAGTGGAAATATTTACAACCTTATGTGTGTAGTATTGGTAAAATTTTCTTTAATGGGTTTTTAATGACTTCTTTTCATTGGTTGTAGTTTGTGAACTCTACAGTCAGATCAACATTAGTCCAGACTTGGCAAAGGTAAATGAGACTATTTTGAACAATGTTGTTGATTTTTAAGGGTTGGTCTAAGGCCTGTTGTCTGTTGGGAGTTTTATTAATGGGGAGGGGATAGAGTAATGGTAACACTCATGGCCAGGAGAGCATCAGGTTCGCGGATCGATTCCCGTAACCCCCCTGTAGGGCAGCGCCTTACATGGCTGCCAAACCGTGTGTTTAATTGTAGTTTCATGTTTCAATGTAATCTTACTGCGTCTGTCAGTTTGAAATAATAAAGAATATTATTATTATTATTATTAGTATTATTATTACCTGAGCCTCTTTGCAGTGTTGCTCTGGAGACCTAGGAAGTACCACTTAAAACTGAGGTTGTGTAGAAGTCTTGAGTCTAAAGCCAGGTTAAAATCGAGTTTCTCTGATGCTGCAGCACTGAATGTGTCTGGTACTGTTGCCCAAAACGACATGCCTGTGTACATCGAGAAATTCATCAGTGTTGTTCCAAGGTGAAAGGTCATTTGGCCAAGTCGTAAAATGACCACAGCTGTCTGTCTATCAAACACTGTTCTCTATTTTGACTTTGCTGCTTGCTTTTTTACGTGTTTGTTGACCCTAAAAGAAGGAGGCCATACTGTAGATTGTGTGTGTTATGGGTGAACAATGAACACGTGTCAATTTTGGGCCTGGTTTGCATTATAGCCAAAACCAAATCTACCCAATTGGGAACCTGTGTATGTACTTTTTACTTAAGTGTATCTGGACATTTATAATTTACATGACGCTTTGTAAGAACATCTCAAAGACAATGAGATTCAGAGAAATATGAGAAATTTACTAAATCTATCTATCTCTATCTCTATCTATCTATAATAAACTTCTATAGCGCCCCTTCAAGAAATCTACTCAGTGGCGCTCCCGACCCAGGCCCGGTCAAAAAGAAAGGTCTTAAGAAGGCCATAGAAAGTACCTGAGAGGTCTCTAGGGAGAGAGCGAAGGGAGAGGGGGAGGTCGTTCCAAGCGGTAGGACCCACCACGGAGAATGCCCTACGCTGCGCCATAGCAGTACGCGCATAGGGGACAGCAAAATCACCCCGGGAGGCCGAGCGCAAGGCACGGCGTCCCGCACAAGCGGAAGTTAAAGTAAAGAGCTCGCAGAGGTAGGCCGGGGCCCGCCCTAGGACACAATGTTTGAAGTAGGATTATCAAGTCGGCTAGGAAAATTTAGAAATTGTGTTAATCTGTGGGTTATGGTTGAATTGTTTGATAGGTATGGGCTGAGAAAGGAGAGCAGGCATTTCCAACTAATGACGTCATATTTAAACTGAAGGTGGGTGAGATGATTATTTTTGTTTATAGCATTTCGTCCTGAAATTATTTTGCCTGACAGTAGAACAATGTGCCCATTTGATAACAATAATGGAAACTGTTGATATGTGTTTGTTCAGTGGTAAAAGAAATGACCAGTGGTTTATCCAGAGCTTACTTCATTCAATCAATGAATCAACTAAGCATTTATATAGCACCCCTTCAAGGAAACTATTCAGAGGCACTTGCAGCCCAACCCCGGTGAAAGAAAACAGTCTTTTGAGCAGAGAAGAAGGTGGTGGACGAGTTTCTCGAAGAAGAGACTTCAGCTCAGGAGTAAGCCCATTCCAAATTGTGGTTCCTACCACGGAGAATGCGCACTGCTGCATAGTAGCGGTGTGTGCGAAAGGAATGATGTTTCTAGAAACTTGCTGACCACTAACTAATAATCCAGAGATAAATTAGTCACTTGTGATTTTAGGCAGACAAAATCAAACATTAATGTTTATTATGATGAGGTTGGTGGCTAATGTTATCTCTATGGTGATTAATGTATTATTTCAGTGTAAAATGTCTTTATAATGAAATTAGTTCATGTTTCATCTGATGGTGACGTTTGTTCGGTAATAATAATACTGGTTTACCAATACTGCTTTGTCCAGTGAAATATTTCTGTTATGACCTGCATTTGTTTTCAGATGAAGGCTCACACTGCTAATGGTGATGGCAATAGTCCTGAGGAATTACTAAGCTTCTTCGCAGCTGAATTGGTATGTGTAACTACTATTCAGCCAAATTGAATAATTGGATAAAATTTACGTAGCACTTTTACTATTCAGATTTGGTTTAAAAAACTAATCAGTCAAATACGAATAAACTATTGAGAATGTGTTTTAAATTCAGTCCGAGTTGAATACGAATATTTGGTACTACTTGTGTGATGCCTTCAGAATGTTCTTCACATATTAATTTATCCTGATGTATGTATGCTGATGCTAGTTCACCAGAGTGCTGTTTGGCAGCTGGTTATATTAAAGAATATACTTACTTACTTTCTTGTTTTTTTTTATGATGGCAACATCATACTATTATCAGTCTCTCTCCAATTGGAACCTACGATTCAAAATACAGAAATGTTTTACATCCTGCAATTAAGCAAGGAAGTTAATATAACTTTTGTTGTATGGGTTTGGTTTAATGAGCCCAGTGCTTCATATAGGTAATTTGATGATATTCATTTAAGTTGTCCAATAGGATAACTTTAATAATGAATATTGCCAAATTGTGTAATGAATTGTAAGGCTGCATATGTCTTGAACAGCGTTCAGAGTTAATATTGTACAAGACAATGAAATCCCTAATTTGAGAGACGAGAATGTGTTTTAATATCTTATCTTTTTATTCATCTGCATATTAGTAAAAAAAAGTTAAAAATTAAAATTTGAAGTTCATACAGATCAGTAAGTAAGTGGCATCCCTAGAAGTTCATGTAAAAACTAAGACTTATTGTCTGAAAAATATAGTACCTCTCAAAAGTATATGCAACATTTACATTTGATTTCATATTAAGGGGAAGCATATATGTTGGTGGTAAAACATGTTATGATTAAATATTTTGACCTGTTGGCATTTGTAGGATAAGTGTCCCTCCGATCCAATACGTCGGGTGAAACTGATGCGATCGTATATGGACTTGCAACGTATCAACGAAGCATTCACTCAGATACTTGAAGTTGAGGCAAAGGAATTATATCCCAATAGCCTTGATTGGTATCGCTGCATTGTAGATGTCTACAAGGTATTTGCTGCACATTTACGTATTTAGTCCAGTCTGAACCTTAAGATGCAGTGGGGTGATCACTCATTTGTTACATGTTGCCTTATTAATATCTTCCATATATATCTTCTGGTCTCTTGGGCCTCAGAGTTCTTGACCGGTGTAAAGAAACTGATATGGAATGTAGTTTTGATTATGAGCTGTTATGCTGACAATGATGAACACAACGATTTCTACAGCGCCGTAACATGACACATGCCGTTCCAAGGGCACTTTGACAAGTTCATCACGGCCCATAGGCCATCTTGAAGTAGTGTGTCTTGAGTCTGGTCTTAAATGACTCCAGTGAAGTTGCAGAACGTACGGAGGGTGGAATATTGTTCCAGCATCTAGGTCCTGCCACGGAGAACTTGCGATCTCTGAAGCAGGTTTTAGATTTTTAGTTATCAGTTATCAACTGATTCTTGTGTGTTATGATAGAAGTTTATAGATTAGCTTATATTATTATTATTATTAGTTCAAAGTATGGTACATAGGTGAAGGATCTTTCAGTTGCAGTGTGAAAACAACAGGAATTCAGCAACTAGATATTAGTAACTATTCCGGGTTGGTCGTGTGGCTTAACAGAAAATTTCTGTGCATTTGAGAATAACGTCTTTTCTGAATTGAGTGCAACATACTATGTGCTCCTTTGTCTTTCCCTCTTTTCTGGGGGTTGTTGAAGACCATTGTGTTTAATCATGGTTTTGTATTGTCAGATTGGGTCTGGAGCACCTCTGATAACTTCTTTTGAAGAGTTGTTATACAAAATTTGTAATTGCAATCGTAAATATTACAGTTAAAAGGTGCTCTATTTAAAAAGTGTCCTGATCATACTTTGATACAAATTGTCAGTTTTCATGTAATACACTGGGGTTTAAACCCTGGCATTGACCATACCTCACATGGTTGTCAAAACAATGCTGCATGTTTATTTGCAGGAATACAAACAAGCAACAGGATCAAACACAAATGGCAAGTTTCATCAGCAGCTTCTGAGTGCAATGAACCGACTAACCGCTCTCAGCATTGAACAGTCGCTAACAATCGTCGAAGCAATTGGGGCTCTTTGGAGGTCAGAATCAATCAAATCAAATTCGTTTATTAATATACACTAAGCTGACACAGATGCAACTTAGTATGATGGCCTATGATTTGTTTGGCACAGACAAAAAATTGATCTTCAAAATAAGATTTCAGTAGAAATTGCTATGTGGTTTAAAAAACTTGTGATTGATATTGCGTTGAAAAAATCTTGAACTACAAATTGACACAAATTGTACTGAAAGATCCTTCACCTATGAACCAGCACTTTAAGGAAGTTTTTCATAGTATAATGCTGAATTGTAGATGACAAAATTGTATGACTTGAACAGAATCGTCCCTGAATAGCTTCTGGAGTCACTAACTGACTATGGGATAGTCATCTGTTCTGTATTGACCAACCCATCATATCTTATTACAATTTTAATACCTATTTGGTTGTGTCTGAGACAATTGTCCATTGGCAACTGTTTCTGTATTTCTTTCTGGTTTCTGTCTCCCTCAGTGTTTGAGCATACCCTTCTTGAATTTGCCAGCAGGTAATTTAGTGGTATGCTATTTTCCAAAGTGTGTCACTGGAAAGGTGCATTTTGTAACTTGTGAGCCAGCACTGAAGGAATCTGTTACAGGACTTTTGACATGGTGAAGTTGTATGCATGATGTTTTACTTTTCAAATTAAAACATCGATCTTGAATTGTTGATGTGTTTCAAGCCTCGATCAAGAGCTGATTAGGCAAAGTCGTGGTATCAGCAGTGCGTCAGACGAGTGGAAAGCACTGTACCGAGAAATAGAAGCTCAGTATATTTTCCACTGCGGCACTCTGATACTCAACAAAGCCCAGAAGGTCGGTGGCTTTTGCAAAGAAGTGGAAAATTAACTATTTCAAATCTGTTACATTCTCACATGCTGTGATTTTCAGTATCTGAGCTTTCTGCATTGTTTTGCTCTTTTAGGATAAATCATCCGTTGCAGTATAAATACCTTATTAACAGCTATTAGGATTTGGAATGAGTAGTGATTATATTTACAGGGTTTTTCTATTGTGGCTTGTTGCATTTTCTACTTTTCATAAGAAGCATCTTCACAAAATGGAGAACAGAAAGGGTTTGCTGTGTTAAACATTACTTGGGGATTTCAGTAAGACATGTTGAGTTAGAAGAAGGCTATCAAACCTTCTGTGCTGTTTGATGGACCAGAGCTTAGGAGCTAGAGTACATTCCTGTCTGTTTTCTGATATGATGATTGATGCTCTGCTTTTTAGGAGCGCTTGAGCTGGAGAGAGGCATCCACTCTTGCATATGCCTGCTTTCTGGTCAGCCACAGTGTTCCAGTGGTGAACAGGAAGACTGCCTGGTATGCCAAGGCCAGTGCAGATGAAAAGGCAGTCTATGACCGGTGGTACAATGACTCTTGTTGGAGGTGCAGTCAGACTGGTAAGCATAACATGGTGCACTGCTTAAGTCTGCTTGTTGATCTGTTTGTTATGTCCACTGCTATCTTGTATGTTGTATATCTTCAATATTTTGTCTGTGTTGGATCAACACTTGTCCTATCTGTTGCTAATGTAATCTAATGACTCCCGAAGTGCCATGTTGTTTGACGGTTGCTTTGAATGCAACCATAGTCGATTTAATGCAGAAGATATCCTATCCATTTGTTAGGCCACAGTTTGATGCAGAAGTGTTGCTTTCTGTTTGTTAGGTCACATGTTAATGCAGAAATATCAAAGTTCAGACGGAGGTCAGCAATGGATCGATAGAATTCAAGATGATTACTGTCATCAAGTGGTATGAATCATTTCATACAAACTGCAGTATAAATTTGTCATTGCACTGTAAATTCTGTGATCTTATCTAATCTAATCTGAAGGCTTCTGCAGTAATGTTGTCGTAATATGCAAGGCATTAAGCGATGGTTGCTTCCAACTGAAATGGTTTCTATGACTTCTTTGGGTAGAACAGGAAAGAATTGTGAAGCTTTAATGCTGCAGATGAAGAAAGGGAAGAACAAATCAAACTTTGAATTTAGGTAATTCGTTTGACATTAAATTGCATTAAATGGCTTGAATTTAATAACTTGTGGTAATATACTTTTGGTTTGATTTTGTTTCGTAACGTGAGCTGTTAGTATATGTAAGTAATGCAGATGACTTTTTTTAAATTACAGGGCAGAGATAAACTCTTCCACATACTCTTCACCCAGCCGCAGCAGAAGGATGGAAAAGAACAGTCGTACCTGGCACAGAGTTCCCTCTTTACAAACAACCTTCTCATACCAGACAAATCATTGCTTATGGAGTGGGATCGGGGTAAGATTAGCTTCTTATCTTTGTTCAGTCGCTTGTGTCATTTCATTCTCAGCATAAGACTTAACTTTTGCTTATCCGCTAAAGACTGCCTCTCTGTCTTGTGGACTGGAAACAGGAAGCCAGTGGAACACGTCGTGCGTATAATGCGAGACATGGTAAAATTTTGAAATACGATCAACAGGCCTAGCAGCTGCTTTGAAGCACGCACTCAAGCTGCGCAATGCACCCCAAGGGGAGGTCAACATAGATGGCACTAGAGTAGTCAATCCTATTATAAACAAATGCATGAACAAGGGTAAGTGTGGCATTGGGTGAAAGTGAATGAGAATGACCTGTAATTGCCACAACTGACAAAAAACAAGCACAGCATGAATGATTTAGGTGTTCAGAGAAGGTAAGTTCCTGATTACAATATTCTGATTGTGATTTGCTTTAAGCGGCTTGAGAATTGTAATGGCACTATAGAAGTTATTAGATTAGATGAAGGTGTGAGGACCATGAAACTAAAATGAAACTGCTGATGTGTTGCTACAAATTGTTGAGATTTCTTGTTGACTTGCAGGCTGTCTGTTCTGTTAGTAGTTAAGGTTTATCGCATAACATGTACATGTACAGCGCAGTGCATTTGCAGGCGCTTAATTAAAGAATAAATATTATTATTATTATATTATTATTCTGAAACAGTGGTTCAGCAGAGCAAGCCGGATAACTTGCAAGTGGCTGTCTGGACGTGCCTCCATTACTACAGCGCCAAAGACAAAACTCAACCAAAATGTAAGTGGCATGGTATAATTCATGCTAGTGAGAAGAGTTGAAGTAAGGTAAGGTGATAGCTAATTGCTACATGCTTGCACTTTAGGTCAGAGGTATGGTCCTTGAATTTGAATGGTCTGTTGGCTTAAATGCAGAAATGGCAAGAGCAATCAGACAAGTGGACAGCCTTCTCAAACACAGAGAAAAAGGGGTTATTGGCTTCCTAAAACCTGTTCTTACCTTTTATTTTTATTTATATATTTATTGCTCTTAATTATGTACCTAAGGTCAATATACCTGAAGCCAAGGCATGAGGTAAGGGGCAATTTGTTAAGGATCATCTGATGCATTCTGCTCAGCAGAATTGAACCTAAGCACTGTCTCACGATTTCAGGCCCAGCATGCTACCAAATGGACCATCGTCCTGCACGATTTAGGAATTCAGAAATGTTTATTGGCAAACAAATTACAGTACTGTGTAACCCGATAAAATCAAACTTACCACATTTTCTTGCAGTGTTGTCAAGGTTTACATTTTAGCTTAATCTAGTTGCATCTTTCATTTTGCTTACTATCAACATTTTGTGTGCTGTGATTTTTCAGATTTTAATCTAAGATTGAGTCATGAAAACTGGCAACTTCCTCAAACTAGTATCTTTGATCAATTGTTTATTTTATGTTTAGACAATATATATGTAATATTATAATAATATAATTTAGAGCCATGTAAATATTTTTTACCAGAATAAATTATATAATGTGTGTCTTGTACAGATTCTTTTGTACTCTTTGAGCGTCTGCCATATGGAGTTCAGAACTTGGAAACGGCCACTCCTGAAACACTTTGTCAACTTGATGCCCTCGTGAGTTGCTTGCTGGGAATAATGATTAGGATAATGTTGGTGATGTGAGGATGATTGCAGTTTAGATAATGATAATCACGAGCATGAGATAGGACTGTGAGTGGTGTAGTAGGCGATGGGTTGTATTGTTTGTAGAAGTTTGCAACTGCCAATTGAGCATTTGTAAAGCACCTTTAAACAACCTTTTGAAAAGTTCTTGCTGAAGGCAGTCAAACCTTTTCTGTCTCCAATTTCGAAATCTGTGCAAATTTTAATTAACAGTGACTTTCACTAAAACTGTGTCGGTTTTGAGTATCCCAGGCTTTAAAATGGAATTTACTGCAAGTTTGATTTGTTTTTCTAGGAAGTGATTTATTATCTCTAACATTATGCTTGTATTGAACAGCAGAACTTTAAAGTGAATAAAGCTCTTAACTGGGATATGAAAGTGCTGTATGGTGATTCAGCACATCTCTGCTGTGTTTTTAGGCATTTCTCTATGCCACTGTTCGAAGTGCAGCGCTGAAACATACAGAACGTTGCAGTCGATATGACCCATACCGACCTGACCTACTTCCCCTGCCAATCAACGAGAAGCTTTGTTCAGATGGACAGAGCGAATGGTGGATAAGTGCCTACAAGCTACATACAAACAATGCAAGGTAATTTTATTCAAGCCTGAATTGTAACAACATCTAGGCTCCATTTGCCCAATTTAGGGCATCTTGGTGTAGCCACTGAATGTTTTATTAATGTACTCACAAGCACTTTTCTCATAATGTTGATTGAGACTTGAGCAACTTTTGACCACTGTTCTGAACTTTTAACACTCAGAATGGTTATAAACGGCTTGCAAGAATAACTCCAGATATTTACCTAATTCATCTGCCTCAGCTGTTGAAATTGGTTTACAATCTGGAACAGCAGTGTTTAAAATCAGTGTGTTATTGTCTGTAAGAAGTTGCTTGCCTGTGATGTATTCAGATTGCCTAAACTATTTGAATCTTTTACTGTAGCAGATTTCAAGGTATATTTGATCAATGACACATTTATGAAGTGAGCCCTAAGTTGTGTTTTTTTAGAGCTTGTTTCTAGCTTTGACAACGTGTTTTTAGCTCCTCAATTTTTGATCAGTCCAGCCATGATGCTGACCACTTGAATTTTGACTAATCCTGTTCAAATGCTGACCTTTTCACCTTGAAATGACCACCAGTTGCTGCCTTGTATGACTTGATAGATTAGAGTTAGTAGTTACTGAGAGGCATTTTTTAAGAATATCTTTAAGAAATTATTTGAAATTTTAATGTATATGAAATTAATTAATTAACGAAATTAACTGGGATTTACTCAGATGCATTGCAACTTTTGACCACTACTCTGAACTTCCTTATTCAGAGTGGTTATAAACGAGTTGCTAGAAAAAGTCCAAACTGTTACAGAATTCTTCTGTTCTACTGAAGAGAATGTAACAATGATGGAACAAAATAACCTCATTCTAACTTTTGAAACAACTGTTAAATACAACTAAGGAAGCTTTATGGAGTATGGTATCTACTTTGAAGCTACTAGTTTTGACCACTACTCTGAACTTGATTTGGACTGGTTATGAACAGGTTGCCTGAACATATCCAGACTATTAAGCATTCGTCTGGTTGTACAGCAGAATAGAACTTAATTTGAAACAGTAGGCCTTTTCATTTTAGTTTAGGAATAGCTAAAAGTTAGTCCAGTTACAAGAGTGTGCAGTATTGTTATTATTATTATTGTGCATTTATTAAGCACATCTATTTCATGACTAGGCATCAAATGATGGCACAGAGCAATTATAAATGAAGGACTTTGTCAAGGTCCTTGCACATGTAAGTAATTGTCTCCAAGTACCCGACTCGATCCCATACTCTCCATGTTGCCAGGCGAGCACTCTAACCAATCAACTGCTATGTCCCGTGAGCAGCACTAAACTTCATCTGCCAACATTTAGCTAACAGGGCAGGGTTTAACGACCAACATTTTATTGCTTGTCATCAATTACACAATATATGTTTAGAAATAAGGTACTAGAGTGACTTTGCGTGAAGTAGCATGTTCACTTTCTGGACTGGAAATTTAATTTGCCCCAAACCTTTAGAACTTGTTATATGTGATGCCGCATATGAAAAGGGACCATAACGCGGGATTTATTTACTGAGATACAGGCCCTTAAACATGGTCAGTTGGTCACCCATCAAAATATCGAAATTGGGTTTTCACTGGTATTCGCTAGAGGTCACCTCTGTCTATCAATCTAGCACAACAGTTTCATGAAAACAGAACATTTCAATTAAATACTCAGCTATATAACTTCGAATAAATGGCTATTTCTATGGGCATTCTAAACTTTAAATGAGCTTTACCGAAAGTCACATATTTCAGGTACCTCACGTTCTAACTTCTACAGATAAAGCAATAATACTCCCACTGTACAACATTATACACCATTATATTCAGAATTCTTTGCTGATCATGGTGGTGTGAATAACTCCAAACCCGCGTTATGGTCCCTTTTCATATGCGGCATCACATATTGTAATAAATGGTCGTAAAATGAATAACTGTTTCAGTAGAGGATAATTTTTTCTTCTAGAGAATCACTGAGTCGAATGAGAGCAGTTTTACAACGAGGTTTAGAGACAGTCCGCCTGGTCGGTACAAATCTAGGAATGGATGTTGATCTCATTGTACATCTTGCTCGAACTTTTACCGAAGAGGTGATTTTGAAGATGTTATTTTCTTTGCGTCATATGAAAGATTTTTCAGTAGCATCAGCTTTACGTAGTAGCTAACCCTAGTTGGAAACTGGTCTTAGATATGAAAGCTACCGGTAAGTTCAGTCTGGGGAGCCAGCATGTTCTGTCACTTCATGGGCGTTGCAGAATTGCTCAGTGATTCAATATATAAATTGTGTTTTCAGTTGCTTACTGATTAACATGTTTGAGGTGATAATGTAGTTTGCAACTTTTGACCACTGTTCTGGACTTTTCCACCCAAAATGGTAATAAACAAGTTGCTAGAGAAACTTCAGAATGTTACAGAAATCTGCTATATGTCATGGTGGAGGGATACAACTTTTTGAAACAAGTGATATTTCTTTTTTTATTGTTATCTATTTATGTTCTTAAATTTGTATAGGAGCTGTGTCTTATTACTTGATAACGACAGATAATGGTAAAGTGGTAAACAGTTAATAATAATAATAATAATCTTCGTGTAATATTTTCAAACTGACAATTACGCAGTATGATTATAAATCAGTATGAACGGATGATCACAAGCTATTACAGGAGTCGAGTTTTAACTGTATACAGCAGCCTTGCAGGGCCCCCATCATGTCCTATATCTCATTTTCACAAACGCGCCATCTCGCGAATTGATAGGCTGAGTGGACCTTGGGAGGCGATCCCGCTACCTACTGCACTTCACGCCAGTGATTTTACCACTACTCTATGGACCCCCTAGTTGTAGCTAGTCCTTTTGTAGTAACCATTACATACAGTACCCAATCACTTGGCTTCTGTGTTACCCAAAATTGGAGCAGTCGAAAGTAACATGGCTACACTGCATCAGTGGGTGTGCTACAGCATTTTGAATGACTACTGTTTATGCCTGGGACCTTCTTGTGATCAGGGGTATCTGTTATGAATTTTCCCATTCAAGACACTCGCTCCTCAAGGGTGCAGTTTAAGTTATAATGGCTATAGAGCATATGGGCATTCATATCTGTACTGTTATAAATGTATTTGGTATGTTTTGTTTCTATTTCTTTCAAGGTGGAGGAAATGAAGAGCCAGCTGGACAGTACACAGGAGCTCGATGTAAATCTGTCATTTGTTCAGGCCAGGGCAGTGCATTACTGGAACAAAGCTATTGAGCTGCTGGAAAAACTGGAGAAGTAAGTTTTGTCTAACAATTGCGAAGTATCTGCTCTACCTGAGTAATTGTATCAGTTCAACTGAAAATAGCTCTAACTCTATTGGCCTTACTCCTGATAATTTAGTACTCTGGAACATCTGTATACTTTATGTAGTTGACACAATGGGTCTTTGGTTGAGTGCATGCCTTGTAATTCAGTGTGTTCAGGTTTGATTCTCTAAGAGATGATCAGTATGTATGGACTGGTATAAGTCCTTTTGAAAATGATTTCTGTATTTATTTGGTGCCTCTGTGTAATGAAAGAGCATCAGTCAGTGGTGCTGAGCAACTGTGTGTTAAAGATTTGTGTACAAAGCAACTGTCTCGGAGAGACTCGAACCCGTGCAGTGTGTGTTACTAGATGAGCGCTTATTCCAGTTGGCTAAACAGTTGCTTATTATTATTATTATTATTATTGTTGTTATAAGAAGAAGAAGAAGAATATTTGAAGTTCTGTTTAATCTGATCAAATAAAGAGGAAATATACTACTTGTAGCTCGTTATTAAACAGTGGTGCCATATAAACAGAAGGATTTAAAACGAAACAAAAGACTATGCAAGGAAATTTCTGCTCTCTGGGACTACGTCTGTTTACTTACAAGTACTTGCAAGTAATTCTGGTTGTGTGTTCTGTGCAGGAAAAGGTCTCTGCCCACCCAACGAAACCCGATGTTTGAGAGTCATAGCCCGAGCCTTGACGAGAAACAGATCTCATCATATCTAGACGAAGGACGACTGTGTAAAGCACTGGAGGCCAAGGAAGCGGGTCGCTATGCTGAAGCAGTTAGGCTCTTCAGCCAAATAAAGACTGCAGATGCTGCATTTCAGAGTGCGCTGGTAAGTGAGATACCGATTCATGCATTAAATCGAGTGCTGATTAACATATAGAACTGATTCATGTTGAGTCGAGTACTTATTAAAGTATAGTTGAATACTGATCAACCCATGGAGTTTAATACTGATTTATATATATATATATATATATATATATATATATATATATATATATATATATATATATATATATATATATATATATATATATATATATATATATATATATATATATATAGCAGGGCATATTTTAACTGTATAACTAGTGGGACAAATGTCCCAGTAGTCTTAGGATTTGTCCCAGTAGTTAGGCTGATTTGTCCGAGGCAATGTATGTTTAAACTATAACTAGTGGGACAAATGTTGCAGGAGTTTTAAGATGTGTCCCAGTAGTAAACTGAGAATTAGTAAAATTAATGCATTGTTGTTTCCCAAGAAAGTCATGAAATTCCCAGAAAAAGTTCATCAACGGGGGATGATTTCCTTAAAAAGGTCATCAACTTTTTTGGGGGGTGATTTCCTAAAAAAGGTCATCAGATTTGTTGAGAGATGACTTCCAAAACAAGTCATCAATTAGATCCCATGACCTACTTTGTCCCAGTAGTGTAAATCTCTTAAAATATGCACTGATATATAGGGTTGAATACTAACTTTATATGCCGTCGGTTACTGACTTGCATATAGTTGCCTTAAAATGTGGCTGTTGCTGTACACCAGTTTACCTTTTTATCCATGACTGAGGCTTCTTTTCTTGTCGAGGTGTAGGATTAATTTTATCAGAGTCTAATAGCGTGAGGTTTCTGTTCTGTTAGCTTCACAAAGAGCTAGCTCTCCTGGAACAGGGAGTCTCTCAGAATGAGTCAGCGACCCAGGACCGTGAACGACCAGTCTCTCTGCTTACAAAGGCCAAAAGTGATCTTTATGAAACACTCGATCGACTGAAAGGAGATAGATATCATGTACGTATCATGAATTGCTGTTTGTTCATCCACAATACCCTGAATGTCATCTTTGTTTAAAGTTCCTATAGAATGCATGTTTACATGTATAAAAGGTGTATGACTGTATGTGATAACTTCATTTTCTTCAAGTCTTAGATGGTTTTGGCAGTGTCTGGTCATGTGTGAAAGATAAGGCAGAACATAGGTCATGGGCAGATCGTGAAACATCATTCCATAAGGATGTTTTAGGTTTGGTACATTGAGGCGATTTTCCTCTTTGGTGCTTGGAACCTTTGATGTTTTAGCATTTACATTGGTTGAAGTCATTTTGTAGTTATTGTACCACAAAGAGTGAATACATTTTGACTGGTACCAGAGTCTAGCATTCATTTGTAGGAGTTAATTAGTCTTGTAAATGTAGTGACATGTATACATATATACACATTGATTGGCAGGCTGACCGGCTGTCTGATATCCTGGCTTGTTGATCAGTTGATACTTTTATTGATTAATTGAGTGGCTCAGTGAAGGATTGCAATCATGCACTATTACAGCTTTAATGGCATTGATTATAATTGCTTTTGATATTTTTCTTGTTCTCAGTCGGTTCTGAAGCAAGTGATCACTATATTTCTTTTCTAAAATCTTAGATGCTAAACAGTCGTGTGGCGGAAGAGATAGATGATGTTGAAACAAGGCTGATGAGACTGGAGAATGTGCACAATAGTAAGTGAACCTTTTTCGTCTTGTTTACACCATTTTAATCAGATTAAACGAACAAGTAATGACCCGCTATTGGCACGACTGATAAAAACAAGTGCAAAGTACAAGATTTACTTAAGTTCCTGGTCGAGTATTGCCCTAACATTGCATTCAGATATAAAGCAGAGAATTTGAGTGAATTCTGCAGATATAGTTGGAGCATCTATGTTTCTTGTCTGCTGCATAGTAGAGCTGAGAATGGGATCTAGTGGCAACTGGAAACGCTTGTGTGTATATATTATACTGTTAATTTAGGAAACATATTGATTTGGCTATTCATGACAGGTACATTTGTTATTGCTTAATTTATTTTAAGCATACAGGTTTGGTTAAAGTGAATAGCCTAAATATGCAGTTGCCCTAAGCCTTGAGATGGAGTTAAGTGGAATACTTGCTTTTATATTATTGGCTTGCTTTGGTCTGTTAACTGATCTCAGCCTGCCAACTCATGATTCGTTGAACAGAGGTTAATAGTTATTAGCTTGATAGTAATAATTCAGCTTCCCTTGCAATGTTGAAACTTCACATTTAGAATTTGTAATTGTTGACTTGATTATTGAATCTGAGAAAAAAGCCTGTTCTGAGGCAGAATATCAGTTTAAAATAATCAAATGCAGTCTTTAAAAATTAGGCAAACATGTGAGATGAAATGTTACGAAGTCAAGTGTAATCATATATTGTTGTTTGGCAGGTAATTCCTTTGAACAGGAAGAATCGATTGAAAATCTGTCTGGTGTTGAGAGGTTGGAGCCTGCACAGTTCAGACCTAGGTCAGATGCTATAACACACAGCACGCCACAAGTTCAGAGAATAATTCTACCGGAAATCAGCTACACTCAGGTAAGTTACATGCTTTGATTGTATGGAGTATATTGAATTGATAGTTGGTTTGAGTGATGATCTGAGCCAGCAGTTGTCATCAAATGAGAAAAATAAATCAAACACTGATGAATCTATCGCGTTGGTGAGCAGGCTGACCCTTATGGTAACAGTTTTGAACCAGCGTTTATTGGAAGTTGGCAAAAGCCTGGTGTTGTTGAAAGTTGGCATTGCCAGTCACTTCCATTATCATTGTCATTATCATTTGAGAAGCTCTGCAAATTGTTAATTTTAATGCTTTTTACAATGCTGGAGGTCCTGCAACCCATAAATGTGTGAAATATTTCAAATTAACTCTTCTGAATTGCTAAAAGCATATGCCAAACATTGTCTTTGTTCGACATCTTGTTGATAAACATGATCGTAAAACAAACTAGATTTTCTGCTTTGAGTATAAGATCTCTGCAACTGTACCACATGTGTTTATAAATTTCCAATGGGAAAATTGTAGTTCATTTATTGTGCTGCTTAATGGTGAACTTGTTTGAATAGGAAGATGGCTGGTTCTGTAATGTCGCCTATGTTGTCACAGTTCTGTGCTTGCACCCTATGTGGAAAGTTTCCTAAATTTTCAATTTTGCACCTGTGGCATGCAAAGGGTTAATTTAATTTGAAATAGTATTTGTTTAGCTGTATGGGAGCAGATTGAAAACACATAAATGTGTCTTTTACCTTTGACTCTAACAGCCTTGGCTTTCCACACTGAAGTAAGTGAGGGCCTGTTGTAATTGAAGGATTACTAAGGTCTATTTAGTATTTTTGACTTGGTGCTTATGCTGAGTGAGTGGTGTGTGCAATGCATATGTTTGGTTTTGTAGAGCGAGACAAGACTGCGACCAAGTCCTGACCGCCTGGATGCTCAGATTCGGTCATTGTCGCATGGACAAGACCAGTGGCTGAAGATAATCATGGATGAAATGAAGGACAATCGAGGAACAATTCAAAAACTTCAGGTAAATTTATGGAAATGTGTTAATCTGAAAGCCATCTTTGACAGGGTTCTTTAGCAATCGTTTCACTGGAAATTCCTTTACATAATATTTGAAAAGTGACTTGAATATATGATTAGTCTCCTTATACAGAAAGGCTGTGGCTAAATCTTAGCCTATGCTTCAAGCTGTGATAAGTTGTTGATTAATTCACTGATCAGATTGTTGTATTTTGGTCAGGCAGATGCAAGATCAGCAAGCTGGAGTTGGCTGTGTGTGTATGGTTGAATGTGCAGTGCAGTCTAATGCAGAGCTTTACAAATACTGGAGGAGAATTGAAAGTCTTGAAAGGTTTCAAATTAGAATGAGGTGGTGGCTTAGGCCTTACTCTTCGGTTTATTCTCATATTCTGCCCTTTAAAAGTCAACAATGGCATTTAAAACCGAATATTGTGGTCAACAAAAATATGTGCCAATTCTATAATTTCAAAATTAAATGAATGACAAAACCAATAAAATGCAATAGTTATAATGCTGCAATTATTTCTTTTAGGAAAGAGTAATGTTGTTGGAGTCAAAACTTCAGGATGTTCTGGAACAACTAAAGCAATATCAGAATGCTCTATTGGTGGCAGCAGCACAGCCATCTGGTGCTTTGGCACCTGTGCCATCTGCCCTGCAACAGGCATCTGCTCTGGTGCCACAGCCTGCTCTGGTGACCCCTAGTGCAATGATGTATCCACCGTCTGCATACAGAGCAGAGGGCTACGATTACTGGACTTCCCATGGCTATGACCCTGCGGCAGCCTTACATGGCTATCGTGGTTTCCAACAGCCAATACCATCCAACTACGGTATCGGGTATGCTGGAATGACTCCCAGAGGCATGCCGCCACCTCCGCATTATCCATCGAGAAGTGTGAGGCCTGAGACGGAAGATTATGGCCCTGATTCTTTCGCTTATGGTGACGAGTACCGTCGTGAAACAGATTTTACAGTTGGGCCAGAAGTGGTAAAGGAACACCAGGCCACAGGTGGCAGTGGATCTTCAGGATTCGCCCCTGTTCCTGCTTTGCAGCCGGGGTTTTTCTCACTTCCTAGACCAGTGCCCAGTGAAAGCTCCCATATTGGCTTGGCTGGAAAATTGGAAGACAAGGTGGTCCGAATCAGTGGTGCAAGCATTCCGGGACAGGGTACTGTTCCTGTGACCTCTGAAATCAGAGCTATTGTTCAGTCATCAAACAGTCCATCAGTTATTACTGTTGGAACTAAACCTGGCATTCTCCGTGCAGCAGTTTCATCAGCAGCTGCTGGTGGTACTTCTGAGAGGGTGCTTCCAGCTACTACCAGTTTATTTGGACAGCAGCATTCCACCAGTGCTACTTCAGTGGTGAAACCCTCTTTTAACCAGAGCAGTGAGAGCCAGAAGGATGATGAAGACCATGACGACAGTTACACTGAACCGCATTTTGAACCGATTGTTGTCCTACCTGAAGTGGTGGACCTGAAAACTGGGGAAGAGGATGAAACTGTGCTGTTTGCAGATAGGGTGAAACTCTATCGGTTTACCGATAAGCAGTGGAAGGAGCGTGGAGTTGGAACCCTTAAGATTCTTTTCAACGAGAGCACAATTCGAGCAAGGATTTTGATGAGACGCGAGCAGGTACACAAGGTATGTGCTAACCATTATATCAAACCAGATATGACGGTTGAAAAGAAGTCCCCAGAGGATGTTAAGGTTCTCACATGGAAGGCTGTTGATTGTTCGGACGAAGAACCACGCCTAGAACAGTTCTGTTGTAAGTTCAAGACGGAGGAGATAGCCGATCAGTTCATTGAAAACTTCAAGAAAGCAACGAAACTGATGACTGACAGAAAGCAAGCTCCAACAGTGGATAATCAGAAGTCAGCCTCTGAAGTTACTTCTGCAACCTCTTTTGGTTCAGCAACATCTGTTCCTGCTCAGCAGTTATCAGCATTCTCTGTTGCTGCTTTGGCTTTTACATCTTCTTCAGGTCAACCTGCCAAATTCTCTTTTGGTGTTTCATCTTCACCTTCTACCCCATTTTCTTCCAGCACATTCCGTCCACCTTCCTCAACAGCTGCAATTGGTATGGCAACTGCTTCATCTCAACAGCTGGCAAAACCAGTATTTGCAGTGTCGCAGGCCAATGTTAAACCCACAGAAAGCACCAGTGTAGTGTCAGGTATCTTCAGAGTTACATCTACTACAAGTGTCACTGCTTCCAGTGCTCAGTCACCACTGTTTGGATCTACATTTTCTGCTACAAAAGTCAGTACTTTCAGCACTCAACCATTGCCAGTTGAATCTACGATTTCTACAACTAATGTAGCCACTTCCGGTACCAAGCCAACACTGTTTGGATCTGCAATTTCTACAGCAGATGCGACTCCTTCCAATATGCAGCCACTGTTGTTTGGACAGACAGGTTCTGCTTTGAAAGTCTCTGCATCTAGCACACCACTTTTTTCTACTACTAAAGTCACTGCGTCCAGCACGCAGTCGCCATTTGGATCTAAGTTTTCTTCCACGCCTGTTGCAAGTGCTGGTTCACAACCACTAGCATTTGGATCTACATTTTCTGCACCGAGTTTCATTACTGGTGCACAGCAGCCAGTCTTTGGAACTACATCTTTTACTACATCAAATGGTCAACCTTCTCTCTTTTCATCTACTTTTTCTGCTGTAAGTGTCTCTGCTTCAACTGCAGTTACTTCCGTGACAGCAACAGTTTCAAAGTTTAGTTCAACATCAACACCTTCGATTGCTGTATCAAATGCTGGTACTACGACAGTAACATCTGTACTTGGCGGCTTTACCTTCAACAAGCCTCCGGTGATAAAGGTAGAAGAAAAGACGGATGTTGTGGATGAGAAAAAGGACGCATCTAAGCCAGCAAATCCTTTTGCCAATTTCTCATTTACATCCGGGACAAAAGCAGTTGTTACAAAAGATGACGACAAGGAAAAATCTGAGAAACAGGAGGTGGCCTTTGGTACCTCAAAGTGGCTGGCTTCTGGTCAGGATACCCTCAACCAGATCCTGTCTGAGAGCACCAGTGCAGAAGTAAATGAAAACAATCCTGTTAGCACTACTCCAGCCACTTCTGCAATTTTTGGATCAAAGACTAGTGCTTTTGGACTGAGTTTCAAGACAGTCACTGAATCCAGTGCATCAGCATTTGTGTCGAAAAAAGTGGATGCTGATATATTCAACGCCAAAGGACAGCGTCTCTTTGAAGATGGCAAAAACTCGGAAAAGGATAATGAAACTGGAAATGATGAAGGAGTGGAGGAGTATGTTCCAAATCGAAGTTTCGAGGCTCTGGTGTCTCTTCCAGAAGTAGAAGTGGTGACGGGAGAAGAAAACGAGACCAGATTATTTGGAGAACGAGCAAAGCTGTACCGGATGGACAACGAGTGTAAGCAATGGAAAGAGAGAGGAATTGGCGAAATAAAGATTCTTAAGCATGCAACGAGCCAGAAATTCAGGATTCTCATGAGAAGGGAACAGGTGCTGAAAGTCTGCGCAAATCACTACATCACGACCAAGATGAAGTTACTACCAATGAAGACGTCGGAGACATCGTGGTGCTGGTTTGCAAGAGACTTCTCTGAGCAAGAAATTCACGAAGAGCAGCTTTGTGTGAAGTTTAAAATGGTGGAAGAAGCCAAGAATTTTAAAAGCACCTTTGAAGGTTGTCAGAAGATTCTTGCAGAGGCTGATACCCAACAAAAGAGTGCAGCAGGCTCCAAGGCAAGGTCAGCTAATGTTGATCAGACAATGAAAATATCAGCTAGTGAAGGAACAAGTGCTGAATCCTCTGCCTCTGCATCTCTGTCCAGTCTGTTCAAGCCAAAGCAAGGCGAGTGGCAGTGTGAGGTATGCTATGTTAAAAACAGTGGTGACAAGACAAATTGTGTTGCTTGCGAATCCCCAAAGCCTGCTTCAAAAGTTGAAGTCATGCCTTCAAAGCCAAAAATAGAGAACATTGGTCCTACTTCATCATCCTCTTCATCACTGTCCAGTCTCTTCAAGCCTAAAGATGGGGAGTGGCAGTGTGAGGCATGCTACATAAAAAACAGCGGTGACAAGGCAAAATGTATTGCTTGCGAAACTCCAAAGCCCGGTTTAAAAATTGAAGCTGTACAGTCGCCACCAAACAACGAGAACATCAGTGCTGTCACTTCTTCACTGTCCAGTCTTTTCAAGCCAAAGGATGGAGAGTGGCAATGTAATACATGCTATGTTAAGAATGATAGCAACAAAATGAAATGTGCAGCCTGTGAAACACCAAAACCTGGCGCACCAGCAGAGCAGCAGCAGCCTGAAACGAAACCATCAGTTCAGTTGAAATTAGGTCCTAATGGAGGGTTCACATTCGGTGCTGATCAGCCGATGAGTTTTGCAGCAGGTTTTGGATCGTCCACTCCTGCAACTGATTCTGGGAAAAAGGAGGATGGAGTGGGATTTATGCCCAAGGCAACTGGTTTTGGTCAAGTTTCAACTGGTTTTGGAGGGTTTGCCTTTGGTAATACTAAGGATGCTGAAACAAAGACTGGCGGTGGTGATGTTGTTGATTCTTCAGCTTCAGTTGTTACTTCCGGCACGTCACAACCTGCCACTGATGCTGGAAAGCCGTTTAGCTTTGGACAAGCGAGCTCAGGGTTTGGAGCAACGTTTGCAGCAATCAAAAGTTCAGATAGTAAAGATCAACAGCCAGCTTCGGGAGCGGGTAAAGAAAATGCGAAGCCAATTTTTGGAACTCCAAGTACATCTGGAAGCAAACCGGTGTTTACTTTTGGTGGAGCAGGAGGCACTGCTTCTCCAGCATCATTTGTGTTCGGTGGCAAAGGTTTCTCGGTGGGTCTGTCAAATGCAGTGAAATCGGCTGATGCTCCTCAGACAACAGAAAAACCGAGTTCATCGTCTACACCGAAAAAACCAGACAGTTCGTTACCAGCGTTTGGCCCGAAACCTGTGTTTGGTAATTTCAGCTTTGCTTCCAGCTCTGTTGCATCACCATCAACAACTGGTACAGATTCTCAAAGCAAGACCATTTCTGATGATTCATCACAAAAGGTCTTTGGCACACCAAGTTTCTCGTTTGCAGGAGTGAATTCAGACACAGGCAAGCCTGTAGAATCAACAACTCTGGCAACTCCCACCAAGCCTGCCTTTTTCGCAACTCTTGCATCTCCAGTTTCTCCACAGTCACCAGACGGACTGTATAAAAACAGCGAGGGCGAAGATGACCACATCATATTTGAACCAATTGTGAGACTTCCGGAAAACGTTGAGGTGCGAACGGGTGAGGAGGATGAAGAAGTGCTGTACAGCCAGAGAGCTAAACTGTACAGATTTGTTGGTAACGAATGGAAGGAACGTGGTGTGGGAGATGTTAAGATTCTGCAGCACAAGCAGAAGAAGCAGGTTCGACTTCTGATGCGCCGCGAAAAGGTGCTGAAGATCTGCATGAATCATCGCCTGGCACCAGAGATGTCGCTGAAGCAGATGCCAAATGCACAGGGAAAGGTATTGATGTGGCATGCAGAGGACTTTGCCGATGGTGAATCGGTGCATGAAAAGTTCTCAATCCGTTTCAAGGATGCTCAGGTGGCTTCGAGTTTTGAGACTGCATTCAACAGAGCCCTTGAGCACTTGAAAACCACAAAGAAGACAGAATCTGTGGTGGCAACATTGCCAGAAGCTGCGTCATCCACGTTTACTGCATCATCTTCTAATTCATCTGGGAAGAGCCTTCTCATGGATCTTTTGACGAAAACTACATCATCTTCACGTTCGCTGCGTAAGTGTGTTGCAAATTATAGAAGATCCTGAGCCATAACTCAGAATTTTAATTAGTTTCTTCTTTATCTGTAGAATTATTGTACAAGGATGTATATGTGGAAGTTTGCAAAAGTGCATTACTATTACACCATTTATCTAACAACAGAACAGCTTTGTAAGAGGAGTCTATTAGTTGGAATGAGGTAGTCCCATTTGAACCTAAGCAGACAGATGCTGGAAACCCAGGTCACTATTGAGGAGTTTATATAGAGGTTTGATTATTTCAGTGTTGTTTTTCCTCAACTTGTGAGTTAGGCAGAGAGTCTGCATAATCAAGATTCTTATTGCAATGCTTTAAAGGTGAAACTTACACACTCAGAGTTGTAGTGATGGATGCTTTGCCAAGAAGTAACATTCATGTGGTTATTTTGGCTGTTAGGGTTTTAACGCCCACCTGTTGCTCCTGTCATGTTGTTGCATGATACTGCCTGTGATTAATGGTGACAGGAAAGTTTACTGTTATTTGTCAGTTATAAATACTGTGTGATCTAACGCAGGGGCGCCGGCAGCGTGACGCACTGGACGCACGTGCGTCCATCCAGCAAATCAAATCCACACAAGGACTAGGCATCGCATCGATATTTTTGACAATTTCACTGTGTAATTTTGGTTTACCATACAGTATGTATAAATAATATCACATGATATCATATGCATGCCTTTTATGAGTCACTCTGAGTCATTTTCAGGTTATGACTACGAGTGGCAGACAGAGGACGAGTGTGGATGGGAGGAGATGGGAGAGGTGTGCGTCCAATTTTTCTAAGCCTGGCGGCGCCCCTGATCTAACGTAATGAGATGTGTACTGTATAATATAATACCTTAGAACAGCTCTTAAATGTGTAATGCCTATGGCTATGGAGCAGAATGAAATAGACTAATTTGAAGTTTAAATGGGGATTGAACTAAACATGACAGTGGAAATGCTGTGCTTCAGGTGTTAAAGCTCTAGCAGCCCCAAAGCAACAGCTAATAATTGAGATCACAGTTATCTAGTTTATTTTGTTACATTACCTTGCCTTTTGTGGAATGTCTGGTTCTCTGCAGAAGTTGGTGGTGAGTGTGAAGTGGTTAGCGTCGAGGAACCTTCGGCTCAACTAGTGGAAAAAGCTCAGCAACTCCAACTCTCCAGATATTTCTACAACTACTTGGATGCAGCTCCTTGTCCCGGCTGTGTTGGCTGTGATCCAGACTCATTCGACTTCTCAACTATTGGACAACGTCCCAAGCGCATGACTTCTGCGGGTGATTTTTTACACTTTATTAATTGCTTAGATGCTTGATTAATGGGTAATAATTTAATAATAATAGTAGGTGCCTACCTCTGTTACATTACTCTGAATTGTGTGTTAAAGAACCATCTGTTCTTGTCTTTGTTAACTTCAAGTCCTTTGTTATGCATTATCAAATCTTTTTCGTTTGGTTTTAAGTCTTTCTGGTTGTTATTTGTTTTTGCAGCTTCTCGGGAATCCAGTGCACCTGCTCAGCAACACTTAGTTTTTGGTGGTGCAGGGGCACATCCTGACTTTTCAGATGTGGCTGCAAAGGCACCTGCATCCATTGCTAGGCAAAAAGAAGGTAATTGTACAGTTGACAGAGCAGAACTTAATTTATTGGTGCAGTGTGGACTCGTTTACACGCAACCAGTTTACCCGTGATTCCTCGTAACGCTAAGTGGCATGTCCTCCAAAGCTGTTAACTTAATATGCTGTTATTTAACATGTGATACAAAGAACTGCTGTAAGCGATAAATATCTAACTAAATAGTTAGATATTTATTAAACCTACTTCCAATATTGGAAGTAGGTTTAATTAATTCACATGGAAGTGCTGTATATTGTTTTGTTGAGAAGTTTATTTATAAGACATAGGATGGGTGTTTAGTATATTTGAATATTTTCAGTAAGACTTATTTCATAATAGTAATAGTGTCAGTGTTGACACATTGTTGAGAAAAAGCTAGCAAGCTACAGATTGGTTGACACAGACCTTGTATTCCACAATCAGTTCTACGTGCTAGGTTACTGTGAATCTGAGCTGCATGAATTTGTTGTAAGTTTTGTTTCTGAAGTTAAATTGGGGTCAAAACAGATGTGCCAATTTATGAAGGAAGGATTGATCAAGAATGGAAGTGATGGTAGACAAGCATGCTGTACTGTGGGCATGTTTATTTGGGGAATATTTTAGGTCATTGCAGCTTTAATCTTCGCTTACGTGTGGTTTGGAATGTCTTGTTCCCCAAAGACTTTGCCTTAGTGGGTCCACACTGTACACTATTGAAGAATGAGTGTTACTTTTAATTTCTTTAATAAAAGTTTAGTAATGAATTTGTATTGAAGAAAGGCTTTAAAGGCAGTTAACAATATGTTGTCAAAAATTAATGCCTTCACACTGTAAACTTAGGCAGCTGAATGTTATCTTTTGTTGGTTGAAATTAAATATAAGTAGTATATTCAGTATTTTTATTTGATAAGAAATTACAATTTAATTTTTTATGTTAATTCAGTAAAATATTGTCCATAATTTTAAGGCTGTAATGTTTGTATTTAGAATTGAAAACTTCCTCAGCTTCACCTGCTCCGATGAAGTTTGTGTTTGGAGGTTCAAGTAATGTTACAAGTTTTGCGACCCTTGATGCACAACAATCCGCTTCTGTATCAACCACCGGAATATCTGGTAGGATTATGAAATTCTTGTACGCTTTACTTGTAAAATCTGTTGCCATATTATGTATCTGTTTTAGTTTGACTTTGTGAATCTGTTTTGCAAGCCTGTTTACAATGTGAAGTTACTTCTCTCTTTTATTGCTCTGTATCATGTCTGTTATCTCAACATGATATCTCCTAATGTCAGTGTTCAATTTTTCCTCGATTGTTTTCTCATTATCGTTTATCAGTAGCTCTGTTTATGCTGTATGTACAGTGGTAATACAGTTATGCTTGACTCTTGCATCGTTTACATCTACAGTGAATAAACAGTCCTTGTGACTGGTGACTTTTCTAGCTGTGTAGGCATAAATTGCTTACAGGTGAGCACAAATTGTTCGTTGTGAACTTTAATGCCACTTTGGCTAGTGAATGTTGTGCTAAGGTGCTAAATTAAGTGTTTTGCATTAGTTCAATGTCTGAGTTTCAGCCTGTGTTTTCGTTTAGCAGGAGACCAGTTGGCGAATACATCTCAGCCGGAGTTTTTGTTTGGTGACAGCCAGTCGATTGACTTTGCTGCATTAGCTGCGTCAAACGCATCCAGTAGTTCTGCATCTGGTTTTACACAGTCAAAGCCAGGTAGGTTGGACATATCCTGTGATACTGCTATACTTCTATCTGTATTTGTGACAGTGCTGTGCTCAAGGTCCCAGTAAGTAGCCATGTCTTGTATGATATATTCATTTCATACACTTTTACACATATGAAGAAACTGGCAGTTGTCATGCATTGTTGAAATATTAGCTTAGTGGAGTGGTAAGGAATACAGCGTAAGTGCAGTTACTGGGTTCAGTTCCTAATATATGTAGAAATTGAATTACAGTATAATTTATGTGATGAAAGCTGCGATGCAGGTGAATGAAATGGTAGCGATTCGTTGATTGACCATTTATTTCAAGATATTATGCTAAGATGTGACGAATTTATGAATTTCAAGTTTGTTAATAGATGGTATTGTATTGTATTGTATCTAGAAATTTATAAAGCGCCTCTCGCATAATAACTATTCAAAGGCGCTCTCAGCACAGAAGCCCCTAATGATGGTGTGTGTGAGAGAGCAGAACAGATAAGCAGTAAGAAATAATATTTGATAAAGGTTCCAATCCAAGCGGTAGTTAGGTCACCCTGTCAATTTTGTGAAGACTATGCCTAATTTATTTACAGATGAAAGAAAATTTCTGCATTGACAGAAAAATGAACTAAAAAGACAGAAAAGTGTGCTTCTTACAGCATTGGCTGGTTGCTCTGTTTAGCTAAGTTTTTCTGTTTATTTCTATTGCTAGATCCAAACTTTAAGTGGGAAGGTGCTGGAACCCAGCTGTTTGGAGGTAAAGAAGCTAAGACCAACAGACAAAATGAAGATGGAGATGAGGATGGAAGTGGAACCGAGGATCAAGAGGAAGAGAACTCAGGCATTCATTTCACACCGATTGTACAGCTTCCAGAAGTCGAGGTGAAGACAGGCGAGGAAGATGAGGATGAGGCGTTCCGGGAGAGAGCAAAGCTGTATCGCTTTGACAATGGCCAATGGAAAGAACGTGGAGTCGGTGATATGAAGATACTGAGGAACCGTGTGAATGGTGAGCATGGCTTTATTTTGATATAATTAAACATGGAGTTTAATATCTTCAGGACATTTAAAGGTACTCTAATCTCTTCTACAAATTGGTTACAAGCATTTTAAATCTTGTGCCAACTGTCATGTAAATTGCCCGTCCTTTCTATGTGGACTGTAGGATTGATTGGTTTTTGATTTGGCATGTTAATGGAATTCAGTACAGTACCATACGATTTAATGCCACATTTGACAATATAGCATGTATGATCCACCAGTGTAGAGTTGGAATGATATCTTATGTAGTATAACTGTTGCTTCCAAGGGGAAGCAAAGACCAGTAAATTTCTGGGTACTTCCAGGTAAAGTTTTGAAAGTTATGTTGTGTATGAGATGCATTGCCGTTAGTGTGTAGGCCTTTGATCATCTTTCTTGGGAGGATGATAGATGAATGGTAACACTCTTGCTCAAAGAACATAACTCTTGGAAGACGCAGTTCGGTACCCGTAAGCCCCCTATAAGTCGACTCAGCCTTCTATTTCATAAGGGCAGCTGTAAAATGAGTGGGCACCTAACAGGCTGCCAAGACGTGTGTTTTATAAGATATTGATAATTGTACTGTCGTATGTTTCAATGTTACTTACTGCATTTTGTCAGTGAGCTTGTCAATGAACACAAATATTATATTATTAGGACACTGAACATTAGAAGTTAGTTGATGTACATGGTTTCTTTTATTTAGGCACTTACCGTCTGCTGCTACGACGAGAGCAGGTGTTCAAAGTTGCTTGTAATCATCTTCTAAGCACTGATATGAAACTCCTGCCTCAACGAATGACTGAAAACGCGTGGTGCTGGTTTGCACAAGATTTTGCTGAAGGTGAAGCAAGGATGGAGCAGTTTGCAATCCGATTCAAGGTTGGGTTATTGTTTGTGTTTATAAACCATAATGCTTTGACTGTCTAATACCATGTCAAACTAAGTTTACTTGAAAAGTCTTTAAAACATTTCAAATCCTGAGAATCTGAAGCAGCCCAAAGGTAGGAAAATATAATTATTACATTACAACTGGAGCTGTGAAGTTAGTATGTTACTAGGAGATGGTGCTATAAAGCAAACCCACATTTTTGGCCAGATTAGTTGATTAGCCCTAGAAATTTATTTTGATAGCGGCTTTATTGCAATCGTTACTTTTAACCTAAATCATTTTGTTTAAATGGTCACTTCATTTCACACTATGTCTTTTGTAGACATCGGAACTTGCTAACAAATTCAAGGACAAGTTTGTTGAATGTCAGCATGAAATAGGAAAAGCTACACTTAAAGGTAAATCACATCTATATGTCATTTATCATTAGGTGAAGCACAACAACATTTGAATAAAGTTTTATCATTGTACTATCTTTTTTGTCTTTTGTTGTTTCTGTGTGCTTTTTGAATGTTCTTGGCTTCTATCAATGTCAATGTCCCTAGCTTCTATTGATGTGGATGTCCCTAGCTTCTATCAGTTTGATGTTCATAGGTTACCATTATATCTGTGGGCATTCTTAGCCTATATTAATTAGAATCTGGATGAAATATTTGTAATATGTCAGAATATCTGGTATGAGATTCTGTTGAGAGGTGCTGTACGTTTGTTAAGTTGCATTATTTGACGTCTGATGTTATTTTGCCGTAGGTGAGTCTGCCTGTGCAAGTGCCTCTCCAGCACCTGATACAAAGCGAGCTGGACCCTTAGCTGAATGCACACAAGAAAGGCCATCTCCTGCCTTGGTAGCTTCTGGCACAAGCCATCCTACCTACAGAGAGGCAGCATCAAATGCCGAGGATGACGATGAAGATTCAACCTCAGCTACATCGCAAGACGAGGATGATGAAGAAATTAATCTGCTGTTTTCAAAACGTGCCACCGTTAAGTACAGGACTAACGACAACGTCTTTCATGTAAGTCCATAACGAGCAATGTTGTATGTATTTGATTGTAATGCAATATGCAATGCTCTTTGCCTTAGTTGTCTGTGTCTTATGTTGGCTAGGAAAGCTATATGCGCATTTTGTCAATATTTGAAAACGTTTCTTTTGCCAAGACTCTTAGATTGCTTCTAAGTATATATCTTTCTAAGTCACTGGAGCCTAAGTTTTGATATATAACTCAGGAGTTTTAAGCTCGTCCTTAGAACATGACCTAAATTTCGCACAACCAGTTATTCAGCAGCGGTAGGATTCTCGTTTGCCTAAGTAATAGACGGCCTTAAAGATAGTGACGAAGGATGAGTTTGATGCAGTTGTGGTTGACTTGTTTTCTTGTGACAGGAGGGTGGAATGGTTGAAATAGCGGCATTGGAGGATGATGATGTTGCTGGTATTCGCCTTCAGATGCACAGGGACAATGATGAAGCCATCTGTAATCATATCATCTGCACTGGATATGAGATCAAGCGGTATGAGTCTCAGTTGCCTATGTAATAAATTACCTATTTCGACAAGGCCGAGTATGAGTAGTTCGTGATATAGCATGCTTATCTGTTGGCCTGTGAAAATGCAATATGCGAAAAGCCTTCTGATGTTGTGTGATGTTATGAGATTGATTTTATGATGTGGGTGTTTAGTTTTGAGCAATTCTGTGGTGTTTGGGGAGCATGATGGCTTTTGGAGATCATATAACAAGAATGTTTACTATGTGCTTGCAATATTTTGTGTAGTTACTGGCTTCATTGTAAGGTTGTGTGCATCTGTGTCAGAATTATTGCTGCGTTATGATTGATATTGTGGTTTTATAGGCTTCATTATTGTGAGCATCTGTTGGCCTGGTTAGGTCATAAGAGGGGTCACGATTAAGCCTGAAGCTTGATGTTCCTGCCTGGTGTTGTATATTGGATAATTTGTCCTTTTAGTTGGCAGTTGTGAATGAAATATAGAGAAAAGTGTTAAAGTATAAAAGGAAATTTGTTTATTTTCACAGAACTGATCAGAGGTTCACCTGCGAGTGGACAGCCAAAGACTTTTCAACTGACGAACCGATAAGAAAAACCTTCCAAGTGACGTTCTGTTCTATGCCAGCTCTTCAGGAATTTGAAAGGATTTTCCAAAATGTAAGCTTTAACTGGAAATTGAGATGTAATCAGAAGCCTGTGCTGTTACTGAATCGGACCATTTTGTGCCCTATTTGCATTCAGTGCAGATAGTTAAGAATTCATTACAGTTGAAGTGGTTTCAGTATGATTTTATTTTTAAAAATAATGATTTCAACACTGCAGTCTTTATGATCATGTAGCTAATACTCGTGACTGGGTATGAAATGATTATGCACTTGTGTTGTCAGCAGCAAGCTCTGATTTTCAAGAAATAATTAATTTCTTGAAAATCTCTTGAAAAGTTTGTCTTAGGTATTGATTTGGAAAGTCATACTTTGTTTCTCAGGGTGTGCAGATGGCTGTGCAGTCCGAATTATCCGAGAGTAAGGCCGATGAATTCTATCCTCGTCCAAGTGAAGATGATGATTCAAATGATGAAGGTTGGCCTTGATTTATCTGTTCTAGTATTTTTTAACATGCACGGTATATGGATGTTAGTAAAAGTAAAGCCTGGTAATATAATTGTGTACCGTTACCTGACTCTTTCAAATGAGACATGGTCTTGATATATTGGGATATTTTTGCCAACACGCAAACCTGAAGTAACATTGCAGCAACCAACGACCTTTCCTTACAGTTTATTTGGGTTGACAATTAATGCACTGGAATTTGACCTGTGGAAGAAGAAAGGAAAGGCAGATACATTAGTAATCTGGTGATATCCATATAAACTGGTTTAGACAACCTCAGACAACCAGAAGCCCATTCTGTGGCATGCCTAGTAAGAGTACCTGTATTGTCGCAATTCTGAACCTATGGCCTGAACGGTAAGTTTTCTGTTGTTGCAATTTTGAACCTATGTCACACAAAGTTTAAACACCCAAAATCTAGCTAGCAAACAGCCCATTCAATATCCTGCATCATCAGATTGTGAAGTTTGAATTCACATTCACCTAGTATATCAAGTTCTTGCCTCACTGTAGAATGACAAAGTCGTGTGAGGAAATCTGTTCTATCTTCAGAAACTAATACTTGTGAAAGATTTCAGCTTCAAAGGATTATAATTTTTACAATGAGCAACCATCGTTCAGTGCCTTGTGCATTATGATGGCTGTGCTGTAGAAGTAGATTAGATTTATGTGTTACTGTGTCATTCAGTGAATTAAACCACAAGTGTCTGAATGGTGATACCGAATTGTTAATGAATAACCCAATTTTTGAAGTGATTTGCTTGTCTGTGGTAATCCAATGCCTTGATTGTGTGCTATATTTTTGTGTGATGATTTTTGTTTCAGATTATGACCACTGATGTTGAGTTGCTTTCTCCCTCTTTCTGTGAAAGCATGTTATCTTGTTTTTAATCACACCACAAAGAACATTTGAAATTGTGCTATCTGCGAATAAAGAGACAATAGTTCTTTGCATTTCCTGTGCACATGATCTGACTTCAATAGTTTACAAATGAATCAGTAAATTGCTCAAGTTTCCTGTTTTATTTCCCACAGTAGGGCGAGTGATTGTTCATACCCTTGGTTACTGTAAAAGCTTTTGCTGCATATCAGCATGTTTTTGTTGGTTACTAATGAAGCGTTTGTATCAACTGTTGTTAGCAGAAAACTGGAAGTGTTTCAAAATAAGTCTATAGGCAGAATTATTTTAAAGCAAATGAGTTGGTGGACTTTGTGTTTCTTAATAGCAGCATTGGAATCCGTCTTCTGACTTTCAGTTAGGATTTTGTATGTAGTATGTAACATTTATGATGAAATTCTAGAAGTTGGATAATTGCTTTGAAGTAATTTTTTAAAGGAAAGGCATTTACAAGTTTAGGATTAATTTGGTTAAAAAACCAGAGTAATTCTTGCGGTGTTCATTTTTCAGTACAGACGTATGAATTGTCAAAGAACTGCTATGTGGTTTAACCCTTTTGTTTTTAAATATGAGGATATGTAAAAGTCGACTTGGGTTGATTTCTTTGCTGGTTGTGGATATCTGAGACAGGATTGGGATACTGTTGTGGGTTGTTTGAAGTGTGCAATGGTAGTTTCACATGATTTTATTATGCAAAAACATTTTTTTTTTCAAAGCAGCAGGGACCATGGAAATTGAGTAGTTGAAGTAAAACATGAGACAGAAAAGTTGGACCCTTATCTGGTTTTAGATTTCTCTTAGCCTTTGCTCATTTGTGAACTCATTTTACACATCCTCCCGAGTCCAATGCTTTATCTACCATTTATGTAAAATTATTGAGCACCTGTCAATTCTTCCTGCAATGATCCCAGTAATAGATTGCATCTCAACTTGTCTGGATCTGAAAGTACCCCCAGGGATGTTCTACATTATCACCAGATTATTATTACTACATTATAATTTTATTATTATTATTATTATCATCATCATTTAACAAAACAGCAGTTTCTTAATTTCTTAAGTCTGGCTTTGGCTTGTTTGTGTATTGAGATATTAGTTCTTGATAGGATTTGTTCTACTTGCCTTTTGGATTTGGAAAGTTGTTTGATTTAGGCTCCATGACTCTGAACCAATTGGCTAATATGCTTGAAGCTGCCAAAACTGATTTTGTGTTTGTATATGCCTATCTTATGTCAAAACATTATAAAATTTTTGCACTTGATTTGTGTTCATTTTATCGCTCTGTCATTTGAAATGTCCGTGGTGTGTCTGTATGTAACTTGACTTTCTCATAACACCTTTTCAAACCTCACTCAGTAAGGCACTGTCCAAGTGCCATAACTGTGGATCTTGACTTCAAGGCCTTGACTTCAAGGCCACTGGCATCTCCTACATCACACAATGGGTCTGAATCTTCTCGTGGGACGTAAACCAGCAAGTCACACATTCCTGAAACTGGAGCCAAGTAATATGTAGAAATAACCTTATTCACTCTGTAAAAGGTTATGGCTGAGGTTGAATAGGTTGGTTCTAGATTTGAGAGGTCTGTGAAGAGAGGCAGATGGACAGATATGATGGAATTTGGAGTTACGATGAAGACAAATCAGATTTAAAGACCATGTTATCCTTTTCTGCTGCACTGTAACTCGATGGGACTTGTTTCCTTGTAAGAGGAGACTATATAGATGTAGTGGACATGTACTGTATAGAGCACTGTTCTGATGGAGGTGGCTGGAGTGGCATTGTCGAAGGCAGAATCGGATGTGAAATCTGGCCTATCTGTGTGAGCTCTGCCGCCCGGTCTCTGATTCAGTTGGTCGGCGTGCTCTTCGGTCTTCTTCTGGGGGAGAACTTTTAGTCCCTCGGGCTCGCTCCACAATTAGGCAACGCCGGGATTTCTCTATAGCTGGGCCCTCCATTTGGAATGGTCTTCCATTAGAGATTCGCCTTCTCCCTAGGGGTAACACATCTGCTTTTTACAAGCTGCTCAAGTCTAATCTCTATTGCCGTGGCTGGGCTGGGAGCGCTTCTGAGTAGGTTTCTTGAAGGTGCGCTATATTAAATTTAGAATGAATGAATGAATGAATGAAATCGTGGCTATATGTGTGTATGTACACCTTCTTGTATAGCATGATGCCCTTAAAGAGTGTCCTCGAAATGTCCTACTTGGGACTCCTTGTCCGCATTTGGAATTACCCTCTGGCCTCTTTTGGCCTTGATTACGCTGTTGATAGTTAATGGCTGACTGCTATAGGGTTTGGATACAATTGACTTTAAAAGTACAGTGTTGAGTAAATGAGCAACTCACATATTATAATATTGCCTAATGCCGAATAAAAAGCGACCCCTCCCTCCTTTTTGCAAAAATTTGTAATGGACGTCTCCAAACGTACCTTCTTTTCTCTTCTGTCAGGTATGTGCTGACGATGAGGTTTTACAAGATTGCTCCTTTCTTTGTCTCTGATATTATCCAAGGCCGTTCTGATGCCCATATCGTGTTTTGTCTTCCTCGACTCCGTGTTCCATTCATGTGGCAATGTAATGCCCTTGCAGGTAATCTCTTGTCCATTCGTTCTGATATTATCTACCAATGTTTCTGTCCCAATTCCCTGCAGATGAGCTCATTTCGAATTCTGTCTCGTCTGGTTCTCCCCGATAATCTTGGCCAGCCATTTCCGCCACTAGAATCCTCCTTTCGTCCTTCCGTAAGCACCAACAGTCAGGCCCATATATCAGTAGTGGATAATTGCTGTATTACCAGACCGAAATGCAAACATTTGTAAGTATATGGAAATTTCTATGGCGCTGTCATGGCAAACAAACTGACATCCTTCAGGCATCATGGGACGGTTTACTGACCATTGTTTGCGGTGGTAGACGGCGGTTTTACGAAAAGTGAAAGCGAAACCGCGCTTTTTACTAGTCCTGCCACAAACTTGGGGGGGGGGTACGATAGTGCATCAGGGCGTTGGTTGGCTTTAAGTGCACTGTTGCTATGGCTTCGATTCTACGCCCAAGTTGTCATGCTTCAAGGACACGTATGGCACTAGTTTGGTGGTAGTCATGGTGGCGTTAATTGGTGTAGATGCACGGTGCCAGACAGCGGTAGTGGTGGTGGTGGTGGAGGTCGGATAACAGGAGATGGTAGCCACGAAGAATGAGTTGGCTGAATCTGTACGTTTCTATTCGCTGTTAAGATATTCTGGCAATGAATGAATATTAAGACGCGCTGGTGGCATAATCTCGGTCTTGCACGGTCCGTCGACGGGTATGCACCTTAAATGGTGTGGTACTCATTCAAACGGGCAGCTGTGGTGAAGGATCTCACCCGATCAGTTCATTTAAAATCAGCAGGGTCGAGGCCATACGGCCGTTAACGTGTACATGTACTGTACAGTTATTTTTTAGGCCTACGTAGGCCTACGATATTTATATGTTGGCCTACCCTGAACGAAACCACGTGACATGTCGTCTGCCCAGAGTCGCAGGTCATTGAAGTCGTCATTTCGCGGAAAATGAAACTGAAATCGCTGGTATTCAGAAAGTTCAGACGGCAATGATATTCTGTCCGAGTTAGGACTTCCAGCATTCGCCGTCAGATGGCAAACGGTGTCGAGTGGAAAGTCGATATCGTGTTCTAACTGGTCTTTAACTAACTGAATGCGTTTTGAAGGATCTCGAATTGCATATAGTTGCTTCTGGTGTTACTGTTGTGAAGCCTGACCTTTTACGCATTTTACTAATTGACAGGTAAGCGTTGATGAGTAGTCCTACTAGAGGAGGACAGCGTCATTGATTTCGTGCGTGTGCATGTGCATCTGTGAGAATTGAGGGATCTCAATGTCTTTTCATCGTGATAGCAGTTATAAGTTAGGCCTAATTATTTGTCACGCCTTCTCGTCCGTATGATGATGATGATGATGATGATGACGACGACGACAATTTCTCAAGCGCCGTTACAGCACATGCCGTTACAATGGCGCCTTGACATACAAAACAAACACACACACACACACACACACAAACAAACAAACAAACAGCAAGTCAGTAGTATGCCTTCGTGAATAGGTGAGTCTTTACGCTGGATTTGAATGCCTCTACCGTGGATGCGGCCGTATCGAAAGAGGGAGGCTGTCCCAGAATCGATAGTAGGCTACATAGCCGTAATTAGGCTATATAGCCTACATGTAGGCGATTGTAGGGCCTATGTTATAACTCAACTGAGGCGTCTCAGGGTCATCAGACGCTCGGTCTCATCTTCTGTCTTTCCCACCATAGTTCACGCATTTGTCTGCTCTTAATGGGTCTCCGTGAGCGGCATCTCTCCCCCCTTCAGTCTGTTCTATATGGTCCTGCTAGTCTCATTGCTCGACTCCCCCGCTTTGCCCATATCGGTATACTTATATGTTTGATGTCCTGCACTGGCTCCCTATTGCCGCGCGCATCCGTTAAAAGATCTCTTTGTCTCCACATTTAAGCAGAGCACTACCCCGAAATATCTCTCGAACCAGCTGCAAAAGCCACTATCTGCATCCTTCTTCTCGCTCGTTGCGTTCTGCGAATAGAACAGATCTTTTTGTTCCCAGGATAAAAACTGCCTTATCCCAGCACCGGGCGTTTGCTGTTGCGGGTCCCAGAATCTGGAACGACCTTCCCCGCTCAGTGCCAAACTATTAACTGGTTTTTCCTCATCGGTCTCGGGTTCCCAAAAGACATTTCTGTTTCCCCGGGGCTTCTGCGTTGAGAGCGCCTCTGAATAGTTATTCTGCGAGAGGCGCTTTATAAATTTCTAGATACACTACGATTCGATAACTCGGCCGAACCTGATTTGTATTTATGATGTGCTCGCCCAGCACACGAATGTAGGGCGTACTCTATTTATCACAGGCCACACAATACCAAGATTCCTTTTGGCATCGTGTAGCTTGATTCATACACACAGTTGCGATTCCTCTATATACAGAACGAGGCTTTGCGGCTCTGCATTATACAACTGTATTTAACATTATTTTGTATTTGATATTTTCAATAATCCTTCCAAGCTCAGAAGTGCACACGACCATACGACAGAGCATCGATGGCGCTGAGCAATTGTGAGTGAAGGACTTGCTCAAGGTCCCTACACAGTAACTGCCTCTGACGAGGCTCGAACCCGTACTCTCCGAGCGTTCCAACCAATCGGCCACCGTATCACATTAAGGACACGCATGGCGTGGCAGCCTTTATTCAACCTCTTTGCAGCGTCTTTATCTTATAGTGTGATACGGACGACGCTTGTTGTCTTCCGTACTATTCAATTGCTATTGTGAGAAATAGCCTACCGTAATCCTATGGTAATCGTAAACACAAAATTTCTAAAGCGCCACTTGAGAGCTAAGCGCAGGGCACAAACTTATTCACGAGAGCTGGCTCGAGTCAGAGGGGTTGTCCAGATAGTCGGCAAGTGGAGACACAAGTCCGGTTACCAGACCCGACCAGACAGACAGACTTTACATAACCTAACCTTACCATATCTGTCCTTATTCAACAGGTTTATACTATCTGCTGTGTGAATGAATGATCTGATTGTACATAGTGTATGGATAGTGTATGGAAAATAGCCTTAAGGCTACACAGGCGTCTGTTGTTAGCATCTACATGCACACCGACATACATACCATACATAAATACACGAATGCCTTCATACTTACATGCATACATAGTGCATACATACGCACATACAATGTCATACATGCATGCATGACATCAGATGCTGGCTTTTTGACGTATTTGAAGCTCAGGATAGCACGGTTCATAAACGGGGACCTTAAATGGCATTGTGAACTGAGTTTTGTGTACAGTCTTGCAGTGCGAGATGTTAGCGTATATATTTAGTGCGTTTACTTTAGTTTCACGTGTATATGTATATATGATAGATGTATAACGTTTAGTCTTAGTGACACGCGCGGCCGGCCAATCTCGGCAGCGGCGCGCTATATGTATATTATTAGAGTTCGCCTAGGCGCACAGAAGACAGGTGTGTCAAGAGGCGCGAAGAATTATGCTGACTAGAGAAGTTTGAATTCGAGTGTGTTCGCTGTAGTAGTGTGGCTGACTAGTTGAGTTGTAATCGAATTGAGTTCTGTCTGTTTGTTTCTTATTAAACTGAAAAGATATTAAACTGTGTTGCTGATTAGTTCAGGTTATACTTATACGTAGAATTAGTGTTCAAAAGGTGAACGTTAAATAGGCGTTAAGTACGAAGAGAACAAGGATTTAATCAGAAGGATTGTCAACGGAAGGATTGGGTTGACATTATTGGTGGCAGCGGTGGGATAAATAACTCACGGTGGATAAATACTCACGGTGGAATAGCTACGGTGTGGATAAAAACTCACGGTGGAATAAATACTCACGGTGGAATAAATACTCACGGTGGAATAATTACTCACGGTGGATATAAACTCACGGTGGATTAAAATTCACGTTATCACCTCCTTCGGCGGATAGAAGAATCTACGACGGTGATAGAAGAATTTACGACGGTGTTAGAAGAATCTACGACGGTGTTAGAAGAATCTACGCGTTGTTGCTGTGTGACGAGTTTACGATATCAACGACGGTGGAACACGAGAAAACGGTATAAAAATTTCGTTGTTTTCCACGAACAAATATAAAAGAAATCCCGTTTGTTTATCGATTCACACAACAAGAAAAACCGTGACTTCTTTGAAAAGAGAAATCACCAAAGTAAACAAGTAAGATGGAGAAACTAAGTGCTGAAAGACAAGCAGATATTAAGAAGATGTCTACGGAAAGGCTGAAACAGCGTTTGTTGAAAGCCGGTTTTAAAGAAGAACAATTAGAAGGTATGTCACGTGGTGACATGATGCAGGAACTCGCCGATGTGTGGGTTAAAGAAGAAGTCGAAGAAGAAGGTGCCGTTGGCGGTGCCGTAGAAAAGGCTATTGAAAAACCTCCTGCGCCTATGTCTATGGAGATGTTGATGCAGTGGATGATGATGAAAGAAGATAGGGAGGAGAAACGGAGACAAGAAGAGAAAGAGATAAGACAAGAAGAATTGCGCTTGCAGCGAGAGAAAGAAGAGAAAGCAGAACTTGTAAGGCAAGAAGAATTGCGCTTGCAGCGAGAGAAAGAAGAGAAAGCAGAACTTGTAAGGCAAGAAGAATTGCGCTTGCAGCGAGAGAAAGAAGAGAAAGCAGAACTTGTAAGGCAAGAGGAATTGCGCTTGCAGAGAGAGAGAGAAGATAAAGCAGAACAAGTGCGTAAGGCAGAACTGGAATTGCAAAAGCATCAGTTTGAGATTCAATTAGAACAGTTGAAGCGAGATAGGGAAGATGCTGAAAGAAGAAGACTAGAGCAGATGATTGAATTTGAAAGAGCTAGAAAAAGTGATGAAGAGGTTCGTCAGCAACAGATTGAAGCAAAGAGAATGCGTGAAGAAGAAAAAGAAAAAGCGCGAACGTTAGAGTTGGAACGTGCAGAACAGATCAGACAAGAAGAACTCAAATTTCAGAAAGAAAGTTTGGAAAAGGCAGAGACAGAAAGACAGGAACGTCTGAAACTGGAGAAATCAAAATTGACATTGAAAGAAACGCAAATGAGAGAAGAACGGGAAGCAGAAAGAAGGAAACAGCAAGAAAGTGAAACTTTGGTGTCAAAAATTAAGAAAATAGGTGATGCAATGAAGCATGTATTGCCTCAAATGCCAACTGATATGATGGAGGTGCCATTATATTTTGAAACAGTCGAGAACGCGTTTCGTAGTTTTGCTGTGGAAAAGCCGTTTTGGGTGAAATTATTACTACCATTGATGACGCCGAAAGCTCGAACCGTTCTGAATAGATTGTCATACGATGATCTAGACAATTATGATAGAGTCAAGCAGCACTTATTAAAAGAATTTAAATTGACTTCGAGAGAATACAGAGCCAGATTTGTGGATGCTAAGAAGACGACAGAAGAGACTTATACGATGTTTACGGCAAGACTGAAGAACTTCCTAAACTATTACGTGAGAAGTCGAAACGTGAACAGAGAGTATGATACGCTCTTTGATTTGCTGGTAGCGGATAAGCTGAAAGAATGTTTACCGCCAGGTCCATTACAGTTTGTATTGTCGAAGGAAGGAACTGACTGTCTTCAAGCTAGTGCAGTGGCAGACCTAGCAGACATTCATGTAAACAATCGAATTGGGTTTGCATTTCCAAATATAAACAGTTATCCTTCTCAACGTTCCGTAAACCAAAGCCAGAGTGGAAAGTGGAAAAGTAATCCAGAAACAGGGAGTCAGTTCAAAGGTAAAGAAGTCAAGGCTAGTGTCCCTGTACCCAATGAGACCAGAGAAGTGACGTTTGGTCGTCAGGGATTTAACAAATCGTCAGCGCCGTTTGCCAAGAGGGAAGGCAACACATCGTTTACGCAGTATAAGAGAAATGAAGGAAATGAACAACGAGGCATGGTTGTGAAGCGTTGTCACAACTGTGGTTCAGACAAACATTTGGTTAAATTTTGTCCAGTTCCAGTGGCAGCAGCTAGTTCTAGCAGAAATCAAGAACACACAAGGGTGAATTTGATTCAAGTGGTTAGTGATACAGATAATCAAACCGCGAGTCAAGAAAACCAAGAGACTGAAGTAAAGTCAGTAATGAAATGTGGTATTCAAAAAGAAATTCTATTGGATGCTGAAATTCAGAGAGAAGTCATAAGAAAAGATGACAGTCGAATATTGAAGAAATCGTTCTTGCAATATGTCGAGGTTGAAATTCGTGCAGTAGACGGTAAAGAGCCAGTGAAAGTCAAAGCACTGAGCGACTCGGGAGCAGAAATTCCGGTGATTAGTGAAGAATTACTGGAAGGCATGAAGGTGGAACAAATTGGAAAAGTGAATTTGCAATGTGTGGCAGGAGATGCCATTCCTGCGAAGTTAGTGAAAGTCGATGTTAGACTGTGTGGTAGTGACGTGGAAGAAGAGGGATTTCCGCGTAAAATCCAGTGTTCACTTACACCTTATGTCACCTTGATGTGTGCTAGTATTGCAAAGATGGGCAGTACAGAAAGATTCTTGTTGCATCCAGAGATAATTGCCGAATTAAAAGCCGTACCACAGATGAAAATTAAAACGATACAAGGAGATGTGAGTGTACAAGCAAATGTAATGACGAGAACGCAGAGTCGGAAACAGGAAATGGTAGATGTTGATGAGAAGAGTGAAACTGAAAGTTCAAGTGATGAGGAAAACGAAAGTAATGAGCAACGAAGCTTATCGCGAGATGGTGTAATAGCAGAGATGAACGAGCAAGAGATGGCTGCATGCGAGAATGGCACATTAAATGAAACTGAAGAAGACAATGAATGTGATGTGGGGATAGGAGACTTGTATAGAGATGAAGAAATGGATGAAGAACAAAAGGTGCAGATTGCCGATTCGAAGAAGTTCGAAGAGCAACAGAGAAAGGATGAATCGTTGAAGCCGTGGTGGAAGTTAGCACAAGAGAAAGAATCTGAATTCTGTGTGATCAACGGTTTATTGCATAAGAAATATCAGATATTAGATCAGACGATATATCAACTAGTGTTACCAAAAGAGAGACGAATTAAAGTGATGGAGTTGGCGCATGAATCGGTATTTGGAGGACATCTAGGAGAAGAGAAAACAAGAGAACGAATAAAATTATCTTTTGTATGGCCAAAGATGAGAAGAGACATTGTGAAATTTTGTAAGTCTTGTGAGAAGTGTCAATTAAAGGCAAGGAGTCTGGTGATGGATAGAGTGCCTATCACTCCGGTCTCAAGAGAAGAGGTCGCCTTCAAGAGAATGACGATGGACCTCGTTGGCCCGATCGATCCAGTATCTGCTGCAGGTCACAAGTATTGTTTATGCATTGTGGACTCGTGCACCAGATGGCCTACAATCTTCTTATTGAAATCGCTGACAGCGAAGGCTGTGTGTGAAGCGTTGACGGAACTGTTCATGAACGTTGGTGTACCGTCAGTGATTACAAGTGACCAAGGAACGAACTTCACAGCCAGTTTGACAAGAGAATTTCTCGATTTAATGGGCTGTAGTCCACGATTCGACACACCAGGACACCCAGAGGCTGCTGGATTAGTAGAAAGATGGAATCAGACATTTAAAAAGATGATCCATCATGTGATAATAGACAACCCGAGGAAATGGCATAAGATAATTCCTTTCACAGTGTGGGCATTACGAGAAGTGCCGAATGCAACTACTGGAGTATCACCATATATGCTTGTCTATGGGAAAATTCCGAGAGGACCATTGGCAATATTAAAAGAGAGTTGGACTAGAGAAATAAACTTACCACCTCATGTTGGAGTTAAACCAGAAAAGTATTTGAAAGAACTCAAAGAAAATATGGAGAAAGCATTATTGTTTGCAGAATCTTACTCTCGAGAAAAGCAATTACAATACACGAATCAGTATAACAAGAGAGCAAAGCACAAAGAATTTGAAGCTGGTGAGAAAGTCATAGTTTTGTATCCAACGTCAACAAACAAACTTATTTCTCGATGGCATGGTCCATGTACGATCATACATCGAAGATCAAAGTACTCTTATTTAGTTGATATGGGTGAAAATGGTCGAAAAATAATTCACGCCAACAAGATCAGAAAATATGTTACTCGAGCATTAAGTTGTGGTCTAATCGTTGAAGAAGATGAAGATTTTGGTTCAGTGGTTGAATTACCAATGAGGAATGAGGTTCAAGATGACAAGAATTCACTTAACCTCGATCCTGAACAAATTAGCCATTTAACAGTAACTCAGCAAGAACAGTTGTTGAAAGTCTTGAACAAATACTGTGATAGATTTTCAGAAAAACCCGGATTATGTACATTGGTCGAACACGAAATTGAACTAAAACCAGGATTTCGTGAAAAGGAATTTGCAGCATATCGAATTCCTTTGATTTATCGAGCAGAAGTGGAACGTCAGATCAAAGAAATGTTAAAAACAAACATTATTAAACCATCATCGAGCAGAATGGCAAGCCCTTTGGTTATTGTTAAAAAGAAAGACGGATCTTTAAGACTTGCCTGTGACTACAGATACATTAACTCATTCACAGTGGATTGTAAATATCCGATGCCGATTGTCAGAGACGTTTTGAACAAAGTTGGAAAGTCTAATGTAATTTCTATTTTGGACTGTCGAAGTGCTTATTGGACTTGTCCTGTAAAACAATCTGATCAATGGAAGACAGCTTTTGTAACACATAATGGACTGTATGAATTTACTCGTGTTCCTTTTGGAATGATAAATTCAGGCCGAACTTTTGTTAAGGCGATAAATTTAGTTTTACAGCCTATAAATGACTTTGCAGAACCGTATGTTGATGACATTGCTGTGCATTCTGACAGTTGGAAAGTTCACTTGCAGCATCTAGATGCATTTTTGATGCAAATGAGATTGCATAACGTTACTTTGAATTTGAAAAAATGCATATTTGGTAAGAGTGAGGTAAGGTTTATCGGTCATGTGGTTGGGTCTGGTAAGATAAAGATGAATCCAGACAGAATTGAAAGTTTGACTAATTTGAAGATCCCAGAAACTAAGAAGCAAGTTAAGCAACTGCTTGGATTTTTTAATTATTACAGACAGTTTATTAAGGACTTTGCACAGATTGCTAAACCGCTATCTGATTTAACTAGTAAACGTGTTTCTGATAAGATTGATTGGACTGTTGAACATCAGCAAGCATTTGATTTACTTAAAGAGGCTGTGCGATCCAAAGTAGTGTTATATGTTTTTGAAGTGGGAAAACCATTCAATTTGTACTGCGATAGTAGTGACTTTGCAGTCGGTGCTGTTTTAACACAGATGGACGACAAGGGAATAGAACGCCCTGTGTCATTTATCAGTCAGAAATTAACTGATACCCAGAAGAGATGGGCTACTGTGGAAAAGGAAGCCTATGCTATTGTTTGGGCTTTAAACAAGTTAAAAGAAATTATAATTGGATCGAAAATTTTCATTTTTACTGATCACAATCCTCTTACATACTTGACTGAGTCAATGTCTAAGTCTGCTAAACTTGTGCGTTGGGCGTTAGCCTTACAAACTTTTGATGTTGAGGTGAAGTACAAGAAGGGCAGATTGAATGTTATTGCTGATTGTTTGTCAAGGTTATAAGTAATCGTAAGACTGTTCATTAATTAGTTAGATATATATATATGTTTCATGTATTTTGGTAATTTCGCAAATTTTGAAATTTAATTTGCTCAATTCCAGAAAAAGGAAGGAGGTAATGTGAACTGAGTTTTGTGTACAGTCTTGCAGTGCGAGATGTTAGCGTATATATTTAGTGCGTTTACTTTAGTTTCACGTGTATATGTATATATGATAGATGTATAACGTTTAGTCTTAGTGACACGCGCGGCCGGCCAATCTCGGCAGCGGCGCGCTATATGTATATTATTAGAGTTCGCCTAGGCGCACAGAAGACAGGTGTGTCAAGAGGCGCGAAGAATTATGCTGACTAGAGAAGTTTGAATTCGAGTGTGTTCGCTGTAGTAGTGTGGCTGACTAGTTGAGTTGTAATCGAATTGAGTTCTGTCTGTTTGTTTCTTATTAAACTGAAAAGATATTAAACTGTGTTGCTGATTAGTTCAGGTTATACTTATACGTAGAATTAGTGTTCAAAAGGTGAACGTTAAATAGGCGTTAAGTACGAAGAGAACAAGGATTTAATCAGAAGGATTGTCAACGGAAGGATTGGGTTGACAGGCATGTCGCCTATTCAAATGGGCAGCGGTGGTGACGGATCTCACCCGATCAATTCATTGAAAAATGAGCAGGGTCGAGGCCATACAGTCGTTGTGTAAAAACGAGTACACGATACATTTTGTATCGTAAAACGTTGACAGCTACATTTACTGCGTGCTAACCAAGTAACGATGCAAGAAGTTGCCTGGAGCTTCGAGGGAACCGCAGCAATCTTAGGTTGACGGCTATTTTTTAGCAAGTAGCTGTAGGCGTCATTTTTCAAGTAGTATAGTGACGGAGGTACCAAACCAGTGGCAATAAGAAGTTAAATCAGTGGTGATATGGTATTGGTGGAAACGGTGTGTTTTTATGATTGTGATCGTGTGATGGTTATCGTGCCAGTGTTGAATGATGTCCTTTCTTTTCGCACAGTACCCTGGAAGATCATGGCGGAAACGAAAGTCATGAAGACAACTGGATGCGATCACTGGATTTCGGATCCTTCTCCAGAACGGATGAAGCTGCTACCATGTCTGCACCTCATCTGTCCCACCTGCCTGAAGGCCATAGCGAAGAGGACGAGTCCTGGAGAGAAGGTTTCCTGCAGTTACTGTAACGTGGCTTTCAACATTCACGCGGACATCAATATGCTGCCCGACAACTACTTTGGGAAGCGGCTCGCTAAAATCAATTGGCTTTGTTGCCCGGACTCAGCAAACGCTCTTTGCAGCGGATGCCCTGAAAATTCCAGACAGAATCCGGTTGCTCAGTATTGCCTCGACTGCGACGAGTACGCCTGTGATGTTTGCATTTTGTTTCACTGCAAACGCCGCCACCAGATCTTCCAAAGAAGCGATCGCCCGGACTTGGCAAGGCTTCCGAGATTCGAGGCAATGTACTGCGAACAACACGAGGGTGAAAAGGAGACGTTGTACTGTGAGGCTTGCAAAGTCAGCATCTGTGTTAAGTGCTACGAGGATCGCCACAGCGCGCATACGCTCCGTCCGATCCCCATTGTAGCTGCTGAGGCAAGGCATCAGATCGACACGGATATAGGAAAAATCGACGCTCGCATAAAGAGCGGAAATCAGTTTCTTCGGAGAATAGCTGAGGAAAGTGGAAACTTCGACAGGCAGGTGAAAGATATTGCAACCAAAATTGACCTGAAACAGGCAAACATCGAAGGAAAAATTTCAAACCACGCCAGAAAACTTCAGAGCGAGCTGAATCAGATCAAGGACAAAAGACTGAAGGAGATCAAGAGAATAAAACTGGAAACGGAACGACAGCTGGCGCTCCTCGAACAATCGGAACAGTTCATGGGCGAGATACTGGAAAAATCCGGCCCCGCTGATCTACCCCGTTGCGTAAAGGCTTTTTCCGGCTGGGTGGAAAATCTGGAAGGAAAAAGACTGGCAAATGAAGACAACAGATGGCGTGCACTATACGTCAGGCTGACGTCATCAAACGAACGATTAATCACTCGAGATGACAGTGCTTTTGGAATACTAAAGTACAGTACAGTAACAGATTCTGCAAGTAATGAAACCTTCTCTGGAGGAGAGGGACAAGGAGGTAGGAAAGGAAAAATAGAAGGAAGAGGAAAACGAGGCGGAGAAGATGAATCCCATAATCACCCTCAGGAGCATAAATTAAATATAGAAAATAGCAGTGGCAGTTGTCGAAGTGGTTACAGAGTTGAAGTCAATGAAAATGACATTATATCAGTTCTCATGAAAGAGGAGGATCATGGTCAGAATAGTTTCGTTTATGAACCCCATCTCACCTCGGATCCAAAATATGAAATCCAATTATATCAGAACCAAGAGAATGGAGTTAGACTGCCGAAGAATGAGCAAGGTGAAGCTAATTCTCACCAAATACATCAGGACGAACGCATCACTGACCAAGGGGAAGGAAATCAAAATCATTCTCATCCAGGATCACGAGTTCACCCACATCTAAACGGAGCACAACATCCCGAGTTCATTATGAAAGATCGAACTGAACAGCAGGACGAAGAAAGAGAAAACTCTAATCCTCATGAAGATACCTATCAAGTTGAACAAAACCAACAACCAGAAATTGAAACCAAGAATAAGGAAGACGGAAAAGCTGAGCGGAAGCAAGAATCCGAAAACGACACAAAGATTGAGGAAGGCGGTGAATCTGAACAGAAGCATAAACCCGAAAATGACACAAAGAGTGAAGAAGGCGGTGAATCTGAACAGAAGCATGAACAGATAAATGATGTAAAGAATGAAGAAGGCGGTGAATCTGAACAGAAGCATGAACAGATAAATGATGTAAAGAATGAAGAAGGCGGTGAATCTGAACAGAAGCATGAACAGATAAATGATGTAAAGAATGAAGAAGGCGGTGAATCTGAACAGAAGCATGAACAGATATATGATGCAAAGAATGAAGAAGGCGGTGAATCTGAACAGAAGCATAAACCAGAAAATGACACAAAGAATGAAGAAGGCGGTGAATCTGAACAGAAGCATGAACAGATAAATGATGTAAAGAATGAAGAAGGCGGTGAATCTGAACAGAAGCATGAACAGATAAATGATGCAAAAAATGAAGAAGGCGGTGAATCTGAACAGAAGCATGAACAGATAAATGATGTAAAGAATGAAGAAGGCGGTGAATTTGATCAGAAGCACAAACCAGAAAATGACACCAAGAATGAAGAAGGCGGTGAATTGGAGCAGAAACATGAACTAGAAAATGAAAAAAAGATGAAAGAAAGCGGTGAATCTGAACAGAAGCATGAACAGATAAATGACACAAAGAATGAAGAAGGCGGTGAATCTGAACAGAAGCATGAACTAGAAAATGACACAAAGAATGAAGAAGGCGGTGAATCTGAACAGAAGCATGACCCGGAAAATGGCGCTAAGAATGAAGAAGGCGGTGAATCGGAACAGAAGCGTGAACCAGAAAATGACACTAAGAATGAAGAAGGCGGTGAATCTGAACAGAAGCATGAACAGATAAATGATGTGAAGACTGAAGAAGGCGGTGAATATGAACAGAAGCATGACCCAGAAAATGGCACTAAGAATCAAGAAGGCGGTGAATCTGAACAGGAGCACGAACCAGAAAATGACACTAAGAATGAAGAAGGCGGTGAATTGAAACAGAAGCTTGACACAGAAAATGCCACTAAGAATCAAGAAATCGGTGAATCTGAACAGAAGCATGAACAGATAAATGATGCAAAGAATGAAGAAGGCGGTGAATCTGAACAGAAGCATAACCCAGAAAATTACACAAAGAATGAAGAAGGCGGTGAATTGGAGCAGAAACATGAACTAGAAAATGAAAAAAAGATGAAAGAAAGCGGTGAATCTGAACAGAAGCATGAACAGATAAATGACACAAAGAATAAAGAAGGCGGTGAATCTGAACAGAAGCATGAACTAGAAAATGACACAAAGAATGAAGAAGGCGGTGAATCGCAACAGAAGCATGAACCAGAAAATGACACAAAGAATGAAGAAGGCGGTGAATCTGAACAGAAGCATAACCCAGAAAATGACACAAAGAATGAAGAAGGCGGTGAATCTGAACAGAAGCATGAACAGATAAATGATGTAAAGAATGAAGAAGGCGGTGAATCTGAACAGAAACATGAACCAGAAAATGACACAAAGAATGAAGAAGGCGGTGAATCTGAACAGAAGCATGAACAGATAAATGACACAAAGAATGAAGAAGGCGGTGAATCTGAACAGAAGCATAAACAGATAAATGATGCAAAAAATGAAGAAGGCGGTGAATCTGAACAGAAGCATGAACAGATAAATGATGTGAAGACTGAAGAAGGCGGTGAATCTGAACAGAAGCATGAACTAGAAAATAACACAAAGAATGAAGAAGGCGGTGAATCTGAACAGAAGCATGAACCAGAAAATGACACCAAGAATGAAGAAGGTGGTGAATTTAAGCGGACGCACGAACTGATAAATGACACAAAGAATGAAGAAGGCGGTGAATCTGAACAGACGCAAGAATCTATAAATGATACAAAGAAGGAAGAAGGTTGTGAATTTGAGCAGACGCATGAACCGATAAATGACATACAGAAGGAGAAAGACGATGAATTTGAGCAGATCCATGAACCGACAACTGATACAAATGCTACAATGAAGAAAGAAGGCGGTTTATCTGGGCAGAAACATGAACCAGAAAATGATACTAAGAATGAAGAAGGCGGTGAATCTGAACAGAATGAACCAGACGATAACACAAAGATGAAAGAAGGTGGTGAATCTGAACAGAAGCATGAGCCAGAAAATGACACCAAGAGTGAAAAAGGCGATGAATCTGAGCAGCAGCATGTACTAGAAACTGACATTAAAAATAAAGAAGGCGGTGAATCTGAACAAAAACGTGAACAGATAAATGATACAGAGAATGACGAAGGCTGTGAATCGCAACAGAAGCATGAACCAGGCAACAACACAAAGAATGCAAAAGGCGGTGAATTTGGACAGAATGAACCAGACAATGACACAAAGAACGGAGAAGGTGGTGAATCTGAACAGAAGAATGAACCAGAAAATGACACAAAGAATGAAGAAGGCGGTGAATCTGAACAGAAGCGTGAACAGATAAATGATGCAAAGAATGAAGAAGGCGGTGAATCTGAACAGAAGCATGAACTAGAAAATGACACAAAGAATGAAGAAGGCGGTGAATCTGAACAGAAGCATGAACCAGAAAATGACACAAAGAATGAAGAAGGCAGTGAATCTGAACAGAAGCATGCACTAGAAAATGACACAAAGAATGAAGAAGGCGGTGAATTTGAGCAGAAGCATAAACCAGAAATTGGCATAAAGACGAAAGAAGGCTGTGAATCTGATCTGAAGCAAGGACCAGTGAAAGACCCCAAGAATGAAGATTGTACAGTTGAGCATAAGGAAGGACTTGAAAACGTGAAAGATAATGAAGAATACGATGAAGCTGGACGCAAGCAAGAACCAGGAAGTGACTCAAAGAATCAACAGAACGATAATGCTGAGCAAAAGCAAGACGGAGAATTTAAGCTTTCGCAAAGTGGCAATCAAGGAGGGATGGGACGGAATGCAACAGCGGGAATCAGAAAGGAGCAAGCTAAGAAAGATGCCAGCAAGAGATCGTCGGATAATCCCAAAGCAACAGAAAAAGCTTCTGCTCTTTGTGATGATAACCAAAATGCAAGAAGACAAGAAAAACAGCCGACTGTAAAGCTAAGTAATAATAATAGTAGTGATCAGGTAAAGCGTGTGAAGAAACATAAAAAGAAGTAACGAGACGTAAAGAGATGGACCACTTAGTACTATATTGATTTGTACTTAACAGTCAATCCTTCTAGGTCCGTATATACCAAGGTATCAACAGTGGCATTATCACAAATGAATGAATTCAGAAGGTTTCGTGAGACTAACAAAAACCACTTGTTGAGACTATCATCATCCTTTCGTTCTTAACTTAATGGCGCTCTTCCTTAGTGACTTTTCAGTTTTAGATAACATATGTTACTTAGTATTATAATAATCTTAGCAGCATTTATTCATGCTTATTATCAAAATCGAAACAAATCTATACACGTAAAATGCATGTGTTCGTATTAAGTGAGCACTTCTCGACTAAAGGTTTCTTGCCTTGATTAGAGGAAGTTAGGCGTGATTTCTGAACTGAGCGACCTATTGCAGTTTGATACGACACCTAGGACATGTATAGATGTTTGCCTTTGCGATATAAGACGACTGTCAATTCTGTTGTTTGTTTTCTCATCTTGCTTGACTTTTTTTACCACTGAACGCAAATCAGAAATTTGTTTTAAACTGAATAAAGAAACTTGCCTGTAAGCATTTATGTCTTATCTTATCTTATCTTATCTGAACATTTATACAGCGCTTCTCGCAGCAGGGCTATACAGAAGCGCTCTCAACGTGACAGGCCCGTAAACAAGTAAGTCTTTAGGCAGCGAAGAGAAGCAGGTGTGATCCCCTCTAGAATCCTACTACGGACTGCAGGGGGAAGGTCATTCCATAGTGACGGACCCACTACAGCGAAGGCCCGATGCTGGGTCAAGGATGTCCGCGATCGAGGGACAAAGAGATCAAGTCGGACGGAGGAACGAAGAGGACGCGATGAGCGGGCAGAGAGTGGTTTACACATCAAATCACAGAGATATTTAGGCGCTAGACCCTGCTGGGACTTAGTTACTAAGAGCAAGACTTTAAATCTGATCCTAGACGCCACAGGAAGCCAATGAAGTTCATTGGTCATGTATGTGGAGATATGCGAGTAACGTGGGAGACGTGCAATAAGTCTGGCTGCAGCATTCAAGACCGACTGCATTGAGGACAGACGCGTCTTTGGAAGTCCGATTAGCACCGAGTTACAATAGTCGATGCGTGTACAGACAAAGGCGTGCACCATGGTCGTAAAGACAGTGGTGGGTACTGACCTCCTAATGGCTCTAAGACGCCTTAGTTGGTAGTAACAGGAGCGGGTCAGCAGTGTTAGGTGCTCAGTGAACGTTAAGGCACTGTCAAGCGTGACACCCAGATCACGGACACTAGAGGAGAATGTGAAGTCAGGAAATAGTGAGGCCAGTAGCTGGAGGTCAAGTTTTGACAATTGCTGTTTGGTTCCAAACTAAATCAATTGGGTTTTTGAGGGATTAAGGCTAAGTCTATTTGCCATCATCCAGAGGTGGAGATCCCGTGCTAATGAGTCCATCCTACCCACCATAGAGATCTGCTCAGATGGTGAACCATGAACTAGAGCCTGAATATCATCAGCATATAGATGACCCGAAGCTAAGTGTTTAGCCAAAACAGAAGCGATGTCTGCAGTAAACAGAATGTATAACATGGGGCCCAAGACCGACCCCTGCGGGACACCTAGGTCAACCCTAACCCATGGTGTTCTAGTGTCACCCAGGACAACCATCTGTGTGCGGTCAGTAAGATAAGAAGTAAACCAAAGGAAGGGAGTGCCACATAAACCAAAAGATATATGAAGGCGCTGCAGAAGGAGCTCATGATCCACCATATCAAAAGCAGCAGAAACATCAAAGAGTGCAAGGAGAGACAACTGAGATCTATCAATAGCCGTGTATATGTCAGAGAGGAGTGAGAGAAGAACAGTTTCAGTGGAGTGGTGACCCATAAAACCAGATTGAGTTGGAGGCAGGAGTCCTGATTGTCGTTATGTCGTTATGATTGTGATTTATGTCGTCTTCTACCTGCGTTTAGTTTTGCCATATCAATGAAAACAAGGTTTAATGGATTCACAAACTTCCTTGTGTGCCATTTTGAATATTAATGTATAAATTAGCGAATATATAAAAGCATATCATACTGTGCCGGGTACTTATATATAGGCCTGCTACCATATAGGCCTACGACTTGTGTCTGTCGACTTGATTAGGCCGAAATGTCAAGAGCTGGCATCACTTTACAGACAGCATTATAGAAAAATCTCAATTCACAGCGAATGGCTTTTCTAGCAACATGTTAGAAAATCTGAAAATGTTGCAAAACCATTTTCACTGAAAGCAATAACCGTACAATAAAGCTGTTATGACTTTTCTATCTTAATAGAAGCTATTAACAGGCTAGAGTTTGGCGTTTTAAAGTTTTATTTACAAACTAGTCATTCACTAAAAACCTTGATAGAAGCAGAAATCTCCATACCAGTGACGTAGCCAGACTTAAATTCAAGAGGAGGCAACTCCGGGAGACATCCAGGTGTAGTAGGGGTGCGGAGGTATAACCCACGGAAAATTTTTGAAATCTAACAATGTGGCTACGCCTATGCTCCATACATTGTGTACCATTGGATACGGAAATATCGCCCCCGGAAAAATCGACCCCGGAAGATTCGCCCCCGACATTTCGCCCCCGGGAAGATTCGCCCCCCGGAAGTTTCGCCTCTGGGATCTATGATGAAAATGTAACTAAGACTAGAAGCTGGATTAGCGATGAAAATGTAACTAGAAGATTAGAAGTGGGATCTATGATGAAAGTGTAACAAATACTAGAAGCTGGATCGACGGGGGCGAAACTTCCGGGGGGCGAAATGTCGGGGGCGAATCTTCCGGGGGCGAAAAGTCCTAGAACCGTTTACCATATAGCCTACACACAGAGAACTCAGTCCATCGACAAAAAAGCCACTGGCCTTGAGGCAGAAAAAAACAGACATCGAATTGGATAAACAGCAATTCGTCATAAAAGCCAAAGCTCTTCAGTTATGGCTTGTAAGATGAGGTCACATCACGTTATACGAAGATTAGGTGAATAGGACTAACGTGACGCAATATGCAAATGACGATGGCAATAATCAATGCAGTCGTCGTGTATCTGGGCGTCTGGACATCGCATGACAAAACCACTCAGTCTATAGGCGTAGACTCTGAGAGCAGCCGGGGCACGTGCACCCCCCAATAATTGAGGAGAGGGGCATTGTCCCCCCAAATCGAGAGGAGAATTTCTTGAAATATTAAAATATTATGTTTCAATATAGAAAAATTCTTCGAAAATTGAGACAAAGAACTGATATAGCCTAAATAGGCCTACTATCAGAATTTCATAATGAAAACAAAAATTTATTTATATCTTCAATATGAAAAAAATTTACATGTAAACAAAGTCTAGCTCTGAGCCTCTGAGACTCGCTGATTGTCCAGACCCCATTCCCCATATTTTGGACAAGTTTACGCCTAAGCCCGGTTAGGTTACGGTTAGCTTAGCCTACATTGTACATAGAGCCCTGCGCCGGCCGCGCCGCGCCGCGCCGCGCCGCGCCGCGCCGCGCCGCGCCGCGCCGCGCCGCGCCGCGCCGCGCCGCGCCGCGCCACCGCCGACATTTCGTGGTCGCCGCCGCCGTCGATTTTTTTATGTTGGCGCGCCGCCGTCGTCGCCGCCGACAATTCATCGGCGCGCCGCCGATGCCAGTCTGATGTGTTTAATTGTTATTGTTGCATTTTTCATGCTTTCCATGATTTCGTGATAAAGTGTTAGCCTACTTTAGTGCGAAATAGGAGTGGGCATCTTGATTGTACTGTCATGTTTCGATGTAACTTGCTGTAACTTCGATGTAACTTGCTGTCTTACTGTAACTTGTCAGTTTGAATTAATTCATTTACTATTATTATTATTATTATTATTATTATTATTATTATTATTATTATTATTATTATTATTATTATTATTATTATTATTATTATTATTATTATTATTATTATTATTATTATTATTATTATTATTATCTTGTACTTTTTTTCTGGGTTTCTTGATCGGCAACACGAATTGGTGACGTCAATGCTATGAGCCTATGAAGTCACCAATTCGTGTTGACTTTTGCAGCTATCACAGCACGCATAAGTTCACTTGCATGCTGGTGACTGTGAAATGGGATTTGGCTGTTGACAAGAAAGAAAAAAAGGACCTAAAATAACTATAAACAAAATATAAAAGAATTTTCTCTGTTGCCGGTGTTACAGTCACTGTGAGAACTCTCATTTTGTGACAAGTAAAATTTCTACACAAACTGTCAGCAATATAGGGTGGCTAATTGGCTATCTAACAGTTCCTAAAGGATTAGATGTAAGATCAGCTGAAAAGTATATATCAACACCTAAATGTTTTATTAAACAATTAAAGTTTTCTCAGAAACAGCACGAAGGCGCTTTTGATTGGTAGGAACTCTTTGTGCCGTGATACACACAGTCATTTAAAGCAATATCTTGTTACAAGTAGCCAGTGTTTTGATACTTCTGTTCCCGTTTCCCTTTTCTTTAACACCTTGATAATAAAAGGCTCAAAAGCAATATCAACGTCTTTGTACGTTTACTACTGTACCCTCATTCGTTACCTTCATGTTGAATAGCTTCCATAACTTATTGATTGTAGTCTTTGATGTCTGTGGTCTTGTTACAATAGTGTAGATTTTTGGCTTAATTTGTAAGGTTATAGGAGTTCATACGCGCTATTAATATTAAGATATACCGTTTAACTAATTCCTGCAGAATGGAAGGTATAATTGATTAATACTTTTGGCTGGAATCTATTCAGGTAAACAGTACCAGGGTGAGATAGTTTTTGACTTAGTACATATAAGTATCAAGAATGGTCTCTTTCAGTTTAGTCTGATACAAACAATGGTCTATCTACAGAGACCTTAAATGGCATGGCACCAATTCCAACGGGCAGCAGACCACCTGGTAAATTCAATTAAAACTTAACAGGCTTAAGTCCACTTGGCTATTCGATCACTATGTAAGAAAAGTGTATATTTACATTTCACATCTGGTCTTGACAGCAGCCTCTTTGACTGGGAGGCTGCTGTCATCCGGCATCTTCGATGTGACTTGGTGAAGTTGGTGTATGCCTCTACTGTATCAGTGCATGTGCAAGTGTATTTATGCAATATGCAACTGCGTGTTGCTTCATCTGATTACAATTTGCCAATACCTATACAGATGTGCAGTGTAATTAAGGATTTTCATATCTGTAAGGCAAATGTCTGTAGGTGCCCTCTCTCTCAGTCCCTTTGTGTGTGGTTAGCTTCATTGTAATGGAGTGACTTTAGAGAAATTGGCCCTCTTGACTGGTCACACGACAAACGGTTGTTCATAGTGACTCACACTTATCAAGTATTCTGACTATAGTCAGAATACTTGATAAGTGTGAGTCGCCGCCGCCGCCGATTTTTGTTGATCGGCGACGCGCCGCCGGCGGCCCAAAATAACCGACACTATCAAGTCGGCGCAGGGCTCTGATTGTACATCCCATGAGCCTCTACATATAAGGATGCTGGTTCGTTTACCGATGGTGGTTTGTTTAAGAGTTTTGACACTTTGGCTAGCACAGTTTCCAGTGTTTAACGACATCTTATGACTGCCAGGTCCGTTGACGTCGCCCTCCTCCTTTTATAGGCTAGGAACTGGCACCACCCGAGTACGAAAGTGGCAGAGTTGACCAGCACGGACCGTAAACTGGTAACTTAACTGGCGTGACATCCAATCAAATGGGGAGCGGTGGTGAAAGATCTCATTCGATCAATTCAATGAAAAATGAGAAGGGTCGAGTCCATACAGTCGCTACATAAAAAACGTGTATATTTACATTTCAATTTAAGCGATGTCAAAGTTCATTTTTAATTGTCGCCTTGATCATCGTCGTCCAAGTTGTCATCATAGCAATAACCGTGACAATAAAATCAACAAACAGTTTGAGTTCTGGGGTCCTTATTTGTTGAGGCAACACAGATGTAGGACTAAAAATTACAGGGATGACATTTAAATGCATGTAAGACGGATTGTACTAGCTATTTAGGGAACCGCGTAAACACATGTTAGGTTTTTAACCTTGGATGGCTTAAACAGAAAATAGGGCCTACGAATAACAATATGGCGTCTATAACAGAGAGGACTATTATAAACAATCGATGCGCTTGACTCTGGACTAAATTACAATATAGGCCCCCGGCCCTTCACACTGAGAAAAATCCTCTTCAGAGCAATACGGATTACAAGGCTGCTGCAAAAACCTAATATAATATGCATGAGTATACATGAATATGCATTAGTTTTTTAAAAGCCTTCGCTTCACCGGAAAAGCGAAACTGAAGAAATCGGTCAAGTATTTTCGAAAATCAATGCTATGGCTGAACTCGAAATGCAGCATGTGCCGCTTCTATCGTAATAGTTATTTGCACGTTCAACTGAGAAGTGTTGGCTTTGCACGATAGGTCGTAAGTCAAGCTGACCTATCTGCTTGGGAAAGCAATTAGAGTTTCAGCACACGACACCTACTAGGTACTACAAAAGAACATTGTGGAATATTTCATCGAAACTGTAGTATTTGTGATCAGGGTGAGCAGTGTGATCACGTCTATTATAATAACTATAACGCCTATAGCGCCTTACTGGCTACACCTACTCGTTGGCCACATGCTTTGTCTGTCATTTTGGTTGTGCTAAGCCTATTATATGGTTGCTTAGCATACGAATTACGTCTGCTTATATATCATCTAATTTGCAGCTTTGGCTCAACCATTCGGCTAACAAGCTGTGCTGACTTGTATTTCTTACTAAACAGGCTTATGCCTAGTCATCTGATTATTTTATTTACTAGTTACGCAGATTCCTTTACCCTAAAAGTAGACTATAGGGGGGCCTACTGAGTTGGATTATGTGTGAAAACCTATGGCTTACTGATTATGCCTACTCACTTAGCTTACTGATTGTCACTTCATTTTGACGGCATAATAAATCATATATACATACATACATACAAACATACATACATACATGCATGCATACATACATGCATGCATGCATGCATGCATACATACATACATACATACATCCATACATACATACATACATACATCCATACATACATACATACATACATACATACATACATACATACATACATACATACATACATACATACATACATACATACATACATGCATCCATCCATACATACATACATACAAACATACATACATACACACATACATACATACACACATACATACATACATACATACATGCATACATACATACATACATACATACATACATACATACATACATACAATCATACATACATAGCAATCGATTATACTCTACAGTTTCTGTAGTTCGCAGCGTTTTTCTTGCAGGGCTAAACTTGTGTCCATGGAGACGGTTAAAACCGACGAAGGAAGCTGTTTAGAGGGATGTCTAATTGACAACCACACCAGAAAACTGTTGCCCTGTTTTCACGTTTTCTGTGTCGAGTACCTCAGAGAATTCAACAGAGGTAAGCCACCCAACAGGAACACCTGCCCTCGCTGCCAAGTGAAATTCGTTTTGCCCAAGAGAGACCTCGACAATCTGCCGGACAATTTTTTTGGACGGAGGCTCGAGGAGCTGAACAGGATTTCACTGGATGGAAAGAAGAAAGAACCGGAAACAGAAAGAAAGGAGGAAACGGAAATGGTATGCGATGTTTGCCGCGCAACGAACGGTAGTAGTAGGAGTGTGTCGGTTGCATACTGTCTCGACTGTCGTCAGTACCTGTGCGAGATGTGCTTTGGTTGTCACAGCAGGATGCGCCTGTCCCGTACCCACCAGGTGTTCAGAGCATCGGCGTACAACGGAAGGGTAACTGAGCTCTTCTCAGGCAGAGACAGACCGTGCGAGACACATCCGTCGGAGATGGAAAGAGTCTTCTGTGAGGTCTGCGAGGTCCCGATGTGCACCAAGTGCTGCGTTGAGGAGTGGCACCGTGGACACAGATTCGTTCCAGTGTCAAGGATTTCGGAAGAAGCGAGAACGCGGATCGTCGATAAGCTGTACAGAATCGAGGAAGCCAAGATCCGCGCGAGACAGCTCCTTGAATCCGTTGAAGTCGAAAGGAAGCGCTTCGTGGAAAACGTGGAACACGTGGAGTTGGAGATAGACGAATTGAAGCAGAAGATGTTGGAAACTGTTTCTACTGATGCTCGGAACTTACGGGAAGCACTGAATGATCACAAAGATAAACACATCCGTGAGATTTTGATGCTCGACAACGAGGTTCGCATAAAATGCATTGAATTTGAACAGCTTGTAGGTATGGTCAGAAAGATCAGGGACCTTGTTCCAGATTCTGCCACTCCTCCGGTCGCGGAGAACTTCAACAGAATCACGATGCAGTTAACCAAACCACCCGAATTTGGCGATCAGGAGGAGTCATGGTTGCGTTCTCCACCTCGAGCCGACCACTTCCTGCCTATCGTCATCGAAACACTGAATGACGGCATGGAGATTGTAACAGGAAGCATTGGAGAGTTAGTGTTGGTTTTAAAGGCAGACAATTCTTGCACAGATCAACTTAGAAGAGACGATCTGTTTGACACATGTCAGGGCAGCATAAATGCTGAAGATGACAGCATGATCGATCATTTCTAATCCATTGATTCTGATCGGTCGAAACTATTATCGTCACCGAAAGTCACAAAACAAATAAATAAATAAGTGATAAATAATTTAATAAATAAATAAATGTGTAACGTGTGAGCCATTGAACAATCGAGACAACGGTTTTCCTGTTGAAAAGTTCTTTCTTTATCTGAAGTCGCTTCTGTTTCCTGTTTAGATCATTTAGCAATGTATTAGAGTCGCAAACGAAATGTCTGATACATGCATAGGCCCTATATATATAATTATATATACATGATGTATATATATACATGATGTGTGTATATATATATGATGTATATATATATACATCATGGCAGATGTCTACATCATGTCCACATTCGTCTACAACTCTACATAATGCAGACAGTTTGGAGTCACTGCTTACATTGCGTGTCCCTCCCTACACTAATTAACCCTGTCGGAACCTTTTATTTCAGTGCAATTTTATGCCTACAAAAGATCATATACCGACTGTGGTCATAAATAGTCGTGGCCATTAAGTAGGTTGAAATCAACTATTCCTCGCGTTCAGAACGGTAGTCTATATGGTAGAGCGTTGGCTCTGTAACCCAACGATTGTGCCTTCGAGCCGACTGAGCAGACGTCTCTGCAGGGCGAGTTGTTCGCACGCACCTGCCTCTGCCACCAAGCAGTAGAATTGGTTTCGGCCTAAGCTGGGCCTAAGTAAGATTAATCTAATGACTTCTATAGCGCCGTTATTTTAGTGCGGAAAGAATCAATCTTAGTCTTTGACTACGACTTCAAGCGAAGTCGTAGTCACAAGACTCAAAATCTGAATCCATTGGAGAAGTCAGGTAGAAGACCTGGGAATTCATCCACTGCTAGCAGGGGCGGATTTAACGACATGTCGCTCTAGGCCAGAGGTTCCCAACCAGAGGTGCTCGCACCCCAGCGGTTCGAGATGGCATTTCAGGGGGTGCGAGAAAGAGGCGGTGAACTTTTTTATCGGCTGATAGAAAATCCGTCATGTTTATTCAAATGTCACGAAATTAAGTTGTTACAACAATTGCTTGCATTGAAGGTGAGGTCACATTTATTTTATTATCACAGAACTTGATATTAATAAATGTAATAATTGCGTGTGTATGTGTGTATACTTACTGAGCAGTATTTGTATCGTAGTGCAACCGGTGTCTTGCAGTAGCCGGCATTTGTAGGTCATTATTTTTGCTCTGAGTGCAATGTCATATTGACATTATATTTTGAAAGAAGCAATGAGCAGAAAAAAATTGTCAAAACGGGCTTTATGAACAGGTAAATTAGCTCATATTTTTCTATTGCTGGTTCGCAGATTAACCCTTCATTTTTCATCATGTCAAAGAAGGAAATGGATTGATGAGTATGTGCGCGTTGGTTTCACTTGCACAACAGGAAATGATGACTTGCAAAAACCCCAATGCATTCTGTGTAGCGCTATGAATTTATATGTGCATTTTATACACTGAGTTAAAAGCTCATTTTTAGTTCAGTTTCTTCACCCACAGTACTGTATGAGTGTACGTGGTTCAGTCTGTGGTTAAAAAATAGAAATGTGACTTAGTCGTCTTCAAATGTGATATGACTTTTGTAGGGGGTGCGAGCGCTAATCAAATATTTCCAAGGGGTGCGAGGCATAGAAAAGGTTGAGAACCCCTGCTGTAGGCCAAGGTTTTTGCCACCCCTGTAATTTATATCCGATAGTTTTAAGTTTAATATGATTATATTTAATTTATTGTCTCGCTTGCAGTTTGAAATTAACGGTAATGTTCATGGGCGGCGATCCAGAGGAGTCCAGGGGAACAAGAACCCCACCTTTACCAGTGGGGGACACACCATACAGTTTTCCCCAAAAATTTTGAAGAAACACCAAAAAGGTCTAAAAGTTTTACACGCGAAAAAAAATTTTTGACCTCTTTTTGGAGCAGATCAGTTCAAAACTCTTTTTTGACCAGACCAGTTAAAAAGTGTCCCCCCCGCCTGTCAAACAAGATTGCCGCCAGTGTTAATGTTCAATTTTTCATTTTTTAAATTAAAGCTTTGTCGCCGTCTGGAATGTTCCGCCCATGGGCCATGGCCTCGTTTGTTACCATTTTCAATCCAATACGTCTAGCTACTGGCTTAAGGCCAGAGAGTAGGAAATGGACGCCCCCCCGTCTATGTTCCTCCATGGAACCTTGGTGCTGTTGCGACGCCATTATTCAAGCGATTGTATTGATAGCTGCAATACTATGCGCGTTGATGTGAGGGGGTTTGACCCCGACGGCAGCCCCTGATCGGATCCCCAGAGTCCTCTTCAGCGCCACCATGATCCTCGGATTGGCCAGCGCGTACAGGAAGGGATTGATGGCTGAGTTGGCATGGCTCATAAAGATGGCAACGACAACAGCTGGGAAGCTGAACTGACCAGCAAACATAGTGATGCAGTTCATGATGTGCAGAGGCAGCCAACAGAGGCTGAAGCTGACGAGGATCAAGAAGATGCGCTTCGTTGCGTTCGACTCCTTCTTCAAGTTGCCGTCGGTGCTCGATGACTTTCCAGCTTCCGGTTGCGGGAACTCACCTGGAAGGCGCTGGGCTTGCAGTTTTCGTCGGATGAACTGGTAGATGTATCCGTAGATGGCGTAGATGACGACCAGAGGAGTCAGAACACAGCCGAAAAAATTGAAGAGAACCATATACCTATAACAGAATTAATCGCCATCGTTGTCGTCTTCATCATCATCGTCAATGTCGTCATCATCATCATCATCATCATCATCATCATTGTCGTCGTTTTCATCGTTGTCATCGACAAATCATTATCACCGTCGTCATAATTATTATCAGACTGATAATTTGGAGCTAATTAGGGTAAAAAGAAACACCTGACTTTGTTGCTTTTAAGTTAGTTTCATAGAAGCTGTACATTCCAATTAATTGCATTGCAGTCAATAATGCGCTGCGTCATGACAGAGGGGTTGTCCAGAGATACTAAGTGGAAGCCCAAATCTGGTTGCGAGGAGACCAGGGAGAGAAGGAGGTAGAGGAGCTGTTAAGGCTGATTCCGTCTGTGACGAGAAAGATTGGAAGGTGGAGGACAGGCTGACTAGCTCTGGGTATGAATTCTTTACGATATGAGACTTTAGACATCGTAGCCAGATGAATTTAATTTCATAGGAGACTTGTTACACCCACATATATACATCGATGCGTACCTCATATCGATGACACCGACAAAGGTGCAGACGAAGTCCGAGTTGTCCTCAGGTTCAGGTTTGTGCCAACCAAAGACGGGAATGCAACCAAGCATGATGGCCGACGTCCAAGCCAGAGCAATACCGAGCGCGACGGTCTTTCCACTCGAGTGACGCCAGTGTAACACCGGCGCCACGACGGCAGCGAATCGTTCAAGCGCGACGAGAAGCAGACTAAAGATGGAGATCTGCGTCATAACAATGATGACGCAGGTGGTGACGAGACAGGCGTGAAAGTGACGTGGGAGACCGAGATTTCCGGCTATGACGCAGGGAATTCCCAGGGCACCGACGAGAAGGTCTGCAGACGACAGGGAGGCGATCAGGCAGTCGGTTGGAGTGCGTGCCGATCGGATTCGATAGAGTGTGACGAGAACGAGGGAATTGGCGAGGATGCTCGTCACGCCGATCACTGCCTCAGCCACCTGTTGCACGATGCCCAGAGCGTCCATAATGCAAGCTCCTTCTCGTCTCAGGCTCCTGCTTCTTTAGTGTGACTGATAAATTCTTGCGTAGTGGTTCATACCAGTAACTTAGTGTCGACCGCTGATCATCAGGTCTCAGTGAAATATTCGTTCTATTTTAGTGATTTCTGTTGCGCCTTTTCCTGATTGGTCCATGCCGGTGATTTTTATAGAGACAACTGCCGATTCTCGAGTCTCATGAGCTCTTTGTTATCTTTCAGTGTTTCATATAGCTCCTTTTTGCTGGTTAGTCTGAAGCTATTATAATGTCAGCTGCAAATTTTCAATTTTCATGAAGATTGCAGACGTGTACCACAACTCTTATATCGAACAAAGTCTCGAAAGATGTTTCGAAATTTCTTCTATACCTGCGTCGTCAACGAACTCTGCTACAACTAAGTACACTCACAGTAAGATCAGGCGGTGATTGAGAGAAGTGGCCATCAGCCATCGAGTGCCGAGGCTAGGAAAAACGAAATCGCTGCTATTTGACACGCATGGCTGCCTCTTAAAAGTTAAAGGAATGCACTTCTGTTTGAAGACTATGGTTTCATTAAATACACATAAAATAAGCTAAATTTAATCTGTTAATTCAAAATATGTAGAAGTTAGATATCGACGACTGATAAGCTGCATGCTCTATAATACGTTCACAATCATAGTTGAATGTGATGTATCTTAAACTGTTAAGAACTGCTCAATATATACACAAATCGTTCGTTGCGTAGTCACACAGGATGTGCAGCGCTACGTGTGACGCATGACGCTGAATTCACGGGCGCTATGTAAATGGTTGGATTAGCAACGACACAGGTCCTTACGAAATCAATAACCGTTGCGTGATCAGATCAGATCCGTCTAAAGGCGTTGCATCTTCCATACAAGCATTCATCACGTTCAGTACAAAAGAAGATTGCAAGCTAACAATAGGTTAGCGTAGCTCTAATTGGTAAGATGAGGTATCATAAGGCTCGTTAAGATCAGGTAAAGTAAGGTTAGGCTAGGTTAGTAAAGATAAGACAACATTAGGTAAGGTGAAGAAAGGTAAGTTAAGGTAGAGTGATATTATATCAGGCAAGATAAGATACGATGAGGTAAGGCGAGGTAATGTTATATGAAGTGAGATGAAGTGAACGTGAAGTACCTTACCTGGCATTACCCTTATGCAATGTAGGGTAAAGTAATGTAAAGTCCAAGATAAGTTTAGTTAAGGTAAGAAAAGGCAATTAAGGTATGGTGAGGTTAGCTCAAGCAATATAAGGTGGGATGGGTAAGGTGAGCTAAGATGGGATACGGTGAGGTAGGTAATGTAAGGTAAAGTAAGGCGAGGTAAGATTAAATAAGCTGAGGTTAGATGAATTGAGGTTAGGTAGGTTGATGGAATGTGAAGTAATGTAATATGAGGTAAAGTATGTTAATGTATAACAACGTTAGTTAAGGTTAGATAATAAAGATATAGGCCCTATGAAGGTAAGGTAAGGTAAGTCGTGGTAAGTCGAGGTAAATTAAAGTAAATTAAGGTAAGATAAAAGTAAAGTAAAGAAGATATCGACGAATTACTGCACGTCTCTTTAAAAAGTAGTCATCAAAGACAAGGTCATGGAGTTGAACTTGAAGGATCGCCAGCCATCAATCAGCACACAGCGGAAACGATCCAATTCTCCGCTTAAGCAGAGCCACCACCGGAAGCAGCAACTCTTCTTCTACTTTGGATGAATTGCTCTTTGATGTCTGTCTGTCGGCTTCCTTTCAGCTGAAATCATTTGTCGTCCTCATTATCTCTCCACTGATTAAAAGCTTTGTTCCTTAAACTGGCATCTCTCTAGATTTTCCAGTTCGCATTGTCCACGGGGCCATTGCTCTACGATTGAACGCATTCCAATTAATCAGTCATCATGATTAATGTCTCTCAACACCAGACTTCAAAGTGGCTAGAAACGCTCATAGACACGTAGTGTCTGGCAATGATATGAGACGTGCTCGAAACGCTATCAAAATGTATAGTCACCTTGTTGGAGGAATCTTATTGTTCCTCTGGCCTATTCTGTGGATGTCTATAAATATTATGCTATGATATTCGGTGTCTAACACTTTAGCGACGAGAGTGTTCTAAAAGCGACTGGGAAACCAATGTAGCTTGTCGTTAAAATTTGTTAATAAAAGGCTTTGAATCAATTCAACAAAATATTAGCAAATCACACTAAGCCAGAGAGTTGGTGTGTGGCTTGTTGTGGCAACCAGGTGAAATGCGTCGATGTCGGCGGTTAACGCAAGACAATGTATGCCAACATGTGTCTCTTGTCACAACAGTATTTACTGTCACCAGGCTCATCGACCTGTGTGATCTTCTATAGATAGACTGAGCAGTGCTGATGCTGTGGACCTCTCAACTGCAGCAATTGATCAATTGCACGCAGCTCTATATAGGCAGCGATGTACAACGTCAGAGGAAAACAATCCTTCTCTTACTTCTCAATGACAATTGAACATTGTAAGCAAATCTTTTATCAAGCCTTCTTCTTCTCGAGGCATGGCTTAAACACTCGATGCAGAATATGTGTATGTCTAAGTGCTGTTAATTAGTATTTAATTACTTTGATAGAAGAACTGTAGTAATACCTTTGACACCGAGCTTTTTGTTTAATCGACTGCAGGTTGCTTTTATCAGCTGCGTTTTTTCTCAAGTGATTTCAATTTTTATGGCAGCACTCCATATTCCTCAACGTCTCTCAAGATAGCAAGTCAGATAATGACAAGGTAAGGTAAGGTAGGGTAAGGTAAGGTAGGGTAAGGTAAGGTAGGGTAAGGTAAGGTAGGGTAAGGTAAGGTAAGGTAAGGTAAGGTTAGGTAAGGCAAGGTAAGGTAAGGAGAGATAAGACAAAGTAAGGTGAGGTGAGGTAACATACAGTAATGTAAAGTAAGGTAAGATAAGGTAAGAACAATGCTTTTTTATCACCTTTCATCATAACTAGTTCTCGATGCGTCACATTATTACATTAAGGTAGGCAAAGTCACAAAATGGCCAGATCGAAGTAAAGTTAAAGATTGATATACAGAAAGGTGATCAATAAAAGTTATATGTCGCTTGCATCGTTATCAATTGACTCCATAACTGCGTTTTGAAAATTAGGACCCTAGGATTCTTCTATCGCGCCGGTGTCAAATGCACAAGGCATCAACCGATGGCGTACCAAAGCCATGCAGGTCAATATCCAGAAGATCAGTCCTCTAAGACGGAGGCAGCCTATGGTGAGTAAGCAATTTTTAAGAGGTAAGTTTCAAGTTGAGAACGAAATGAAGCGACTGAGCAGAACGAAGAGATACATGGAAAGAGTTTGACAGCAGCCGAAACAATCAGTTCACCAAGAACTTAAGTATTAATACTTACTATACAGAACTCCAATTGTTTCAGCTATTTAGATTTATGGCTTCTACATGTATATCATAATACATAAACTATTAATCACTTCGGGTTAAACCGTATATATATATATATATATATATATATATATATATATATATATAGTCAAATTCGTAATCCGTTGAAGAAGCTTACCCTGAGATGCAGCCATGGATATGAAAGTTAACGACTTTACTCTCTTGACCTCGGCATGTGAGGGCGGGTGGCCAGTCCTCTCCCTCGCTGCCAGTTCTTCCAACCCACAATGTACTGCGAGTGTAATCATTGTATAGCTGAGTTCACTAGGGGCACAAGTGAAGCAACTTTCTGCCAAGGCAGGGCTTTGAACCCCCGACGTTTCGGTTGAAAGGTCAGCGTGCTAACCACCAGACTATCTTGCACACTGTTGAATAATTTCGGTAGCTGTAAAATTTGATTGCCAAAATATTAGTACAGCGGATATCGAACCACGTGAAGGATTACCTTTTGTTTTTCTGTTGGTTTTGCTGCACTGAATGAACCTGCATGGGTCTTCTTAATCTTCTTACTTTATCGTTTGCGTCTTGCTTTCATAAAGCTCTTAGCTCGAAATGTCTACTAAGTAGCTTTATCTTGCGGAAGAGACTTCTTGCATTACATTTGTCTTATTAGCTTTCTCTACGCTGCTTTCCAATCCACTTGTTATTGCGTCTTGTTTGTCGCACTGTCCTTCTGATTTCCCTGGTAAGACCGTTGCATCTTCTCCAATATGTATAGTCTTAGTCTGGAACCTGACTATAATTGTCATATCTTTCACGAGTTCTAGGTCTGATATCCCTCGAACTTCATGCTTCTTACATACCATCCAACCACGTTACTGACCGCTCTTTGTATTCTGCCTATATTCTTACTTATCGAACTGCAGCATTGTATTGGCTTCTAATTGTCGCCTTAGCCCAAGTTTGGTACATGTAATTCTACAGAAACGAGCTGTTCGTACAACATGGAGACTGCTGGACGGCTGCCAAGCAGGCCTTCTAAGACTTAGGCATTGTATAACAATTTTGAAATTGCCCTCCTTATACAGTTTCAAAGTGCACAGTGAAGCCGGGAAAGCATTAGGAATCGTAACTGGGACTAGTAAATATTCACAGACAATCTCAGTATACAGGAGAGTTGCGAACACGAGGAGATGGAGTTCAAGATGGAGGGACCAGCAGCTGTGAATCAATGCCAACCAAACACAAGACGTGTACCAAGATCAAAATACTTTCCAACATATGCTGATCGAAGAGAGAATCGGCTTTTAACAGAACTATGGGATGAACTACAGAAGTTGGTCTCTGCATAATACTGGAAATTAGCTTGTTCATGTGCCACTGTAAGACTAATTTGCTGCCATCAACGTTTCTTAGATATTTAATTAAGCTTCATAAATGCACGACCATTGTAACGGAACCTGGTTCAATTGTCGTCAAAAATTTACTCATACAAATATATTAGGAGTTTCTACTCTTCTGTCTGTACCATCTGTTTGGAACCTCCACCCCTACCTCATCATCTTTCCCGCTCTGCACCAGTGCTTTTAATTGAAGTTGACAACTGATCAGTATAAGTTATTATTGTTGAATTAGAAACTGGCATAGAACTTGTTTAAAGCTATCTGTATGTAATTCCATGTTAGACAAAATGAAAAGCATCGTCACAACAGAGACGAGCTGAGCTGGCTACGCAAAGTTGCATGAATTTCACTACATTCCTAAACTGGACTATTCATGTATACTTCAAAAATGAGAAATGATGTAGTACAACAATCGTTGGATATGCAGGTAACTGTTAGATGAAATTCCGATGGTTTTGTTCGTAATCGTAATCGTAATCTCAAATTTTCTAAAGCGCCATTGTAAAGCTGAGCGCAAAGCACCAGCTTAGTCCCGAGCGCTGCGACGTATCCGAAGGGTTGTCCAGAGATCGATGGCCATTGGTGGTACGAGTCCGATTGCCAGAGAGACCAGGGAGAGGCAGAGCAGCTTTTACGGCGGGTTTCGTTGAGGACGAGAAGGCTTGGAAGGCAGAGGATCAGATGGATCAGGTAGGAATTCTTGAAGAGATGAGTCTTGAATTTGGAGTGGAAAGCCTGTGGGGTGATGAGTAGAGGAGCCCGAGGTAGATGATGGTGAGTGAGTGGCGGTATTGGTGGAGGAACTGAGAAAATGCGGAATTCAAGGGAGTTCGTTACAGAGTTGAGTTGCAGTGTGGGATATGGATCGGTTGGGGAACTTGAGTAGTGACTGGGGGACGGGAGAGAATGAGATGGGAGGATGAACGGGTAGACTGGGGTGGCTGGATGGTGAAGAGTTCGTGAAGGTACTTTGTTGTGTGGAATAGAAAGCTACATCTAACAGGTCTGAATTCCATACAACGCGCTACATGCAAGATGCGTAGGAAAGAAAAGCGAGCGAGAGAAGACCAAAGATACGCTAGTTAGACAGTTTAAACCAGGACATAACAAGATTTAGGCTGAAAACGAGAACACAGCACTAAATTTGTGGGAGATTTTTCGCACCCACGCCGCGAAACGGTTGACATCAGGAACCTATAGTAACGTCGACGGTTAAGCCTTAATCAATGCTAGGACCTCATTTTCAGGGCTTCTCATGTGCGCTTTATTTACACAAGACATTTTTAAATAACGTGAGTTTATGTGGTTAAGCTACAGGCACACGTGTCATCTCTTCACCCAGATCGATCGCGTCACTTAGTCTTAGCGCGAAACTCTATATCTCTTCATTGTTGACACTTGTTTGGTAATAGGAGAAATGTTTACTTATGTTCTCTCGCCATATCTGGCGGTAAAGTAAGTAAGTAAGTAAGTAAGTATATCCTTTATTAATCCAATTGCTAACCGCATTTTGGTTTACACGTGTATATCACGTCCAGGTTAAAGTACAAGTTAAAGTACATTAAGTTAGACATCTTACGGCCAGGCCCAAGCAGAGAGTTAACCCGAGCCATTTCCAAACGTAGGTCGCGAATGGAGAGGTGACCACATGGACAATTCCTACCTTAATGGTTGCCACAAGGAATCCTCTTACTCAAACGACTAGCACCCGTCAACTTCTTTGATTCAAAATATAGCAGTTAAACAGCTAGGCCTACACTAATTTGGTGCATGATGCATTGGCCTAAAAGTCGTAGTTTTACACTTAGCATCAATAGTAAATGGACTTAACAACTGTAGGTTACTTTCAGAAACTACTGTGCAATTAGCAATAACTAATATCCTCTGTATTAGTGCCATTGTAGAAGTTGTAGTACAATTAGCCATACAGCATATGCCTAATCATAATCGCAATCTCCGGAATTGTTCAGTGTCCAAAATAGCTAAGTCGCTGGTGCCATATTATTCAAAGACGTTTAGAGACCTGTGAAACAATGCTGTTATTTGCTAAATGCCTGTCTCACCGTATTTGTTGTTGGCTTAACAACAAATACGGTGAGACAGGCATTTAAAAATAACAGCATTGTTTCATAGTGAAAAAGATTTGTTATAGAAACTTTTAAATGAGAATTTTCAAGACAGGCGTTATCTTATTTTTGTTTGTAGGCTATACTTAGCAGTCACAAGACGCATGGCAAGCATGCTTCACGAGGTTCTAACGTCAATTCTAGGTATGTGATCGGTCAAAGGATCGGTTTCGCATCAAAGTTCAAGGGCGACAGGAGTTGGGAGTGTCACTCCTGAGATCCATTTCTGTCATTCCTAGTTTCTTCAGTTCGGCCACCGCTTGACCGAATGATCGGATGACGTAATCGTCCACTTCCGTCAGAAGACTTGGACGATTCAGGTCCCGGATGAAGTCCGCTTCGGCCTCGGCGGAAGAGAGATCGAACTGGACCAAAAGGTATTTCATGATCTCCAGAAAGTCTAGAATACGGTAAAGACAGCATTTGCAAAACCACAGAATGTATTCCGAAGTGGCCAAAATAAACCATACATGAAGTAATAACGCTTTTGGAAGGTTCCTAAAATGCGCTATTTAAGAGCCCAGATACATACATACATATATACATACATACATACACACACATACATACACACATACATACATGCCCACACACACACACACACACACACACACACACATACTTGCATACTTACATACATACATAATAGTGGAATAATGCAATCATGTAATAAAGTAATATAATCCTAATAATAAAAATGACAATAGGCCTAATCATGCAGCAATAATTACAATAATAATGCATTGTTATAATGCATCTCTGGGAGGTCTGACGAAGCGTTCCAGAAAGGCGTCGATCGGTTGGGGCATAAGGGCATGCCCCTCCGAAGTTCATGTCACTAACCGTTTGACCTAAACCGAACCTAATCTTGCAGCACAAAGAAGTTCAAGGGCATTTTTATATAAAAGTTTAATATATTATGAACTCTCCTAAACATTTCGGGAGTTTGTGTGTGCGAGAATATTGGTACATGCTGGATAGGGCATTTTTTTTATTGAAAACATGATATTCCACAAATCCCGTAAATAAAAAAGAATTGAAATTCACAGATTAGAGGAAATGGGATAACTTGTATTATAAGCTTCAAAAGCGTCTTTAAAAATACACATATCGGTTTTTAATTGAGAAAATTAACAGGTAGGCCTACGACCGCGCTAATATTTGCCCCGTCTAAGATATTTTCCGAGTGTCTTCACTCGTAACATAATCATGAAACACGACACTCTGTTAAATCTTCGAATCTACAGAGTGAAAATTCGCCTAACAAAACGACGCATTTGCCTAATAAGAGCCTCTATGAATAGTTTCTCTATGAGCGGCGCCATATAAATTAGCCATTAGGCTACAGTTACACTAACCTTGATCGAGAGCTTTGTCCACAAGATGACTTGCTCTGGTTGTCTGATTACTAATCTAAAAAATTAAATTAGTTCGTATTTGGAGATCGAAGACGAAGTTATACCAGAGGTATCCACGAAGTCATACATTTCAGTGATATGTTAGTGTTAAGCATTGCGGAATCTATGCATGCATGAATGTAAGTGTGTGCATAAATCTCAACTCAGCCGACATATCTCCGCTCCTCGCTCACGTTTCCACTCGATCAAAGACTATTCGTACCAGAACAGTGTTGGACTCTCGACGTTCTCTGTGGCTCGTTCAAGGCTTTGCAATTCATTGCCCTAGTCTGTGGGTTCTAAATTTCTCGAATTTAAATCAGAATTTAAGTTAAATCTGATCTGTTTCAGCTTCCTTGACTTCTGGTTTCCATAACTTGTTGGGTTTCGACCTGATTTCTATAATCGTTCACTGGAAGTGGTGCTTTACTCATAATGATAGCGACTTACTAGATATTACTAAATTAGAATTAGATGTAGGCCTATTGGAGCATTGATATATGTAGCGCTCTTTACGAAATCACATTCGAATAATATAGCATAAACATTTAAGATGAAACGGTTAGCTCACAATCGAGAAGACGACGAAAGTGAGGTCTCGAAGGCATTCTAGTTTTGACAGAGCTGATTCGGCTTCAACCATTCGCCGGAAGTGGTCCTTGATCAGATCCATCTGCGTCTCCAACGCACAGATGAGATCCAACTGAAATAATCGCACATAAGCAACCGTTATTGAGATTTTCTTTCTAATAATATTACTACTGCAACGGTAGCTATGGGGATGTTGTTGCTCGTTGTTCCAGCTGGAACCAACTACATGGGACGGACTGGAACTAACCTTGGGTTGGAGTTCGGCTGGTGATCGATGCGATGCCTTTTTCAGTCCCAATCGTAACAGCTTCTCGTCTTCATTTCTTCAGAAACCAAGATAAATACACTTAACAGTGCTCAGATAAAGTAGGACTATGTATATAATAATAATATTATTTCATGTGAGACATGAAACTGGAAAAGCCTTCTGTTCCATGCCAGATGTAATGTGATTTTCATGTAATGTAATGGAACGGTGTAGGGTAAACTGTAATTTTAATTGAGCATCAATAGAGCGCCACCTCAAGAGTAATCTAATAGGAGGCTCAGTCTTTTGATGTCACGTCAAAGAACAACGCATTCCCACAGAATGTAATCGGTTTAAAGTCCCTGCGATAGTAATTTATCATCAAACTGTTAGTTGTTCGTCTTTCAAGCAGATCTGTCAGCCATGAACCTAAGCTAAGTTTTTGAAGGCTTAATGTAATCGACGATCGTGCGTTTAAGGTCTATGTGAATCATTACCTTACTTTACCTCGCCCTGTCTAGCCTTACCATATCTTAGCTTATCTAGTCTTACTTTACAGTACCCTGCCTTTGATTGCCTATCCTTGCGGATCATGACTGACTCACACCATTGCCTTCTAGATACTCAGTATCTAGAAGGCAATGCCCACACCCAAAGCATTCGCACAGATATAAGCCTATCTATTCTATTCTAACATAGTATAATATGATCTGAACGTCAATTAGGTTATCTGGCCTTACCTTGCTTTACCTTGCCTTGAGTCGCCTATCCTTACAAGCAACTTTTCCATAACCTAGCCATGCTATGCATTAACTTACAATTAGCTTATCTCACAATTCCTTGTCTTACCTGTATCGTGCCATACCTTAACTGACTTTACTTCTGTACTGGCAGGAAAAGGTCTGACCTCGAGTGTTGTTCCTGGATCAGGTGAAAGATGTGATTCTTGAGAGGTCGAATGACGCTGTTCTGTAAAGACACTTCGACCGTCGCCTCAGCAGACGACGATGACGAGGACTGATCGATCAAAACATTCACACATATATAATTATATCTCATTTACTCTAATCTAATATATTCTTATCTAATCTAATGCCTTCTACAGCGCCGTAATCATGATACACAAAGCATCAATCGATGTCGCTTCAAGTGAAACCGAAGCCATAAACATAAACCAGAGGGGAAGCCAGGTCCAAATCTAGTAGGTTAAGGAAACCAAAAGTCAGACCACGATGGAGTTAGTCAGTTAAAACTCAAGTGAGAATAAGTTTAGACCTCTGTGTAAGAGAACATGTGGATCGCGATTCGCTTCCCAAAGGTGGTTTATTTAAGACAGCGTTTCCCAAAACTTTTTTGGCCAGGGAACCCTTCTCGTCTTTTCATATTATGGCGGAATCCCAACCTGAACCAAACGTAGGCCTACTGCGGCATACGTAGCGCCTGAGAAGCATACTATAATAGCCCCAACCAAACACATACAAATATACGGAGTTTATAAAAGCAATTTATTTTCTCTTGTATCAAGGGTTAAAGTGTACAGTTTTTAAGACCAGGACTTATGGAGCACAATTTGACCAAGTTCACTTCCGGGTCGTGAATAGAATCTGCAATTTTTGAACGAATTTTTTGGTTGAGAACACAATTCTTTTCAAGTAAAAACTCATGTATGAGGTTGGAAAACAGTCCACATTACTAGTTTAAACATGAGCCCATAACCCTTAAATTTCCTTCCTTGAGCCAACGTCCTAGGTCATATTTTTTTACCAGCAAATAAAAAAAATTGCTAATACTATTGTAGGCCTACGATTATCAGACTCAGCTGTACTTTTTTAAAACTTTTGCGTCAATCATTTTCGGATTCGCTCCGTCGAGGAACGATAACAAAGATGGCTACGTCCCTATTCAGACTTACAGATCTGACCTACATAGGTCTTGCAGTTACCTCTATAATCTATAATTCTATATAATTACTGGATAGTTAAAGGGCATTGAAAGTCCGGATTAATTATCATTCAATGGGGCAACATACAAAAGAGACGACGGTAGTTTTAAACTTTAATAAAACTTTTTGTGTATTTATTAAACTGCTTGGAATGTTTTATTCCAATTAAATTTCTCGATGAAAATTCTAAATTACAACTTTTCTCGGAACCCTTGTGTTCACCCCGCGGAACCCTTGTGTTCACCCCGCGGAACCCTTATTCACTTGAAACTTAAGGCGTGTGCACATGCAGAGGAGTGATGCATTTACCTCATCAAGAATGACTGCCAGAAACTGACTAATCTCGCTATCGCAGTTGGCGCCTGTCAAGTAGTTGCTGACGCCAGACAGAAATTGCCTCACCTGTGCAAAAATATAAATACACATGTCAAATGTTCCGAATTAACGAATTAATTCAATAATTAATATTAGTCTCTCAAGCGCAGGATGTCTGCGTGCTAATTAGGTAAAATATCACTGTTGTGGAAATCCGCTCTTGTTATTCGCTAGCTATGGGGCATTTGCCAAAAACTATCCCTGTTCGCCCTCACATGCGTGCATGTTGCCATACTGATTTATCAAATTAATGAAGTAATTAATTACTAATTTGATATTACTAAATGACGAACTAATGAATTAAGAAATTAAGGAAATAAACAAATTAAGGAATGATTCAACTGAAAGACTTTCTGTACCGGTATTTTCACAATAACTTTAACGCTATTTCTTGTGTAATATTTTTATATCCGCAATGAAGGATGAAAATCGAAATAATAAAGAGGAATTATTCTTACGTTTCTGCAGACGTGTCTTGGATTTCGATTCGTTGCTTGTTTAGTAGATGAGATAAAAGTCTGAATCAGAGATCCGAAAAACGTTTCTTTTCTCTCTGACAAACTGACAAAAAAACCGTGTGTCCTTTATCTACAATTGTCTTACTTTTTGATGGTATGTTAATGCTGATGATTATGAAGAACGAGTACGATAACGAGTACAAGAACAAGAACGAGTACATGAACAAGAATAAACACAAGAACAATAACCATAACCATAACCATAACCATAACCATAAATTTTATTACCTCATATAAAATAAAATGCAGTAACATAAATGATATCATTCAGTGTAAAATGATAACAGAAAACAGATGAACTAATTAATCTCCAGTGGAAGTAAAGGGAGAGAAACCCTTAAGGGACCTTGGTCCCGCTATCAGGGTTACCCTTGTACATGAAAAAAATAGTGGCAACTGGCATAACATTGTAATATTAGACATTTTGGACTTAACTAGTTAACTAAACATCGAAGTAATATCACATCAGATGTCAGCATCAAAACCTAGTGCGCATTCATGGCAGTAATTTGTTAGTAAACTGTAGATGGGGAGGGCTGAGGAACTGCTACTAGGTACTCGCGGAGCTTTCTCTTAAAAATTAAAATATTAGGTAGATTTCTTATGGTGACAGGAATATTATTCCAAGTCCTCGGGCCAGCACTTTTTATTGAGAACTTTCGGGTGTTAGTTCTAGCAGGTGCGGTTCTATAATTGGCGGATGTCCTGACACAGTAGGGATTTATTTTGGATGTCAAAGTGAAGAAGTCATTGAATGCTGCAGGGAGAAGATTGTGCATATACTTAAACATGAATTCAGAGGTCTGTTGGATTCTAATCTGTTCAATTGGCAAAATTTTTAGACTTTGTAATGCAGCCTGGGAGGAAATGGGACCGGATTTTCTTGTTATAATTCTAGCAGCCCTCTTTTGCAATGAAGTTAATCTAAGCAAGTGAGTTGAGTAATTTGAGGCCCAGACTATGTTGCAATATGAGAGATAAGGGTGAATTAAAGAGTAATATAGGTTCAGTTTAATATGGGTTGGTAATAAGTAGGCAATACGGGCTAATACACCCACACTTTTCGCAATTCTTTTAGAGATATTCTCAATATGTACTTTCCATGTAAGGAATTGGTCCACAAATACTCCCAGAAATTTGACCGAGGTTGCTTGTGGTATAGGGTTGTTGTCCATAATGAGTGCTTCCCTAGTTTCTGGAATATGTTTACGATGCGAGCAAAATAGAATGTAGTTTGTCTTTTTTATATTCAATGACAATTTGTTGACTCTGAACCAGTCAATGACTTTTGTTAGCTCTTCGTTCATTAATTGAAAGAGTTGTTGGTATGATTTGTGAGAAGCAAAAATGTTCGTATCATCGGCGAAAAGCACAAAACGCAGGATTGGTGAAGCATTTGGGAGGTCATTAATAAAAATTAAGAAAAGGAGGGGTCCAAGAATTGATCCTTGTGGTACACCAAATTTATTTAATTTTAATTTTGATAGGGAGCCATTGCATAGGACCTGTTGTTTCCTATCATCGAGGTAGCTTTAGAACCAATCCTGTGCAATACCACGTATTCCAATATTTTGAAGTTTATTAAGGAGTATTTCATGATTGACCGTGTCGAATGCTTTTGCAATATCGATGAAAACACCTAGTGCATATTCGCCACGGTCAATAACAGATGAGATGTTATCCTGGATACTCAAAAGTGACATAGCAGTTGAATGACCGGGCTGAAAACCATGTTGAGAAATATGTAAGATGTTTTTTTTATTAACATAGTCAAATAGACGAATAAACATGACTTTTTCAAGGAATTTGGAGAAAAATGGTAGAATAGAGATTGGTCTGTAGTTGGTCAGTTCTTCTTCTGGGCCTTGTTTGTGGATTGGTGTGACTTTAGCTATTTTCAGGCTTGAGGGAACTATTCCTGTGGACAGAGAGCAGTTAATGATGGCTGATAAGGGAGCAGCAATGTGTTTGAATACAGGAAAAACAACAGATGGGTCGATCTCATCGAAGCCTGTGCTGTGAGAGACTTTTATAGTATGACTAAGTGAGATTAGTTCATCCGGGGAGGTGGGGTATATAGCAAAAGAGGTTGGCAATTGTGGACTGAGATAAGTATAGATAGTGTTATTGGACACAGGTATTTTCTCAATGAGATCCTGAGCAATATTGGTAAAATAGTTGTTAAATTTCTCAGATATAACATCAGCATTTGTTATGTCATTACCATTTAAGCATAAGTGACTGATAATTTTTTTCTTATCCTTAGAGTTAACTAAAGTTCTTATGATCTGCCATGTTTTTTTAAGATCGTGACTGTGTTTAAGAAATTCTGATTCATAATAATTTCTTTCAGCTTTGGTGCAGACCGTTTTAAATTTGTTTCGATAAGTAGTGAATTTACATTTATTTTCAGGAGTTGGATTTTTGATATATTTCATATACAATTTTGATTTTTTTTTACATGATTTGAGTAAGCCGAGTGTCATCCAAGGGTTTTTGATCTTATTATGTGCTTTTGTTTGCTTATGTTTTAGGGGAAAAGCAGTGTTATAAGCTTCCTGGAATAATGAAAGGAAGAGGTCATAAGAAGCGTCAGGGTCAAGAACAAGAACAAGCACAAGAACAAGAATGAGAAGAAGAAGAAGAAGAAGAAGAAGAAGAAGAAGAAGAAGAAGAAGACGAAGAAGAACAAGAACAAGAACAAGAACAAGAACAAGAAGAAGAAGAAGAAGAAGAAGAAGAAGAAGAAGAAGAAGAAGAAGAAGCAGAAGAAGAAGAAGAAGAAGAAGAAGAAGAAGAAGAAGAAGAAGAAGAAGAGAAAGAAGAAGAAGAAGAAAGTGACGATGTAGTTGATAAAAAGAGTAATGATGATGATGACGTTGACATGATGAAAGCAACGATTGCAGTAATATTTTCATGGCAGACGGGATATAATTTTCTCTGATAAAACATAATAGTACTAACAACGTTAATTATGACATTAACAATAAAACCACAACAGCAGAAGAAGCAACCTCAAGTACAATAATAATTGTAACGTTAATGAAATTATTACTTAATTAAGATTAATCTATACCTATTCAGGTAGCTGACAAGGATTCGGTTTACTTTAGGCGGTCGAAATGTTTGAAGAACACCTGTAACAAACATTTTCGTTAATATAATATTCAGTAATAAGGAAGAAGAAGATGATGATGATAATGTCCATGTGACGAAGGTGAAGATGAAGATAGTGATGGATGATTACGATGATGATGACGACGACGACGATGATACAGACGAAGAAGAAGCAGAAGAAGAGGCAGATGAAGTTGTCTATGATGACGAAGGTAATGATGATGACGGTGGATGTTTTCTAGGCAACAAAGGAGTTAACGAACGAGTGATTAAGTCTTACTGGCAAGAGATGACCACTCCTGAATCTCTGGATCAGTCCATTTCGTCGTTGTTCGAGACTCAGCTATGTTCGATTCTTGATGATCCCGGATCCTAAGTGAAGGTAGGTCTCTTCCGGTCGGGGACAGATCTGGATTCCGCGAAATGTACCGAAAAGAACCACGACCAAAGAACTCTTCCTCTTGAATCGGGCTCTGAAACGCATCTTTTATATGGAGGTTCTTCGAAGCGAGGTTCTCCCATAGAGGTACTGGGGAAAGGTTTCGCTGTGCGACCATCGGAAAAGATACGCGGTTGATTTCGGAAATAGGTGATTGGCTAATGCTTGGAGGGATAGAAGCGAGGCATGAAGTGCGACGCTGGGTCGACGGTCTCATGTGGCATGGATGGCGGAAGTCGAGTGTCGGCGCGGGGTCGTCGAGTGAGAAAGCTGAATCGTCAAGGAGGACGTCGCTAGATTTCAGGCGAGGGAGTGGCGCGGTTCGGGCAGGGAGGTGGCAGGGCAGCGAGAGCTGTCTTGGGTAGGGTCGCATTTTCCCGCTAGAAGTCAAGTTAGACGGTGGTTTCTGATTTTGGAATGTGGGTGTAAGGTAATCCAGAGTTTGTAGGCTCTTCGTTTCCTGGGCGTTGAGGATGACACGTTTCGGTGTCTTGGTTTTTCTTTTGCTCTGACTCTCAGATACATCTGTGCTTTTACCTCTTGTTCTCTTCAGACAGTGTAATTCAGGGATATCACGCATTGTATCCGTATCCTCGAGTCCTACTGACCCGTGATCAGAAGTCTTCGCGATGGTCGTACAGTTCTCTATATCCAAAGTCTCGAGTCCTCGTGTCGTAATTTGCTTTGTGTCCTGGATTCTTGAGGGTTCGTCCAATCTTGATCTGAGTGCTTTCATATCCTCGTTTTTAGACGTGTCATGTCTTTCTCCTCTTGATAACTTCATTTGCTGGATTTCAAACATGTCATGTTCTTGTGATCCGAACGAATTTTTGTCGTACATTGCGAGATCAACGTCCAGAAAATCCCGAACACGATCCTGACTCGAATACAGAACTTCCTGAAACACAGCCACAGACTCATTGATTGAAGGCCTTTGATTGAACTGATCATCACTGTTGGATGGCGTCTGGCAATACTGACCACTGTCATCGATTAAAGGCCTTTGACGCTGTTGACTGTCTTCGCTAGCAGGTCTTTGATGGCGTTGAACTGTTTTCTCTGTCGCTTGTTCGACGCTCTTACTCATCTGATCCAGACATCTAACGTGCAAGTCAGCCCCTGCCTCAGCCGTTAGATGGCTAAGTCCTTGCGTACGACCGAGCAGTCTGTCGACAGAGAAGTCGTCCCATGGAGGAAGGTAGTCAGTGTAGGTGCTACTCGTTGGGGTTCGCTGCGGCGAGGAGTTTCCACTACACCCGACGTTGTCGTAGAGAGACGATGGATTCGTATCCTCTGAAGACCGACCTCTGATTGGACGAATCAACAGATGCGGGGCGATGTGACCTATGACCTCACTCACGGTCAAAGGTCGCAGTTCGGTCGCTGGTGAAAACTCAGAAGATAAGGTAAAAGGTGTTTCACCACACTGCTTCTCGACAGTGCCGAAGATGTCATGGAGGTCCTTGCTTACACGTGACGTCGAACTGTGCCTACATTCCTGCACTGGCTTCCAGGTATCATGTGTCTGCTTTGCGTTAGGCCTTCCCATAGTTGGCCAACGGAAATCGTTGGAGGTTGTCATCCTTGAGCACTCAGAAAGACTTCGATGAACAGTCCTCTGGGATTTATTAGAGTCGTCATCACCATCAGCCGATTGGATACCGTCGAAAGAATGCTCACCAATCATCGCAGTTTCAATGAATTTCTCCTTCGCTTCCGGTCTGATCGACTGCGGGAAATGGGTAGCGGAACCGGAAATGCAACATCGACGTGATGGCTCTGAATACTTTCGTGATGGTTGAGGCACATTGTCAAAAGGTTTGCGAGAATCCAAAGTCTGCTGTTTTCTGTGAATAGATTCGTCTTCAGTGAGACTCTGGCTAAGAACATAGTTGGCGTTCTGGTCTTCGATGACACAAGTTTTCGTCAGACTTAACCTTCTGTGTGACTTCAGGAACGGCTGCATCGTTTTAGGGTCAGAGGGAGAATTTAGAACTCCTCTGTAACCGAGTTCACACATTTCCACAACTAAACTTTGAGGTGATTCCAACAATTTTGTTGAGTGAGATGGAGAAGTTGAAACTTTCACTGAGCCCTCATCACTCTTGTTTCTCTTCAATTTATTTTGCGATTCCAAAAGGCGTTTGCTCGTCGTATAGTTAGACGGAAAACTGCAAACTTTGCTGTAATCCAAATCATCATTTTTTCCCTTCAACTTTGTTGGAAATTCAAAAATCTGTCGACTGCCTAAGGACTCCAATCTCGACTGATATTCGGTCTTTTCTTGTTTTTCCGTTGAAAACACTCTTGACTGATGCTTCTTTTCCCCAGCCGAGTCAACCGTTTCTTTCTTCTCAAAGCCTGGACAGACGTTTCTAGATTGTACTCGAGTATTTTGCACTTTGTGATTGCGGCGATGGATAGGGCGAGGACTCGACCATACGTCCTCATAGTCACTCGTCTTGTCAGGTAAGCGACTACTATAATACGCTACTGGACTGATGTAGAGGGAGCCGCCATTTTGAAGACCATATTGATTTTTGTCAAAGTAAGATTCTGTTGACAGAGTTCGCCATTGCGACCTATTGTCATCGGGGCATTTGGCCACTTCCGGTTGTTTGCACGACGTCCGGTAGATGGCATTGTTCTTCGTCGCCGGGGTCACGTGGGACGCCGGGAGTCGTGACCCCAGTCGCTTTGCTTCCTTTTCCACTTCTTTTAGAGAATCGTATCTCGAATGGTGAGGCGTCGAGGATTTGACGGAGTCAGTAACCAGACAGTTCTGAAGATATGAATCAAAATGTATCCAAATGCAGATGCAGCAAAATTTCATGGTATGGAACACGAAAAAAAGAGAAAATATATAATGATACCATACTCTTACATGGTTGTTGGCAAAATGAATTGAAAACAAGCTATATGAAAAACACAAGGATATTAATGCGACATAGCGTTCCAGTACAGAATAGTATGTACGTTCGTACGTATGCATGTATGTATGTATGCATTTATGTATGCCTATGTGTATGGATGTATGTCTGTCTGCATGTACGTATGTAGTCATGTGTATATGGGGTATTTTTGTATGTGTGCACGGATGTATGTATGTATGTCTGTCTGTATATATCATACATGTATGATATATGCATACATGTAGGTGTGCCTGTCTGTCTGACTGTATGTATGTGTGAATCAAGACCCTTGATATAGCGGCTTTTGGGTATTTCATAAAACAGCGATGCTTTACATGGCACACGTACATGTGGCTAATTTGGTTGCGCTGATGATGTTGCTTATTATTATTAATGAATAACTTCTAAAGTCTAAACCCCGGTATTCTACTGCACAAGATCAACCGATGGAGCGTCAACATCCAGCCGTAATGAGGTCAATATCGAGAAGATAAGTCCACTAAGACAAAGAGGCAGTCTAAGTGGATTAATATTTGTAAAGGTAGAAGTCCTACATAAGTTGAGAAGGAAATGACTTAAGCGGCTAATCAGAACGAAGAGATACAGGAAGAGGCAACCTTAAAAGCACATTCGCCAAGAACAGTTTTAGTCCTGTGTATGACTAGAGAAAGAAATTAAGATGAGCCTCAGAGAAAGACAGCCAGGTGATCTGGGTGTTGTTCATAGCGTTGGCAAGAGAAATGACAAAGAGGGACTCCTGAAAGGCGCGATAGAAACGGTGAATACGAGGATAACAATGGTGTGAATAACAGCATTGATTAATTAGATGCTGATAATTGGTGGGTCATGGTAGCCGATTGGTTGAGCGCTCGCCTTGTGACGCGGAGAGTACGGGTTCGAGCCTCACCTGAGGCAGTCGCCTTGTAGAGATCTTGAGTAGGTTTTCATTGACAATTGCTTAGCGTCATCGATTGATGCTTGATCATTAGATAATGGTGCTTAATAAATACCTTAAAAATATTTTTTTTTAAATATGCCTACACGTGAGGTGGTCGTCTCGTTAGCTGCAGACAAAGATGAGGATAAGTTGAATCGACTGCAGTTGGTCGTACCCTCTGTTCGCCAGTCGAAGACGGCAGACGGGGACCTCGATGCACCGCTAAAGACCTCATCTCCTGTAGCCGTCCAGTCCTGCACCAGGTCAGAGCAGGTCGCCTTCACGCCACTGCCATTCAAGCGAGTAAGTAAGTGTTGGTCGGCTGAAACTCTTACATTGTAACTGTAATTGTAATATACTGCTTTCTGTTCATCGCTGTACACATTTCTGTACAAAACGCGACTTAACAAGAAGGAAGAAAAGGAAGAACGGAAGAAGCAATGAAGAAAGAAAGAACAAGTGAAGGAAAGAAAAAGCAAGGAAGAAAGGAAGAACTAGCGAAAAAAGAAAGACATAGATAGAAAGAGACATAGACGGAGAGACAAACATAGAAGCAGACAGAGACACATGCACACCTACACATAGGCCCCTAGCATAAGATCTTTTAAGATGGGATAGAATTACCTGGAATTATCCTATTCCAGGTAATTCTAGACTGACGGACATATGGTTTAGGACATTATAAGAAAATCATGCATACCTACATACGTAAGAGATGACACCATGTTCAGATACTCTGAACATACATGCAATCTGTTAACTGTGTCGACAGGAATCCGTTGGTTCCACGTGTGTGTGTGGGCCCACCACTGGTGACTCTTCTAGCTCACTATGCCTTGTTTTGCTGATATAATATTTTCGTTCGTAAAGACATTTAACTTCATATAGGCAAGCGCAGAGAGCACCTCTATATAAATTTTTCAGTCAGAATTACAATATAAATACATGCATGCATACACACATACATACATACATGCATGCTTACGTACATACATACAGACAGACAGACAGACAGACAGACAGACAGACAGACAGATAGACAGACTCGCTCTGAACAAAGTGATCACGAGAGTAAACTTGAGCGTGCATTGAATAAACAGACGAGGAAGGGGTAAACTTATTTCGATGGGGTTCAACATCGTTGTCGTTAGTTTTCTCACCCACCCGCCTACCCCACCCCACCCACTCCAGTGCATCCCACTTCACTCCTATGTCCACTCACATAAACCACTTTCTCTTTTCAGACAACCAACTGACCAGCGGCTTCTCGCCTTCTCACACATGGACTTCTATAACACTGTAGATGGACTTAATTCTCAACACGCCCTGAGCAAACAACCCTCAACGCACAGACATACAATAATGGGGTGGGCCACAATCGAGTGGTCAGTGTGCTTAACTGCCGTCTACAGACCGGAGATTCGAATCCACGCCAGGACATGAGGGTATTTCAATATTTATTTTCTACTAGCGTCCTCTGGCGAACAGGGATATCAAATGAGTACATCGACCGTGGACATTGGTCCTCGATCAATACGCTGAGGCTACGAAAATGAAGTCGGTATACTTCATTCCGCTGCTCAACACGTTCATCTTTTTCATTGCACGGCGCCACCCATCATAATGAGCATTGCGTCCAATCCAGTTATGCAGATTTGAAGGTTTTTGTCCACTAAGCGTTGAAAGGGAATCAGTGGAGTCTATGCACTCCGCTTGCGATCGGAGACGGAGTGAGTCAGCAGAGGTCGCTGAACAGCGGCACATTGTATGCGACACTTGACCCGTTGATTTGCCCGGACCTGTCCACTCCACCCTCATCTCGTCCAGACGTCAATTGTCTCATCAACCCTCTCCTCAAGTACATAACTTCTCCGCCCGATTGTCTGTCGATAGGACGAGAGGTGACCGAGCGACAAAGGTGTCGGCCGATCCAGGTTCGAATCCCAAACCCGTCATGTGAAATCGATATAAATAGCTTTCGAACAATCCAGGGTTTGAATCGTTAAATTTGAACTGGGAGGGAGGCTTGAAATTTTCTTACATGTCCGGATGCCCGACCACATTTCCTACGTACCTAAAACCGATATACATGCTAAATTGTGGTGTGTGTGTGTGTGTGTGTCACAGTGTGTGTGTATGTATGTATGTGTGTGTATGTGTGTGTGTGGGTGGGTGGGTGGGTGTACGCGTACTCGATCCTTAAGTGTGTCAAAAAATCGAACAGTGAAGAATACCTATTGGAAAACTCTTGAGTTTTATTTTCATTAGATTTATAGTTCTAGCAAAAATTTATGCCTTAACAGACATGTAAGTGGCATGAGTTAAAACAAATACGCAGGTGGTATGAAGGAAAACTGAGAGAAAAACAAAGCAATGGTTTAATTAATTAAGCAAGTAATTTCGAACTATGACTTTTAAATTAAGCTGTCCTTGACAAGCCTGTAGCTTTGTGCAGTGCTCCATGTTTGCCCGACTTCAACTAATAATAACATACTGGTTAGACTATCGTTTCACCAGAAGATTCTGAGGCATACAGATGTTGAAAATATTTGGATGCATGCGTAAACGAAAATATATTGGACCACTGAAAGCTTTGCTAGCGGTTTAACTCATCCTCCAAGGTAATATTGGAGCGGTGAGAAATGAATTGGGGGTTGAACCCTCACAATTCAATCCCTGGCGTTATCGGCCATAATTTTCAATATGAGTGACTCCTATACTCCAACACACAGTCTATTGAATTAAACGGCCATGCCACAACGACTCTGATAGGCCTACTTGGAAAAGCAGAACCGAAATGGAGCAGGCCTTTTGTGTTAATACAAGAGCGCTATAAAATCTCACTTGTGTGTATAGCTTGTAGTTTGTACCTTGTCTGCGCTTCAGTCAAAAGTTCTTCAAAACATTACCACTTATATATAGGGCCTACTCATTATCACTGGTGAATATAATTTAGCGGTTACCATTACATTACAGGAAATAGCTCTATCCTATATTATATTACATTAGCCACATATAATTTTACTGTATCATATCATAGCATATAATTTGCCTTACCTGACCTTACATTTTGCTTATCTTATCTTACCTTACCAATTCTTACCTTACCTTACCTTACTTGACAGATGTCTCATCAGATCTTGACGTCTAGACGAATCGTTGCTATATGCGCGGACCTTCTATGACCTCTTCAGGTTACTGTGATTGTAGTTTGGTAAGGTATGACTTTAGTTCTATGAGGTAGGATACGGTAGGTTCATTTTTTATAAAACCAGGCGAGATCTAAAATTTACGAAGTTAGGTAGACCAAGATAAGATTTCAGATTTAGGCCTAAAATGCAGTAAGGTTAGATAAATCAAGGTAGAGAAAAGTGAGCAAACTGACGTTGGCGAAATGAGACGGAAAATGTTCTGGCCTCGATCAAACAGCAGAATGACGAATGATTTCATAGAAGCCAAAGAAGGCAGTAATACGTGGGTGTAGGTAAATGGGAAGGCCAAGTGGTCAGACGAGAGTAGATTTATTGTGACAGTTTTATGCAGTTATTTTGCGTAGAGTGCAATCACATGGCAATACAGTTTTTAGAAATGTATGCTGATTTTGAACCCACATTAGCGCAATTCTTTTAAATGACCTGAGTCGTAATGTTGTTAATTCAGTCAAAATTTGTTCCAGGCTTAATCAATATAACGGCATGAATGTGTTGCAGCGCCTTGGAAATTTTCGATGTTATTATGCTATTATGAATGATTCACAAATATTTAATAGGTAGCAGATTCTGGGTCGTATCAGGTTCTGACTCATCCCTGGTGAATGAGCTATGTTGCAACCACATTGTCCAACTCAGTCTGTTTGCCACTTGGACTACTTTATGATCTATAAGAAAGCAGACCGGCCAATGTCCCTCCCATCTGAGGGTAACATGACCAGAGTAGCCCTCCTAGATACACCCTTACACGACTGCTCTCTGTTCTGTTTTTCTGAACTTAATTGGAGGGAGGCACAGCCACAGTGTCTTCTAGATCCGCCGCCATTAGACTACATGGACTTCTGCTTCAGATGCACGCCTTGTGTCAAATGTGTCAAATAAAGTAAATGATAAGACAAGACGAGGGAACCTGCCTCCTCCAGGTGTTAGTAACGATAAGGGCAACAAGTAACCATTGTTGAGCTCAGGTGTCAAACACTTGATTAGCCTTCAGGTGCAAGACTTAGGCCTAAACTGATGCCTATCCGTTTAGTCCATTTACTTCTGGTCATACGAAATCACACGACTATCTAATAACACAATTGTTACGCTAGTGTAACGCCTACTGTACGCGTGTGCGTGTGAATGTGTATATGTGCACATGTTTCTCTGTGTTGTTTGTTGTTTGTGTTTGTATGTGCATATTTGCATCTCTCTCTCTCTCTCTCTCTCTCTCTCTCTCTCTCTCTCTCTCTCTCTCTCTCTCTCTCTCTCTCTCTCTCTCTCTCTCTCTCTCTCTCTCTCTCTCTGTCTCTCTCTCTCTCTCTCTCTCTCTCTCTCTCTCTCTCTCTGTCTCTGTCTCTCTGTCTCTCTGTCTCTCTGTCTTTGTCTCTGTCTCTGTCTCTGTCTCTGTCTCTGTCTCTGTCTCTCTCTGTCTCTGTCTCTGTATCTCTCTCTCTCTCTCTCTCTCTCTCTCTCTCTCTCTCTCTCTCTCTCTCTCTCTCTCTCTTTCTCTATCTCTCTCTCGTCCACTGCCTCTGTCTCTCTCGCCTGTCTGTCTGTCTGTCTGTCTGTCTGTCTCTATCTCTCTCTCTCTCTATCTCTCTCTATCTCTCTCTCTCTCTCTCTCTCTCTCTCTCTCTCTCTCTCTCTCTCTCTCTCTCTCTCTCTCTCTCTCTCTCTCTCTCTCTCTCTCACCTTCTGTGTGTGCCCATGTAAATGTTTGAGTTTATGGGTCTCACTTGACACGTACTTTTCAGGCGAATTTCCCAGATCATAATGGTGGGGCAGAGATTATTGTAGAGTGAGAATGTGTGTTGGAGTGTGTGTGTGTGTGTGTGTGTGTGTGTGTGTGTGTGTGTGTGTGTGTGTGTGTGTGTGTAGGAATGTGTGTATGTGTGTGTATGAGTAGGCCTATGTATGTGTGGTGTGTGTTTGTGTGGCCTGTTATGGTTGCAGAATTGCTGGATCAGCAAACCCCGTTGCGGTCAGTGCAAATAATGGCTGCCTGCCTATCCTTCGTCTCACATAAGTAACATCAAGTGGCCCCAGATCAAATAATTCTCAACTGCCCATGCATTGTCATGCGTTTCAGATACAATTAATATGGAAGCAACGATATGCATATATTTATACATACTTCACATGTTACATATACAGCATATCTACATAAATACACGCACCCATACACCCATACAAACACACACACACACACACACACACACACACACACAGCTGGCCTACACTTCAGAGGAATATAATTTTTCTCTTAAAATGTTTGCTCTTAAGCCGAATGGATATCATAGTAATCCCTACTTGATATTATAACTAATTAAATACATCATATAGGCCCTATAATACCCCCTTGGGATAATGCCTACTTGGAAGAACAAATATACTTTGCATAGTGGACTTATTTGGCACTAAACGTATTTGCATTAGTAGAAATTAGGTATATAGCCAATACCAACGTGGTAAACCAGGTAAACTGATGTTTAATGCCTGTATACATGGTTTACAGCATGTCATTATTATTGCTATACATTTCAAACTAATAAAGATAATAACCCATTAACAGCTCCTATAGCTTAAATTTAGTTCCTGATCTATTACATTTATCTCTGGTACAAAACTAATTGTAATAATAGCAATGGTAGTAGTAGTAGTAGTAGGCTAGTAGCAGTAGTGGTATTCTAAATTTAGTAGTAGTGGTGGCAGTGGATAAAGTGGTTTGGGTGGGTAAACGGACACTTACCCCCTGGACATATTCCCCCCGGACACATTCCCCCGGACAGTTACCCCCCGGACAATTTCCCCCCATACTAGGACAATTTCCCCCTCAGTGCAACACACACAAAGCTTTCTGTTTTAATGTTCAAAACATACATACATACGTACATACATAAATGTATACATACATGCATACATACATACATGCATGCATAGTTACATACATACACACGTAAATACATACATACATTTATACATGTATACATGCATGCATACATATATACATACATGCATGCATGCATGTATACATACATGCATACATACATACATAGATGCATATGGCACATGCATGCATGCATGCATACATACATACATTCATACATGTATGTATGTATGTATGACTATGTATGTATGTATGTATGTATGTATGCATACATGCATGCATACAAGCATGCATGCATGCATACATACATGCACGCATACATACATTCATGCATGCATACATACATACAAAGTCATGCATGCATACATACATGCACATATACATACATACATACATACATACATACATACATACAGACATACATACATACATAAATTCACAGAGGGGGGAATTTGTCCGGGGGGAAAATGACCTACTGAAATTCGGGGGGGGAAAGTGTCCGGGGGGTAACTGTCCGGGGGGAATATGTCCGGGGGGAAACTGTCCAGGGGGGGTAACTGTCCGGCATTCGTTTGGGTGAGCAGTGGGAACGCCAAAGAAGAACTTCATTGGAACGCATGCGTGAGCAGTGGGAACGCAGGCAAAGAATTTCGAGAGCAGTGGGAACGCCGTTCCCACGCGTTCCCACCCACTTTAACTCCTGAGTAGTGGTGGTAGAAATAGTACTATTAGTATCAGTAGTCGAAATAGCAGTAATAGTAATTTATCGCTGTAAGGGCTTCACACTAACAGTTCCGTGTTCATGTCATTGTGTTTCGCAATGCATTCTCTTTGTCAGTGGGGATCTCATCCCATAGTTACAGACGCTAAGATAAGATTTTGCTCGCCTTGTGGCCTACATCTGCCTAGAGGAAAGTAATTATAGGTTTAAACAATAATTCTGATAATAATTAGAATAATAATACGTATTTGCAATGATACCTGACTGGTGTGTAATGGCGAGTGAGTCTTTGGATTTCCTCATCAACGTCTCCACTCAGCCGAGCGAAGAGCTACAAAGATAGAGATATTGATAGGTAGATAGTAATTTAGTTAGTTAGTTAGTTAGTTAGTTAGTTAGATAGATAGATAGATAGATAGATAGATAGATAGATAGATAGATAGATAGATAGATAGATAGATAGATAGATAGATAGATAGATAGATAGATAGATAGATAGATAGATAGATAGATAGATAGATAGATAGATAGATAGATAGATAGATAGATAGATAGATAGATAGATAGATAGTGTCAACCCAATCCTTCCGTTGACAATCCTTCTTGCTAAATCCTTGTTCTCTTTATACTTAACGCCTATTTAACGTTCACCTTTTGAACACTAATTCTACGTATAAGTATAACCTGAATTAATCAGCAACACAGTTTGATATCTTTTCAGTTTAATAAGAAACAAACAGACAGAACTCAATTCGATTACAACTCAACTAGTCAGCCACACTACTACAGCGAACACACTCGAATTCAAACTTCTCTAGTCAGCATAATTCTTCGCGCCCCTTGACACACCTGTCTTCTGTGCGCATAAACGAACTCTAATAATATACATATAGCGCGCCGCTGCCGATATCGGCCGGCCGCGCGTGTCACTAAGACTAAACGTTATACATCTATCATATATACATATACACGTGAAACTAAAGTAAGCGCACTTAATATATACGCTAAATATCTCGCACTGCAAGACTGTACACAAAACTCAGTTCACATTACCTCCTTCCTTTTTCTGGAATTGAGCAAATTAAATTTCAAAATTTGCGAAATTACCAAAATACATGAAACATATATATATCTAACTAATTAATAAACAGTCTTACGATTACTTATAACCTTGACAAACAATCAGCAATAATATTCAATCTGCCCTTCTTGTACTTCACCTCAACATCAAAAGTTTGTAAGGCTAACGCCCAACGCACAAGTTTAGCAGACTTAGACATTGACTCAGTCAAATATGTAAGAGGATTGTGATCAGTAAAAATGAAAATTTTTGATCCAATTATAATTTCTTTTAACTTGTTTAGAGCCCAAACAATAGCATAGGCTTCCTTTTCCACAGTAGCCCATCTCTTCTGGGTATCAGTTAACTTCTGACTGATAAATGACACAGGGCGCTCTATTCCCTTGTCGTCCATCTGTGTTAAAACAGCACCGACTGCAAAGTCACTACTATCGCAGTACAAATTGAATGGTTTTCCCACTTCAAAAACATATAACACTACTTTGGATCGCACAGCCTCTTTAAGTAAATCAAATGCTTGCTGATGTTCAACAGTCCAATCAATCTTATCAGAAACACGTTTACTAGTTAAATCAGATAAAGGTTTCGCAATCTGTGCAAAGTCCTTAATAAACTGTCTGTAATAATTAAAAAATCCAAGCAGTTGCTTAACTTGCTTCTTAGTTTCTGGGATCTTCAAATTAGTCAAACTTTCAATTCTGTCTGGATTCATCTTTATCTTACCAGACCCAACCACATGACCGATAAACCTTACCTCACTCTTACCAAATATGCATTTTTTCAAATTCAAAGTAACGTTATGCAATCTCATTTGCATCAAAAATGCATCTAGATGCTGCAAGTGAACTTTCCAACTGTCAGAATGCACAGCAATGTCATCAACATACGGTTCTGCAAAGTCACTTATAGGCTGTAAAACTAAATTTATCGCCTTAACAAAAGTTCGGCCTGAATTTATCATTCCAAAAGGAACACGAGTAAATTCATACAGTCCATTATGTGTTACAAAAGCTGTCTTCCATTGATCAGATTGTTTTACAGGACAAGTCCAATAAGCACTTCGACAGTCCAAAATGGAAATCACATTAGACTTTCCAACTTTGTTCAAAACGTCTCTGACAATCGGCATAGGATATTTACAATCCACTGTGAATGAGTTAATGTATCTGTAGTCACAGGCAAGTCTCAAAGATCCGTCTTTCTTTTTAACAATAACCAAAGGGCTTGCCATTCTGCTCGATGATGGTTTAATAATGTTTGTTTTTAACATTTCTTTGATCTGACGTTCCACTTCTGCTCGATAAATCAAAGGAATTCGATATGCTGCAAATTCCTTTGTGCCTTGCTCTCTTGTAATACTGATTTGTGTAATGTAATTGCTTTTCTTGAGAGTAAAATTCTGCAAACAATAATGCTTTCGTCGTATTTTCTTTGAGTTCTTTCAAATGATTTTCGTGAAAAGGAATTATCTTGTGCCATTTCCTCGGGTTGTCTATTAGGTCCATTGTCATTCTCCTGAAGGCGACCTCTTCTCTTGAGACCGGTGTGATGGGCACTCTATCCATCACCAAACTCCTTGCCTTTAGTTGACACTTCTCGCAAGACTTACAAAATTTCACAATGTCTCTTCTCATCTTTGGCCATACAAAAGATAATTTTATTCGTTCTCTTGTTTTCTCTTCTCCTAGATGTCCTCCAAATACCGATTCATGCGCCAATTCCATCACTTTAATTCGTCTGTCTTTTGGTAACACTAGTTGATATATCGTCTGGTCTAATATCTGATATTTCTTATGCAATAAACCGTTGATCACACAGAATTCAGATTCTTTCTCTTGTGTTAACTTCCACCACTGCTTCAACGATTCATCCTTTCTCTGTTGCTCTTCGAACTTCTTCGAATCGGCAATCTGCACCTTTTGTTCTTCATCCATCTCTTCATCTCTATACAAGTCTCCTATCCCCACATCACATTCATTGTCTTCTTCCGTTTCATTTAATGTGCCATTCTCGCATGCAGCCATCTCTTGCTCGTTTATCTCTGATGTTACACCATCTCGCGATAAGCTTCGTTGCTCATTACTTTCGTTTTCCTCATTACTGGAACTTTCAGTTTCATTCTTCTCATCAACATCTACCATTTCCTGTTTCCGACTCTGCGCTCTCGTCATTACATTTGCTCGTACACTCACATCTCCTTGTATCGTTTTAACTTTCATCTGTGGTACGGCTTTTAATTCGGCAATTATCTCTGGATGCAACAAGAATTTTTCTGTACTGCCCATCTTTGCAATACTAGCACACATCAAGGTGACATAAGGTGTAAGTGAACACTGGATTTTACGCGGAAATCCCTCTTCTTCCACGTCACTACCACACAATCTAACATCCACTTTCACTAACTTCGCAGGAATGGCATCTCCTGCCACACATTGCAAATTCACTTTTCCAATTTGTTCCACCTTCATGCCTTCCAGTAATTCTTCACTAATCACCGGAATCTCTGCACCCGAGTCGCTCAGTGCTTTGACTTTCACTGGCTCTTTACCGTCTACTGCACGAATTTCAACCTCGACATATTGCAAGAACGATTTCTTCAATATTCGACTGTCATCTTTTCCTATGACTTCTCTCTGAATTTCAGCATCCAATAGAATTTCTTTTTGAATACCACATTTCATTACTGACTTTACTTCAGTTTCTTGGTTTTCTTGACCCGTGGTTTGATTGTCTGTATCACTAACCACTTGAATCAAATTCACCCTTGTGTGTTCTTGATTTCTGCTAGAACTAGCTGCTGCCACTGGAACTGGACAAAATTTAACCAAATGTTTGTCTGAACCACAGTTGTGACAACGCTTCACCACCATACCTCGTTGTTCATTTCCTTCATTTCTCTTATACTGCGTAAACGATGTGTTGCCTTCCCTCTTGGCGAACGGCGCTGACGATTTGTTAAATCCCTGACGACCAAACGTCACTTCTCTGGTCTCATTGGGTACAGGGACACTAGCCTTGACTTCTTTACCTTTGAACTGACTCCCTGTTTCTGGATTACTTTTCCACTTTCCACTCTGGCTTTGGTTTACGGAACGTTGAGAAGGATAACTGTTTATATTTGGGATCGCAAACCCAATTCGATTGTTTACATGAATGTCTGCTAGGTCTGCCACTGCACTAGCTTGGAGACAGTCAGTTCCTTCCTTCGACAATACAAACTGTAGTGGACCTGGTGGTAAACATTCTTTCAGTTTATCCGCTACCAGCAAATCAAAGAGCGTATCATACTCTCTGTTCACGTTTCGACTTCTCACGTAATAGTTTAGCAAGTTCTTCAGTCTTGCCGTAAACATCGTATAAGTCTCTTCTGTCGTCTTCTTAGCATCCACAAATCTGGCTCTGTATTCTCTCGAAGTCAATTTAAATTCTTTTAATAAGTGCTGCTTGACTCTATCATAATTGTCTAGATCATCGTATGACAATCTATTCAGAACGGTTCGAGCTTTCGGCGTCATCAATGGTAGTAATAATTTCACCCAAAACGGCTTTTCCACAGCAAAACTGCGAAACGCGTTCTCGACTGTTTCAAAATATAATGGCACCTCCATCATATCAGTTGGCATTTGAGGCAATACATGCTTCATTGCATCACCTATTTTCTTAATTTTTGACACCAAAGTTTCACTTTCTTGCTGCTTCCTTCTTTCTGCTTCCCGTTCTTCTCTCATTTGTGTTTCTTTCAATGTCAATTTTGATTTCTCCAGTTTCAGACGTTCCTGTCTTTCTGCCTCTGCCTTTTCCAAACTTTCTTTCTGAAATTTGAGTTCTTCCTGTCTGATCTGTTCTGCACGTTCCAACTCTAACGTTCGTGCTTTTTCTTTTTCTTCTTCACGCATTCTCTTTGCTTCAATCTGTTGCTGACGAACCTCTTCATCACTTTTTCTAGCTTTTTCAGATTCAATCATCTGCTCCAGTCTTCTTCTTTCAGCATCTTCCCTATCTCTTTTCAACTGTTCTAACTGAATCTCAAACTGATTCTTTTGCAATTCAAGTTCTGCCTTACGCACTTGTTCTGCTTTATCTTCTCTCTCTCTTTGCAGACGCAATTCCTCTTGCCTTGCAAGTTCCGCTTTCTCTTCTTTCTCTCTCTGCAGACGTTCTGCTTTCTCTTCTTTCTCTCTCTGCAAGCGCAATTCGTCTTGTCTTACACGTTCTGCTTCTTGTCTCAACTCTTTCTCTTCTTGTCTTCGTCTATCTTCTCTTTCTTTCTCTTCTTGTCTCAGTTCTTTCTCTTCTTGTCTCCGTTTCTCCTCTCTTTCTTTCTCTTCTTGTCTCCGTTTCTCCTCCCTATCTTTCTCTTCTTGTCTCCGTTTCTCCTCTCTTTCTTTCTCTTCTTGTCTCCGTTTCTCCTCCCTATCTTCTTTCATCATCATCCACTGCATCAACATCTCCATAGACATAGGCGCAGGAGGTTTTTCAATAGCCTTTTCTACGGCACCGCCAACGGCACCTTCTTCTTCGACTTCTTCTTTAACCCACACTTCAGCGAGTTCATGTATCATGTCACCACGTGACATACCTTCTAATTGTTCTTCCTTAAAACCGGCTTTCAACAAACGCTGTTTTAGCCTTTCCGTAGACATCTTCTTAATATCTGCTTGTCTTTCAGCACTTAGTTTCTCCATCTTACTTGTTTACTTCGGTGATTTCTCTTTTCAAAGAAGTCACGGTTTTTCTTGTTGTGTGAATCGATAAACAAACGGGATTTCTTTTATATTTGTTCGCGGAAAACAACGAAATTTTTATACCGTTTCTCGTGTTCCACCGTCGTTGATATCGTAAACTCGTCACACAGTAACAACGCGTAGATTCTTCTAACACCGTTGTAAATTCTTTTATCACCGTCGTAGATTCTTCTATCCGCCGAAGGAGGTGATAACGTGAATTTTAATCCACCGTGAGTTTATATCCACCGTGAGTATTTATTCCACCGTAGCTATTCCACCGTGAGTTTTTATCCACCGTGAGTTCTTATCCACACCGACGCTGTTCCACCGTGAGTTTTTATCCACACCGACGCTGCCACCAATAATGTCAACCCAATCCTTCCGTTGACAATCCTTCTTGCTAAATCCTTGTTCTCTTTATACTTAACGCCTATTTAACGTTCACCTTTTGAACACTAATTCTACGTATAAGTATAACCTGAATTAATCAGCAACACAGTTTGATATCTTTTCAGTTTAATAAGAAACAAACAGACAGAACTCAATTCGATTACAACTCAACTAGTCAGCCACACTACTACAGCGAACACACTCGAATTCAAACTTCTCTAGTCAGCATAATTCTTCGCGCCCCTTGACACACCTGTCTTCTGTGCGCATAAACGAACTCTAATAATATACATATAGCGCGCCGCTGCCGATATCGGCCGGCCGCGCGTGTCACTAAGACTAAACGTTATACATCTATCATATATACATATACACGTGAAACTAAAGTAAGCGCACTTAATATATACGCTAAATATCTCGCACTGCAAGACTGTACACAAAACTCAGTTCACAGATAGATAGATAGATAGATAGATAGATAGATAGATAGATAGATAGATAGATAGACGGATGGACGGATGGACGGATGGACGGATGGACGGATGGACGGATGGACGGATGGACGGATGGACGGATGGACGGATGGACGGATGGACGGATAGATAGATAGATAGATAGATAGATAGATAGATAGATAGATAGATAGATAGATAGATAGATAGATAAATGGACAGATAGATAGATAGCCTATATATATATAGATTGATACATGCATACATACAATATATACATACATACATACACACATACATACAAACATACATACAAAGTTTACATACATACATATATACATACATACGTACATAAACACATACAGTACATACGCACATACAGCCAGACATGCATACCTATGTATATGCATGGATACATGCATACATGGAGGCACACACACACATACTGAAGGATGCAAAAACCATGAATTGGTGTCCATCCTAGTGAAGCTAGTTCACCCAAAACAGTCTCAATTAGGCCCAATAGACGCCTACACCATGAAATAAAAAATATATGGCAACAAAATGATTTTACGACTTCAGTCGAGCAAACCATAGATATAATAAACCTTATATCTATGGAGCAAACAACACAGTCAAGATATATTTACACAGCGCACCATGAAAAATAATAATGCCTGCACCATCCAACATACATACAAACATACATACATAGTTTACATACATACATATATACATACATACATACATACATACATACATGCATGCTTACATACATACATACATACATACATACATACATGCATGCATGCATACATACATACATACATACATACATACATACATACATACATACATACATACATACATACATACATACATACATACATACATACATACATACATACATACATACATACTTGTACACAAACACACCAATATATACATGTGTGTATATATATATGTATGTATGTTCAAGCCTTAAATTTAAGTAGTTCTAATGCCTACAATTTAGAATTTATGACCATTTTGTAGCCTATCGTTTATGTAGGCCCTATAAATTCAATTGCATGCATAAATAACATGAAACTCATATATGTATATCAAGACAAAATTTATATGACACCTTAAGGGTTCATCAGAAAAGTGCTCCTTAGAAAATTATACATATAGTTTTCCCCTCTTAATATATTGTTCATGTTATGCGAAGGGGATAGCTGAGAGGTAGCATTCTTGCTCGAAGAACATGAGATCTTGAAAGACGCGGTTCGATACACGTAAGCTCCCTCTAGGTCGACCTAGTCTTCCACTCTTAGGAGGTAGCTGTACAACAATTGGGCGCATAACAGGCTGCCAAGACGTGTGTTCTGTAAGATCTTGATAATTGTACTGTCATATATGTTTCAATGTTACTTACTGCGGTCTGTCAATGAGCTTGTCAATATACACGCATATATTATTATTGTAATCTATATAGCCTATGCTACACTAGGCCTATAATTATATTATAAATTGCATATATTAGGCTACACGAAGTTTATGAATAGACACAGATCAAAAGTTTTAAAGCAGTTTGGCTGAAACTTTAACATGGTATTATATGCATAATATTTAATAATATTAAGATATATGTGTGACATAGGCCTATAATATCTTTAATATTTAATTCATAAAACATCCATAACCATTAATAATAAGTAATAATAATAAGAAGGATTTAAAACAACTGTCTCTGTTCTCCAACACGTAAGGCATATTGCAGTAAGGTTATGCAAGGCAAGGAGTGGCATTTCAATGTAAGTACATGTATGTGTGTATATCAGAGCATGTAGGGACCTTGAGCAAGTCTTCGCTCATGACTGTTCAGCGCCCATCGATTGATGCTTGGTCATTAGACAGTAGCGCTTAATAAATGCGTTAAACTACTACTGCTGCTGCTGCTGCTGCTGCTGCTGCTGCTGCTGCTGCTGCTGCTGCTGATGATGATGATGATAATAATAATAATAATAATAATAATAATAATATAATAATAATAATAATAATA